>SEMN01000026.1:0-447500 GCA_005408345.1 Macquaria australasica
CAATATCATTCAGTTACCGTGGACCCCACAACAACAGGAGACCTGACTGGTGTGTGTGTGCGAGTGGTCTTCTAATAGCAACCTGACTGGACCCCATTAAACCACAAAAACCAGAATGTGCTTGTGCTTCAACAATTAATCAAATGGGAAGGGCTTACAAACTAAAGAATTAACAAATGAAAGACGAGAAGAGAAATCCAGACAAGAAATAGTACCTGTATCTGGGAGAATGAAGATCTCTGAGGAACCCGCTCTGTGGTAATGGAAATGTCAGCCTCAGATGACTCAGTGGGGGTTGATTGTTCTCCAACCTGAAGAATGAGTTCAGCATCATTATTTCGTAGTTTGTCAGCACTGACATTATTTCAGTACAACAACAATAACATTAAGCAAGAGACAACAAAAAAATACAGTGTGGTTGTACTGTTGAAACGTTTCCTGAAACTAACTCAGCATGCTAGTTACTTTTGATAAGTTCAAGTTGGCTCTGATTTCTGTCAAATTTGTTGCCTGCTCTAGCACTGATGTAACCATTACAGTTGAGAACAAGTCAAGGTGAAGTCTGGCAGGAAGGAATTGACCTGTAACAAACAGCTGGTAAGACTGGTAGAAAGCAAACTGAGCGCAGGTTCAATGACACGTGTCATACATGGTGTTTTTTTAAGTTTATGGACAGAAAAGACAAAATAAGTGTAAAAATATCAGTACAATATCATTCAGTTACCGTGGACCCCACAACAACAGGAGACCTGACTGGTGTGTGTGCGCGCGAGTGGTCTTCTAATAGCACCCTGACTGGACCCCATTAAACCACAAAATCCAGAATGTGCTTGTGCTTCAACAATTAATCAAATGGGAAGGGCTTACAAACTAAAGAATTAACAAATGAAAGACAAGAAGAGAAATCCAGACAAGAAATAGTACCTGGATCTGGGAGAATGAAGATCTCTGAGGAACCTGCTCTGTGGTAATGGAGATGTCAGCCTCAGATGACTCAGTGGGGGTTGATTGTTCTCCAACCTGAAGAATGAGTTCAGCATCATTATTTCGTAGTTTGTCAGCACTGACATTATTTCAGTACAACAACAATAACATTAAGCAAGAGACAACAGTAAATACAGTGTGGTTGTACTGTTGAAACGTTTCCTGAAACTAACTCAGCATGCTAGTTACTTTTGATAAGTTCAAGTTGGCTCTGATTTCTGTCAAATTTGTTGCCTGCTCTAGCACTGATGTAACCATTACAGTTGAGAACAAGTCAAGGTGAAATCTGGCAGGAAGGAATTGACCTGTAACAAACAGCTGGTACGACTGGTAGAAAGCAAACTGAGCGCAGGTTCAATGACACGTGTCATACATGGTGTTTTTTTAAGTTTATGGACAGAAAAGACAAAATAAGTGTAAAAATATCAGTACAATATCATTCAGTTACCGTGGACCCCACAACAACAGGAGACCTGACTGTCATGTGTGTGCGAGTGGTCTTCTAATAGCACCCTGACTGGACCCCATTAAACCACAAAAACCAGAATGTGCTTGTGCTTCAACAATTAATCAAATGGGAAGGGCTTACAAACTAAAGAATTAACAAATGAAAGACAATAAGAGAAATCCAGACAAGAAATAGTACCTGTATCTGGGAGAATGAAGATCTCTGAGGAGCCTGCTCTGTGGTAATGGAGATGTCAGCCTCAGATGACTCAGATGACTCAGTGGGGGTTGATTGTTCTCCAACCTGAAGAATGAGTTCAGCATCATTATTTCGTAGTTTGTCAGCACTGACATTATTAACCAAAAGTAGTTTTAAAAAGGTAAAAAAGATGGAAATTGTGGTGATCTTATGTCACTTCAGGGCAAGTCTAATGTAAACTTGCATATATGTATTAGATCTAATGCACTCCTGGTGCCCGTTATATAATGTGCATGCAAAACTAGACATGATGTACATATCCATCGCTTTAATAAATTCAATAATATAATCATGCTATTCTCAACAATTTGAATTACTCATCTGAAGTGTTATTGTCCTATTTAAGTCACTGTGGACGCATGTGTGCTAATGTCCCAGCCAAACTGTATTTTGAAGTAACATACAAATGCCACAGGATGGCAATAGATACATTTAAAGTACCATATGACAACTGTGCAAGTCACTGAATTTTCCACAACCCAATACGGTAACAAACATTTAACAGAGCAAACGGGTGCAGATCAGAAAACAACAAAGTTTTGTACAAAAATAAACAGAGGGAATAAGAAGTAAAGGCCTGCATCTAATATATATACTGTATATAAAGGCCTGGTACCTTCTGTAGTCGACGTAAATAAAGCCCCTGGACACTATTTGAAAATTTAAGGTATGTACAGTATGCATGGAAGTGTATACAAAACGTCTGTCAACACTAATTCAGTGAAGATTAGAAAATCTAAAATGATAAACATGTTTATGACTGCAAGGCTATTCTGAACTAGCCAAAAGTAAAAATAATTATAGGCAAAAACACCAGTATTGGTTTAATTCTGAGGAAAGAAAAACAATTCTGCATCATTCTGACTTAGCCAATATGCACAATCTTTCTTCAACCGAACAACACTTTCACACTGACATTCAGCAACTCAATCTTGACAAACCTGTTTCCTCCAAGGCCAGTCAGTTCCTCCATAGTCGTACGTTATTTCTTCTCCAGCATTAATGTCTCTCAGAGCAAAGAGACAGAGGTGCGGCCTGCCCTCTGATATGACCTTTTTCATCTTGCAGTTCGGATGCTTGTGGTCATCATTGACTAGTCTTCCTAGACTGTCATCTTCTCGAGCTGCATCAATACTTCAAAAACATAATAAATCAATGATTAAGGTTCATAAAATTAAATTACTGATTGTACTTATCATCAATTTACCTTTGCTCCTCAGATTAGATTATATAAGAAACAGCTCGCAATAGTGAAATTACCTTAAGTAGACAGATTTTTATAGATAAATAACCTGACTTCAAGCCTTTATTCACATGAATCTGTACAACACATTATTTGGTAACTCAGTGACTGATGAATTAATACCATATATTTGTTTGAGATATCAAAAAACTACATTGTTCAGAAATGTAAAATTCAATCTAAGCCTTACCACCATGTTCTTTCTTGCCAGAAGAAATCAAACACGAAGACAGCAGATCTCCCATGATATATCCTCCTTCTCCTTTGAGATTCTTCAAAATTTATTAAATCTCCTCTGTACTCCACCACAAAGTCTACTTTTCCAAAATGGTCCTTGGCAAACACCCCGCGGCCTAGTGCACACATACAGATACCATTAGTGGTGAAAGCTTTACAGTTATATTTTTTAATATTCCTAGAGGCTACATAAGTAGGAGCTATTCATTTCATAACATCAATAACCACATAACAGAATATAATTAATGGGAAACTCCGGTATTTTTAAATCTGGGACCTATTTTTATATTTTCAAATTTTGGGTCAAAATGATACTTACCATTAGTTTTGGAATCCAGTCAATCGCCTCCACTGGCATCGACGAACGGGCTGCAATGGCTGCAATGCAATCCTTGCAGGCAACTGCGCCCGTGAAAAGTACGTGCTTTAAAAGTGTTGTTGTCAATGACAGGCTCAGACTGTTATTCTAAGACTGACAACATTATGGAAAGGATCCCTACATAGACAGACCGTTTGTTAAAGAGTAAGATCCTTTTTCTTTGACCAGTAACAGAAAGTCTCGCTCAAGGAAAAGTCTCGCTCTGAAATCTTGCGAGAGGTTGAATTGTTGCAGGAAGACAAAAGGGTCTTACTCTAACAAACCGTCTGCCTCTGCAGGGATCCTTTCCATAATGTTGTCAGAGTCTTAGAACAGCAGTGTGAGCCTGTCACTGGCAAAAACAAGCACTTTTACTGGACGTAATTTTCATGGGCGTAATTGCCTGCAAGGATTACGTTGCAGACATTGCAGCCTGTTCACGGACACTGGCAGAGGCAATCTACTGGACCAATTCCAAAACTAATGGTAAGTAAAATTTGTAAAAAATAGGGCCCAGGTTTAAAAAAAACAGAGTTGCCCTTTTAAAAATCCTTTAAAAGTTGCACATCACAGTAACGCATGCACAAACTGGCTTCATTTATTGAAAAACCCCCAAAATTAACCAACAATAATAATGTTTTAGAACAAAATGCACTCTTATTTTAAGCAATTTTCCTTTTTTTTTTTAAATTTTGTAAACTCCTGAGTACTAGTAAGAGGTAAGCTAGGATAGAACTACAAAATATCAATACCAAAGTATAATGAAAACACAAACACCATACCTTTAAAAGAGTTGATGAATTTCACTTCCAACTCTGCTGTCTTGTCCAGGGCCTTGGCAGCATGTTCTATTGCATCCGTTTTAGGAGGTTTCCTGCGTCTCATCACAGCCATTGATAACCCTATACCCAAATACAGTGCAGTTTTATTGTAACCAGATAACCACATAAACCATAAATCTCTGCAGGGTAACATGCTGCTGCTGGTTGCAGTTTAGTACATTTGAGCAATAATAAGTGGACTAGCACTGGCTTTTGCAATGTGGTTATTTAAATGTCCGTCAGACTTAATTAACTTCATGCAGATCCTTACCAAACTTGAAACAAAGGTTCAGATAATTAATCACATACATCACACTGTTGTTTTTGTGTTTTACTGATTCAAGTAACTCTAAAACTAACCAGACTAACCACTGTGTTTAACCAGGCAGGTGCCTGCTGCAGCTACCTGATTAATGTTAGCCAATTAGCTTAGTTAGCAACCTCGCTAGCATGACGCGATTATCCCTCGAGAGTAAACTAAGCACTTCAACAAAACCCGTTTCCTTTCTTTTTCATTTGGACCGCATGCTGCATTAAGTGCACTGAAATATATCTTTTATTGTACGTAAGCATAACTTACCTTTTCATCCCGAAGTCAAGTGCTTCTTCTCCCACGAGTGTTGAGTGAGGGAGCGCTTGTTTGGTGTAGTGAGCACAGCCTGTGAGGGCGGTCATGCTGTCATACATAGGATTGTCACCTCCGCCCGCCTGGCATGTCACCGTAGCTCTATCAAGGTAACCCAGTCTCTCCGTTTAATACAAACTGGTATTATCATTTTTATGTATTAATATAGGTTAACCAGATACCCCTTAATGCATTTACGTTTTGATTATTTTATATGTGATGATGTTTTTTTTTCTGTGAAGTTAGGATGATTAATCACTAGCTTGTCATGTCTTAGCCTAGCTTAGCAGCTAATCCTTGTAGTTACCATAAGCATGGCTAAATTATTAGCTTAGCGTTAGCATCTCCGATGTACACATACAGACGGAAAAAGTGGGTTCAATAGTGTATTATTACTCAACTAATCAAAAGTTTGGGGTCTTAAAAATGTATTTATGAATTTATTTTGTGTGTGAATATTACGGATATAGTTACTGCATTCACAATAAACCTATGTTTCATCATTATTTGGTGCTGATAGTAATTTGTCTTTGCAGTTAATTTGTTTAATTACCTTAAATTTAGCTTAGTGTTAGCAGCTAATCAAAGAGTTAGCCTCCACGGTAGTTGACTGCTTGCACATGCGCATTTTAGCCCAGTGTGTGTTCTGATATTTAAAAGTGTGTGTTGAGGCTATAGCACCCCTCTGCCACTAGAGGCCGGTACTGAGTTACCTCCCCTAAGCACACCTACACACAAACAGTTGGTATATGGTCATTGTGGGGTTAACCCTGAAAACGTCACAGGGCATTGTTTTGGCCCTCTGTTCACTGAATCTAGGGTTTTTTTTGTGGGGTCCAGGTTTTTGGTCCCCACCAAAATTTTGGACCCCACGCTGTGACTGTGCTGTCAGGCTGCGGTCCCCACCATGTGATAAAAACACACACACACACACACACACACACACACACACACACACACACACACACACACACACTCATGCAAAATAGAGAGAGGTGATTGTGTGCCTTTATGCTTTCTGCCCGAGCCTATACAGCACAGAGTAGGGTTTTCACCCACTTACTCAACTAAAGTAGGGGTGCCTACTCACCCATCTGCAACCCCCGCAGCTTAAGAGGCACGTGAAAGGAGGGAGTTTGAATTTGACTCAAAAGCTGAATCCCAAAACAGTCAGTACAAACAGAATAGATGCCCATTTTGCCTGTGGAACTGGATATATGACTTGGGCACGCACTAAGCTCAACCAAATCCCTTCTGACAAGACCTCTGCATCTCGGAAAGGAACTGTGGTGTACAGTGGAGCGGTGCCTTCGTGAGGCAGGACGAGACGAGACGAAAAGAGCGAACGTGGAGGAGAGAGCAAGAGCGAAAGAGAGCAAGAGAGAGAGAGAGAGAGAGCAGAAACGTGCGGGAAGGAGAGTGAGTGAGAGAGGAGAGAGTAAGGGGGAGAAAGGAAGAGAGAATTTGCTGAAAGGAAGCATTTTTGCTGGATGGGAGAAAAACAACCATGGAAACTCCATCAGAAGAAAACCAAGACCAGAGGCAGGACAAAAGAGGTACCAATGAGCGCTCACAAAGAGGCAGTTCAGTTCTTTTCACTGCTGTGTTTGCTGGGGTTTTAACCTACTCCAGCCTGCTTGGTTTCACTCTACACAATAGTTGGGGAGATTTTGCCCAGCAGGGACTTCAGATTTTTAAATGCCAACACAGCATCCTTGTTTCAGTGTTTGTATGCACCTAATTGTTGATATTCCGGTTGCGGATTTCTCATCGCTGCCTCTGCAAAAATTGTCGTCTCTGTCATGCTTCCTGTGTGTCTTTTTACCTGCAGTGTTTTTGCTTGTGCTTGTTTTATGATCTAATTAGTTTAAGTACGTGGGATGTTTTCAGCAGACCTCGCTCCTGCAGCAGGAGGGACACTGTGTTGCCGCTGGTCATCATCACGCTAGTGTCACTTTTAAGGACAATGAGCCTGTTGCAGACTCAACAGCAGATCAATCAAACCTCAGGGTGCGTTTCAGTTGCTTTTTCAAGGGGGGCCGATGATTAATGAGGTGGATGAGGGGCTGGCAAGGACAAAGATTAATGAAGCAGACATTACCAGTCTCCCAAATAGACAGCCGTGAGGAGTGTGTACACTAAAGAGAGAGAGAGAGAGAGAGAGAGAGAGAGTGAGTCATTAACTTCCTCGCCCCCTTCTTGTAGGAATCAGCAGGAATAATTGATTTATCAATTGCTCTTTGGTCTGAACATCTATTCCAGGTAAAATATTGTACATTCAGACAAGCACTTTTCCCAAGAAAGGCTGCTTGTTGACGAATCTTCATTGAATGTTGACAACTACATTGCATCTTAAAGACCCTGAGAGACAAAATTAAAAGATCTTTATTACTTTAAAACAAGACAACTTTTCATGTGGGTTTTCTGTATTTGCACTTCAGTTTCTAAACTCCAATGGAAAGTTCTACCACGATGCTGCTGTGGATGATTTCTACAGCGAGTACTACCACTGTTGGCAAGAGTACAAAAGGAAGCAGTACACACCATATAGTACTGTTTACTTATAGGTACTCATGAAAAACGGGTCAAGTAAACCAAGTATTGGTTCCCTGTTTAGTGGACCTTCTTTTTTTTAACCTTTTTTATATTGGATTTTCATCATTAATACGAAATACCTCTCCCAAGTCTTTTTTTTTTTCTTTTTCTTTTTACTAATGTCCTACTTCTTTTTAAAGATATTTTTGGACATTTTATGTCTTAATGAAGATGGTAGAGAGCTGAGAGAGAGATGCAACAAAGGTCCTTAACCAGACTCCAACCGGGGACGTTGCGATCACATGGTTGGGGCTCTGAGCTATGTCTTTTTAAAAGGAGCTTTTTAAGCTTAGCCTGGGTTGGGAACCTGTGCGCCTGTGAAACCCATTGAGACACTGTATGGGATATTGGCCTATAAACAGTTGGCTTGACTCGACACTCCCATCATTTACCTGCATAACATCGCATAACTCATGTTCACATATTTGCTCCTCTACTGTACCCAAACACAGTTTATGAGCCATTACGGCCATCATTGCCTCTTATTGTCATCGAATTCAAATGCACATCTCCCACGGCTCCTTTCACACACAGCCATGGTTGAGCTGCAGTCAACAGCCATTAGCTGACAGAGTATACATTTCCCTTGTTAGATAGGTAAACAATGGGACCACTTTTGACGAATTTGCAGTCTCTCGAGAATGGCCATTATAGCCATTATGGCATTTTTAAGTATCGCTCCTCTCAGAGTGGAGAGTGTGGAAAATGAGACTGTTTCTCATAAATGGTGTTTTGGCAGTTGCCCCAGTGAAGCAACAAACAACAATACTTAGCATTAGCTGTAAACAGGCACATCTGTTAGCAATGAGGCTAGATGTTGGATTAAAACTGGATGGTGTTTTTGACAGAGCTGGAAGCCAGTTTGTTGTTTAGGATTTAGGGATGAGATGGAAGAGTTGCAATGTCTTCATCACAAATTGCGTGTATCCAAGTGTGTTTATTTGTGTGGGTGAGGTTTGTTTGTATATGATATACTTTTATTATGTGCATATGATTATGTGTTGCTTGTAAGTGTTTGTCTTGCATGTGATTCTTTGTTTGCGTTGGTGTGGCTGTGTCTGTGTTTTTGTCTGGTATGGACATGAAATTAAGCAATGATTTTCAAAATGTCTGCTGCTCACTTGACCACATCCAGTTGGTATTTCTTTACGCAATCAGTGGCGAACTTAAACATTTTTCCACTTTCCACTGAGGGTCCCAGCTGTTGGAAGATTTCAGCTTTGCGGTGTGGCTGTGTTCACTTGATATGTGCGTTGTTGAAGGATGGACGCTGGTGATGAAGCAGAGCCAGCTGCAGCGGTTAGTGCGACGAGTCTGAGCATGCTGTTGATGCATGGCTGTATTAACCTGTTTGGAGTATATAATAATGCGAGACCCAGATGATATTTTCCTTTTAATGATGCAAATTCCCTAACATATGTGCAAATAATTACCACCAGGGCATCCTGGTGGCCTGGGGGTTAAGGCACCAACCATGAACTGCAACATCCCCGATTCACATCCGACTGGGAAGCTTTGTTACATGTCATTCCCCCTTTCACTCTTCGTGTTCTGTCTCTCGCTGGTGTTGGCTATCAAATAAAGCTATAAAATGATCAAAAAATAACTAAAAAAAACAACTGACAGAAGGTAAACCTCTGGAAGTCTGGGGCCCTGGGCCCACTTTGCCTGCTTGGTAATCCAGCATTGTTGTTATTAGACACAAGGCTAAGATTGCACCCTCGTTTTCTTGGTCCCTCTGTCTAGCTGTGCCTCTGTCTGTTTGTCTATCTGCCAGCTTGCCTGCAACTCATGTTGGTCTGAATGAGCCATCTCATTCACACATTGGATGATTTGAGATGCTTTGACAAGCAGGATCCTCCTGGAGTGTGAAGTGGCTGCTATGGCTCATTGTGGCTGAGCTATGTGCAGTGCTGGAGGGGCGCACAGGATGAAGCTCAGCGGTGGGCTTGTCCTGGGCCTCAAGCCTGTGGGCCGGAAGAGCGGGACCGTGGTTCTCTGCTATTCTGAATGGCCCCTGAGAGTCCAGTGTGATGGACAGTCTGGGGCTGCACACACTGGCTCTTTGTATCAGGGCTTCTTGGACTCTCTCTCTGTCTCTATTTTTTTCTCTCTCTCACACAATGTTGTATGCAAACACACGCACATGCACACACACACAGACACACACACACACAGACACACACACACACAGACACACACACACACACACACACACACACACACTTTTTCTCACACAAGTGTCTTTTTTTCCCCTCTCTCTCCTCGTGATCCCGATGTGGCAAATCTAGTCTCTGCTGTAAAGGCCTGACATTGTCATTACAAACAGTCGCTAACTTGTCTGTGTTTCTTTCTCTCGCTCTGTTTTTCATTCTATATCTCCTCCTCTCATTCATGTAATGTAGCACTGAGCTGGAGAGTGGAGAGTCTTGAAGTGGCTGGAGGTCTAACCAGGAGTATTAGTCAGGGACTGGGAGCATGTGAAAGTCATCAGAGGGAAAAGGCCCAACGTGATTTTTATTTGTGGTGCTCCACTCAGAACAAGCCAGCAGGATCCATTTAGTACGAGCTTGTTGTTGAGAGAGTCACCCTCTCCTACTGTTATCCCCTGTGGAGGAGGATGATTTGAGCTAAAGTCTGGCCCGTAATATCCTGTGCACTAGGAAAACCCACACAGTACACTCAGAGAAAACAGTCCGTACTGTGCTGCGTGGTAGGTTTACCAATACTGGCTGTCTTATCTTATAACTCTCGAACACACGTTACAACATCCTCTATGCAATTTTGGGTTATCCGTCAGTCTTATCTAATTGCAGAATCCATCATCATCTTTGAACTAGATTTGTCATTTAAATGAATGCAACGTAAAGAAATTATGTTTTAATAGCACATCTGTTAATAGATGTTTGGTTTTAAGATAAATGCTTCTTCTTTTACAGTAAATTAAAACATTTGCTTTATATTTCAGGAAATATTCTTATTTGCTTTCTAGCCAAGAGTTAGATGAGAAGATTGATACCACTCTCACATCCTTCCAATAAATACTGGAGTCTTGTCGTCACCATGAGGTTACCAAGCAACCACCAGAGACTCCGGGAAGTCACTGCATCCAGCCATGAAATAGTCCCGCACATAAACCCCGTAAAACCATAAATTGTAGTTTTTACACTTTGTTTTTTGTACGGATTATACAAACAAGATATGCGTTAAATTAGTGAGCTTTAGAGGTGCTGTAAGCTAGATTTTGTTACCTTTATACAGAGCCAGGCTAGCTGTTTCCAGTCTTAATGCTAAGCTAAGCTAACTGGCTGCTGGCTTTAGCCCTATATTTAACAAACAAATATGAGAGTGGTATCAATCTTCTCATCTAACTCTTAGCAGGAAAGCAAATAAGTGAGTTCCCCAAAATGTCAAATTATTCCTTTAACCCAACAGTGCGGCTCCACCTCTCTCAAAAAAAGAAGGAAAAAATAATAAAGCTAGAGATAGCTGAAACGACTGATTCTGAAACATGCAGTCTTCTATAAAGTAGGCAGATTTAATGATAAGAATGCACGTAATATCTCACAGACCCTGCGATTATCCCACCTCTGCTTTGAATCCACAGACTGAATGAGAGTCATTTTACTTTGGTGCAGACTACTGTCCGCATGGTATTTTGTGCAGGACTGCTTAAAAGTGGTGTTGGGCTTTGATGTCAGTTCTGTCTCCCCTGATGTTTAATACCAAGACTAAAGCTTTCACAGAGGCCCTTTGTGAACAGAGTAGTATTCCTGAGGTTGCTAATAGTTGAACCACGTTTGTCCTTGTGCCAGTGTTTTTTCAGTCAGCCAGAACAGAGTTGTACTAACCTGCCAACATGTCCAGTCCAGCTGTGAAAATACCACCTTGGATTTATTGTGTTATTAAGCATAACAACCAGTAAGTGACACAAGGTTTCTCCATCGAGAGAGAGATGTCTGTGCAACATTCACATTCACATTCACCAAACCACTCCTGTGGAATGGACACTAATCAAACAGATGGCTTATCGATCGGATTGGTGGCTTTCAAACGTAATGTACGGTTTCTCTCTCTAAGTGCTCCAAGTTAGACAAGCATGGCAGAAGCAGACATTTAAGTCTGACCTTCTCCATGACAGGCTCCAGGGGAGTTTGCTTACGTGGTCAACGTGATGTTTCAAAGCATTTGAAGCATTTCATACATTCTGAGACAGTTTTGGTTCTTATAGCTTTAGACATCCCTATCTGTGTTCAGACCGTTTTTATTTCTCATTAACACAGACTGACTGGAAATCAGCCTTTAGACAGTTGATCTACTGGGAATAGTGACGCATTTGAAGGCAGGGTTTGAAACCAAACAGACACTTAATGAGTTGGGCAGTCATGCTGATTTTCATCAATGACATGTCACAGTTAATTTAAATCAAATGAATTCAAAATAAACCAGTGTGACTGTTGTTACTGCCTCTGTCACTCTGTGCACATTTAATACAAGAGATTTGGTAATGGAGATAAACCCTAACCACACTTTTCATATGGAAACATTTCTTCTCTTCAGGAGGGTGAACCTAGGGAGAGCGAGTTGATTTATATAGTCTGCTACTGGATCAGAACTACCTGTGAGTTACATCCACTACAAGAGCAGCTCTTCCTTTAAATGAACTGTATTTACTTTGCAGCTTGGCTCAATATCCTGTGGAGCTCTGCGCTCTGACTCCCAGCAGCCCACTCACCCTCCCCAACATGTTCATCAGCGAAATGTGGGCTGCGGTAGAAGTTAGCGACTCTACTGTGGGCACACTCAATGAGTTGTGGTTAACATGCTGCCATGGCAACTCCTATTCACCCACCACGGGACAAATTTCTTTTTATCTCCCCGTACTACACAAACAGCCAGGATGAAGCGTCTGACTGCAAAAGTATTGGCACAGCAGCAGTATATCTGTTTTAATTTCCTTTGTCATGGCAAAGAGCCCAAACACAGATGAACTTTCAGGACTGTCGCCTCCATGGTAGAGGCAAGCAAGTAGAAAATAATGTTTGGTCTGATTTCTTCAAGAAAAACACAAACTTGTGCTGAACTATGCATATTTGAATGTGAGAGATTCAAGTACTTTGGACTTATCCAATATTCACTCTCTGTCTACCTCTGTGTTGGTCTCCACCAACCTCTTTAGCTGCTAGATGCTCCACTATGTTCACCAGCTAGTCGTTAACTTTGTCAGTTGCTGCTGCTTGATGCTGGGTAGGTAGTGTACCAAGGGAATATCAGAGCTTAAAACAGCTACCTGATGCATTTAAAAACGATGCTGATGAGAGCGGTGAGAGTGAACCAAAACTGTAACGTTGTGGGCCAGAAAACCAAAACAATGAGCTTAAAGAGGCTAAAATGCTCCGTAGAGCTGAGGGCTAATGTAGAGTTTGTGATAGTTCTCTGTAGGCTCGTCACTACAAGCGACCTCTGTCACTTACACATAGTCATTTCATCCATTTCTTAATGTAAAAAATTGATTATAGCAGCTTTAAATACTTTTAGTTGCAGTGTGACATCAGGCATATGTGAGAGCTATAAAACATTAACAGCCATTGACCTGGATGTCCTATGACTCAACAACATCCTGTCGGACACATGTGGATCTGATTGGAAGCACACTGTGGTTTGTTTGCATGCGTCCACAGACAGTGCATTGTGGTGACTGGCTCCATTTCACAGCGCATAAGAAAACATTGGATGAGGCAGATCCATCTGGGTCACTTCATTCCCTCGTTGTGTGTTTCCATTGATTTCCATTGAAGCTTGGCAGACGCCCATTGCTCTGACCTGCTGGATGGCCATTAGTGCCCGTTAAGTGTAGTGATGAATTGTCAGATGAAACATTTAAAGGCAGTGAAGACTGTAAAACCTCAGCCTCACACAGCAAACTTTACTCTTTCCGCTTACTTTACATTGCAGAAGTCTCGAAAGGAAGCACGCTGCATCAGGCATGACCACATACAAATTTTGAAACCTATTTTGAACAGAATTGTCTGCTCTGTCTGTATCAGTTCCTTTGCAGCATTTAGGAAGAGACTTTATTCTTTAGATCTCTAAGTCAGCCCGGTGTTCTTTAGTGTGACAAAATGCCATTTGGTGTAATTAGTTACAACACTATTGATCTGTTCAGGTTGTACTCCGCCTCTCGCCTGTGTGCTGGGATAGATGCTCGATGGATGAATGGATGATTCGTATGAATATTCATCTCATACTTCATTCCCCTGAGATCACTTCCTGTCCTGCAAGTGAAAACACAATCCCTTATAAGGAATTGCGGGCTGATGTTGACATTTACTATGTGGCCTTTTAAAGTAAAAACATCTGGTGTAAAGCACTGTTCCATGATATCAAATGACACAAGTTTTCTGTTTTTTTCTACAGGTTGCTTTGAGTGCTGCATCAAATGTTTAGGCGGGGTGCCGTATGCGTCGCTGGTGGCTACCATCCTCTGCTTCTCTGGCGTTGCCCTGTTCTGCGGATGCGGCCATGTGGCTCTCACCGGCACCGTGACCATCCTGGAAACCCACTTCTCCAAGGTCACCAGTGATCACGCCATGCTGACTGATGTGTAAGTGACCTCATACTCTGCATATGTACTACATGGCTGCTTGTTATGCTTGCCAGTATCTGAGAAACAAATCAAACTGATAAGTGTGACATCCTGTGTGCTTACATAACCATCACAATAAAGAGAGGCCTAAAAGTAAGATATATAACACTTTTAATGAGGTTGACTTTATGTAGGCTATTTTTAGCTGATAACATCTCCCATGTTCACCTTATCCTGGAGAACAGTCCTAATATGGACCTTTTTTTGTTTTTTGTTTTTTTTACAGTGCATCCATTAGTCCAGACAATAAAAGAGGAATGACAAGAGACAGGACTGCACATGTGTTTTATGTTGGTGGACATTTGGAGTGCACTGTTTAATTTAAGACGTCTACAGAGGCAGTCTGTCTCTAGGCGGATGATTTCCAGAGACATGCATCACCTGTTATCTCCACATTTGGGCTTAGCGTCTCTCTTCACGTCTTAGGGAAGCTGGACCATGATCTCGGTCACAACCATCTGTTTATGATCACTCATGATTTAAAGATTGCATGCAAAAAAAAAAATCTAAATTATTGTAAGCAGCTATTTTCCACACCAGGCAGTGGTATGTCACGCTATTCCTTCACCTGACATTTTTAGTGGGTCTCTCCAGGTGTTACATTTGGAGGCTGGAAACATGTTAGTCGCTGATTTGGGCTTTCTCTGTTTTTAACCTGTTGCAGCTTCACAGGCACAACTAAGCTCATGTGTGACATTTCTCTTTAACAGAATACAGCTGATGCAGTATGTCATCTACGGCATTGCTTCGTTTTTCTTCCTGTACGGGATCATTCTGCTGGCTGAGGGTTTCTACACAACCAGCGCAGTCAAGGAACTGCACAGCGAGTTCAAGACCACCATCTGTGGACGCTGCATCAGTGGAATGGTATGGTACCTGATTTTTAAACACAGAATGCTTAAAAAAAAAGGTCTCATGCCATGTGATTAAAATTTTAAATACATACAAAGATGAAGATGATGATGTTCATTATAGGAACAAAGTATGACAAAAAAAAGAGGATGAGGAGGAGCTTAATGGTTACCTGATGATGCTAACGTTGGTGCCACGTCTGTGTCCTCAGTTTGTGTTCCTCACATACATTCTGGGTGTGGCCTGGCTCGGTGTGTTTGGCTTCTCCGCTGTGCCAGTCTTCCTCTTCTACAACATGTGGTCTACCTGTGCCACAATGAGATCTCCCATGGCCAACCTCACCAACATTGACTCCATCTGTGTGGATGTTCGTCAGTATGGTAAGAGAACAGCACTTTGTTCAAGAACATGTGTTGTTTGGCATCATTAGCTTCAAGAGCAGACTTAACAAATAGTTGTTTTATTAGTGCACACACTGAGGTGGCTTAGAACCAATACAGGTCCCACCCTTTTTGGCTTGTAACCCCTTAAAATCAAGCAATGTCTACTCATCACCTGTTGCATGATGTCTTCTGATTGTGACCAGTTCAACTAAAGAGTAATCCACCCCAAAGAGGTAAAATTATCCACTCACAAGAAAAAAAAGCAAACTTAAGAGAAATGTCTGTAAAAATTGACATGATTTTGTATGGCAAAATATATCTGTTTTTTCCTGCTTTTTTAATCTTTTAATCATCTTGCAATCCCTCAGATTTATCTTGTGACCACTAGCAGGGATACAGACCCCCAGGTTGGGAACCCGTGTTCTAAATAAGAAATTAAATGTAAAACTACATCTGCTTTCTTTCTCTTTTTCACTCCAATCTTTAGTATCACAGTTACACAGTACAGAAAAAAACAAGCCAAATGTTCACTGGGATATTTTTCATAGCTGTGTTTGCACTTCCGTAAAGTTGGGGGACTTATAAGGGACAGATTAAAATAAAAGAATGGGTGGAGTATTTGTGCTTTCTACTGAGTGGACATCAACTCATTAGGTTCTTGCTCACTTCATAGTACTTGACAGGTGTGATCATTATTCACATGGTACAATGAATGTGTGAGTGTATATGAAAACCTTTGAATTTCTTGGCTACAGGAATTATCCCATGGAATGCCACACCAGGCAAGGCCTGTGGATCTACGCTAGGTGACATCTGCAACACCAGTGAGGTAAGGTGTTGTCTTCCATCCATGCACATTCATACAAATGCTATACAGAGGAGAGCAGAGGAATGTGGCATCGAAATCCCGTTTTTTTGACTGAAGACCAACCACTGTTGCTCGTCTTTTTCCAGTTCTACCTGTCTTATCACCTGTACATCGTAGCGTGCGCTGGGGCAGGAGCCACTGTGATCGCTCTGGTAAGCTTCCCTCCAGTCTCTCCGTCCTCTCCCTTTAGTCCATCTTTGCACGGTTTTGTATCAGCAGATCATGTGTCAAGCGCTCCTCTTCTCATTCCCATATGGTTTATGTAACCACACCAAGGAAGATTACACATAGGCTCTTCCTCAGCTCCAATTCCATTTGCTGTTTACCATCTGCTTAGATGCACATGGCCCCATTTTTATTTTAGGATGGATGGAAGAGAGCAAAGTTAAGGCTTGATGTTTGTGCCATAAAGAGTGTAATATCTAAAAGTCATAATCATGAGTTTGAACCACAAAATCACAAGTAGGATATTGCAAAATTATGGTCTTTAACATTTTTTTCCTTTACTTTTTAAAAACTTTTTACTGCTCAAAAATGATTGGTCACTTTACTAACTTGTCACAATACTAGTGACGAGGAGGTCACCGGCATGTTCTCTTACAACCTTTTCTGTTCTCTTCCACCAGCTGATCTACATGATGGCTACCACTTATAACTTTGCTGTTTTGAAGTTTAAGAGTCGAGAAGACTGCTGCACTAAGTTCTAAACTGTTTTAAGAGCACAGTACAGCATTTGAGGCTGTACTGAGTAGAGACCGTTGCCACTGACAACAAATGAACTAAAAAAAAAAATAAACTGAGAATAGAAAGATCAACATCTCTCCATTAGTGTAAATAGCTGATTGTATGCTTCCTTTAGCATTTGGTATCCAGGGATATTGCTTGTCTGAAGACACCTGATGAAAGTTGTCCTCAGATTGGGGTGGTGTTTAGTTGACTGGGTTGTTCTGCTTTCCTTGGCACTCACTTAGAAATTTGTCACCATCAGATTTGATAGAAATGTGCACAGCTAGAAATCCACAACAGTGTTATTTATATTCATAATGTGAGCTGATTCTTACCTGCACAAAAGCATCAACTGAATGAGTATTTCAGATTTAAAAAAAATAAAACCTACAGTATTTAGCATGCAGTACCTCACCTTGCATGACAGGACGAGCATCAGCTGACTGCAGTCAGAGCGGAAATGCGAATTTGTGCACAAACTCCTGAGGCCCTTAATGTAAGATACCTGTGCAGGTTGTAACACACAATTTTAAAAACGATCTAAATTGGAAATGAGACCATTCTGAGGTCTGATCAAGACATACACTGCACCAAGCCCATGTCGATGTACAGTATAAAGCTCTGAAATTAGCCGACGTGGACATCTGATGACAAATATTAAAGGTGTTCTCAGGCTTTATGAATTTTCATTGCCAGATTAGCAGTTTTGGTGAGAATGAATTCTAGTGATACATTTGTAAAAGGACTAGCTACAGTGGCAAAGTAGCAGTGGCCAAGTGCCTTGTCCTTATATTTCTTTGGTTTCTTTCCTTAGCCCTAAAATTTTGGTACCGACCCATGAAACCATGAAGTGTTACACAGAAAATATTCAGTATTATTTCTTTTGTCACAAGTTAGATTCTAAACTGAACTAAAAACCTTTCATCAACTGTATTATGCTGATGAGTATTATTACGGTGACCAGTTGTGTTTATTGTAGATTTCAAAGTAACTGCACATACCTAGCACAGTACACTATGAAGGGTTAGGCCAGTACCATGGGTATACTTCTGCATGAGGTCCTAAGCCTCACTTTCATTTCATGTATTTTATAAAAAAAAAAAAAAAAGAAGAAATTCTCCTATTTTAGAGTAGAGTAAATGTATATTTTCTATGAGGGCTGATGCTGGTATAGCCTCAGCTATGAAGATGGTGTTTTGTTTCATACATTTTCCTTTATTCTTTCTCAAAGTGCCATTAAAGAGCCATTTGTTTTTATCTTAACACTGAGCCTGCATGCTTACATTTGTCAGATTCTTTGATATGTTTATAGTTACTTATAAACCATATTTCATATATTTAATTTTCTCCTAAGTTTTTGAAGACTGTAGCTTTTACTTTCTATATAAAATAAACAATCTTTGTTTATAAAAGTATCCCTATTGGTCTATTTCTTATAAATCCTCCAGCAAAATAACACTGAACCTCATATGGAACAGGGTCAGATTCATAAAACACAAAAATCTCATGCTTTGCACTAACCTCAAGCTTTAACAGCTGCATAAAACTTGCATGGCTTTCTTTCTCTTCTCTATTCATTTTCACCTTAAAAAGTCTAATTTCTGTAGTATTGCATAGCAAGATAGTAACGTAACTCCAGTATTAGTGATAATTGTAACAGTAATGTTACAATAATTGTAACAGTTAAGTCTTTTTCAGTAATGTCTTTTGCCACCCTTGTGTGTTAAGTCTTTTTAAAAGCTTAACTTTATGTTTGTGTATGTCTGTAATGTACATACTGTAGCTCTGACTCCTGTAGCTTGCTTTGCATCTTTGACATGCTCACCGGCCATCCACCTCACCCTTCTCTTCCAGATCCACTTCCTCATGATTCTCTCAGCAAACTGGGCCTACCTTAAGGATGCCAGTCAAATGCATGCCTACCAAGACATCAAAATGAAGGAAGAGCGGGAGCTGCAGGACATCACCTCACGCTCAAAGGAATGCCTCAATTCCTACACATAAGGATATTACGTGCTCACACTCGCAATCCACACAAACACACACACATGTAAAAAGACACAGACACTGTGGCCAACCACTGGTGGCCCCTTTGGATCAAGACAATGCTCAGCTAAAATAACCTGCCAACTGCCGTGACACTGTGCAGTACTAACCAGGCTCCTAACAAACTAATGCATCAGTGTTGCTTTCTGCATTAACTCACCAAGAAGTATTCTGAAACTGCTACTTAAAATTTCATTCATGCTGTTTTTTTTGTTTTTTTTTTTAATTTTCTATTTTTCTGAAGGAATTCCGAATTGAATTCTGATATTCATATAGTTCATATTTTCATATTTTATGGCCATTTTTTTTTTTTTTTTTTGCTGGTGAAGCTTGAGACATTGCACTATTCTTATACAACGCATAACGATGTCCGTTTGTTTTACAGTCTTGCTCTGTCTGTTTCGAGCTGTGGTGGCCAGTTTCCAACAAGGGAATTTAACATTTTATTTGTTTGCTCTCTTTCAATCAAAAAAAAAAAAAAAAATGCAGATTAATTATACACAACATGAAACGCCTTACATCCAATCTGAGTTAGTGTGTCACTTCCAGATAAAAGAACCATTTAACTTCACAGTAAGGAAAGTGGTAAAATATATAATGTGGACCCTGTAAAAGGATTTACTTGTATCTGAATCTTAGTGATAATCTACATGTTAATAACTGGTTCTAGATTCTGTTTTTCATTGTACAGCTATTTAACAGTCACTCAGAAAATTCATGCCTACATTAACACTACCTCAGGTGTGCACTAGAGCCTATGGAACAAACACTTCTCCCTTGTAAAATCCCATTTTCATTGTAAAAAGACGCCTCAGACATGTAGTATGTATCAGGGTAGCTGCAAAGTAAACCAAGTACACACACCGGGAGCTCCTCTTCATCACAGTATCATAGCTAGGATTTAATTTGTATGCATAATGCCGAATAACTTGCTTGCTATTATGTGGACTGCTGCCAATAATGATACAGAAGGATGTTCAGTGTATTCAATATCTTAAAAGTTTGGCCCATGTGAATTCATTTATGCAAATGAAAAAAGATTGAGGCTTGCCAACAAAGAGAGCTCGCTGATCCCTCATACATGCTTTTCAGCCCATTATCTATTGTAATATCTGATCATATATCATATATTGTAATGTATGATCAAAATTTACTTGATTTAGAAAAATCTTATGAAACAAGTGTAACTATGTCCCATGTGCAATGGTACTTTGGAAAAACCTACAGATCTTAAGAAGTTAAAGTGTGAAAAAAATGTAAAGTTGTTACAAGCCAGGATTTTTAGTGTTTTATTTTTGAAGATAAATCCATTTTGTTTTTAAATTTTCTATAATTGCACCTGTTTTTGATGTGCAATTGTCATAATGCTGACATAATTACTCGTGTAATCTTTTATTTCTATTAGTTGAGTTACAGGGATAACGTGATGTTTCTTTGTTGCATGAAGAAAACCGTTTCTGCAGTGACACACGTGATGTGCAGTCTTGTATGCTGACATCAGTAGTAGGCAGTGTTTGCCCGTTTCCTTTTTTTTCTAACTGAATACAAATTAATACATTTTATGTAGGTAATTAGTTATAGGTGTGTTTTTTTAGGTTCTTTTATTCAAGTCAAAAGTATATGAGTCTTATATTATTTTGTTGCCTGATAGTATACCTGTATTTTCTATGAATGTCAAGGGCTTCCTCGTGAATTACTGATGCATAACTTTTAATTCAACTTTCAAATAACCATTAGTCATTTATAAAATTCTACGGCAATCTAAATGGTAAATTTAGCTAAAGTATGAATGCCACTGTGACTCTTCTTCCCAGTGTTTTACACAGTATCGGTGAGATATTGTAGTACAAAACCTGCATAGTTCTCTGCAGGACTGATAGCCACAGGTGTACAGTGGCCAAGGAGAAAGATGATGGATGTACATGAAGCTAATTTACATCTCGTCTCATCTTTGTATAATGTGTTTCCTGTTGAATGAACCAAAAACTAAAGAATAAAGACTACTTATCAATCACCAGGAGGACAACAATCCAGCATCCTGTCTGACTGAAACCCCCTTTATGACATCACTCAACTGGCCTGTTGACTGTTTTTATGAAAATAAAAAAAAATAAAATAAAACAAACTTCTCTGTGTTCCTTTTTCTTTTGCATGATGTACAGTCAATTCAAAAGGAAAGGAAAAAAAATCCAATATGATTTATTCATATACACAGTTGATGTTAAACAAATGGTGTCAAGTATACATACTGAAAAGCAAAATCTTAAAATATAAACAATAAATGCTTCACACTTGTTAAAACAGTACAAGATTACACAGGCTTGTATAATTCATCAGTTTATGATTGCACTCTGGGACGACCAGCTCACCAGAAATCATCATCTTCATCCTTGTGTGAATATGCTGCAATGCTGGGAAAACAAAATCAAGTTAATTAGTGAAAGCATCCAGGGACAGAAAAAAACAAAACAAAAATAGCATTTCTCAATTAACTCATCCTTAAGACAACACAATTCCAGCCCAAATAACATTAAAAAGACCAGGAGATGAGAAACCACAAAAGAAATTAAATGTTTTTGTAAGAGGATTATGTGGGCTTATAATTTATTAACTTTTCCTACAGTAACAGCATAGCTTTAAAATGAGAAAACTTCCGTTGCTTTATTCTTAAGTAAAGCCATAAACTTATTCATCTATTTTGTGTCCGGCCTAGTCAACTGTTTTCAGTTACCTGTCGTCTTTCTCCTCAGACAAACTCTTAGCCTCTGGGCTCGTATGTCCTGCTTCTTCTCTTCCAAGGCTCTGAAAAACAAACACTCAGTTTAAAAGTCACAAAAAGCAAAGTTCTATAGGTGTCTCAGACAAATGTGCGTGCAACTCACCTGTGCATGCTGCTTCTCTCGTGCTTCCAGGACCATCTTCATGTATTTCTCCAATGGATTTTCACCTTTAGGCTCCTCCTTGCCATTATCTGCCTCTTGCTTCTGCTCTTCATCTCCTCCTTTCTTATTTCCAGTTTCTTCTTCTTCTTCTTTTTCCTGTTCTGGTTGCTCCACCTCTTGCAAAAGCTGATTATACATACATACTGTTAATATTCATTTCATCAGGCTGCCTTTTCTTGGTAGACATGAATATGTAAAGATCAGAAAGAGGAGTTTTAGAAGAACTTGGTGCAAGATAATCATTACCATCTCTTTCTGCAGTCTTGCAAGTTCTTGCAGCTCCCTCTCTCTGGCTTCCTCTTGCTCCCTTTGCCTCCGATCTTGTCTTTCCTTTCGCTCCCTTTCCCACCTCTGCTCCTCATCCTCTTCATCTTCTTCCCTAGCAGATTCACCTGAGGTTTGTGGAACTTCTATAAAACAAATCAGTTGTCAGCTCGCCTCTTTAATTTGTTTAAGAAGCAATGTACTCCAGAATGGCTACAATACGAGAGATTCATGCAGTCTTGATGGTGTACAGTAGAAGGTGGCCATTCTTGTCATTTGGGGTCAACCAAGATGATGCGTCAGTAACGGGGGGGACTAATGACTCACCCGCCTGGGCCTGCAAGTCTATCGGGTCTTCTGGGAGGTCCTGTGGGCGGGGGACAGCGGGGCCGTCAGGGGCCTCCTCAGAGAGAGGGACGGCAGTGTCCAGGAGAAGCTCTGGAATGTGGCCGGGCTCTGGAGGGAGACATGCACAAAGAGGTCTTTTATGCTCCACCATAATGCAACAGGGCCAGAGGACCGGCACAGAATACATAATCAGCTGCCCTTCATCTTCGCCATTGTACGGGGCCACTGAAAGGACACTTTGGAGGCCAGTCACACACTCATTAAAAACAGCCCTTCCAAAATCCAACTCCTCCATACCGGATATACTTCTTTTTGTTACTGGGATTTGGTTTAAATTAATGATAATGAAAACTGAGGAAAAAAAAAATACATTAATGTAACACTAAGTCAATTGCGCAAAAATGCAATGGCTTTGTTTGAAATATTTTGTTTGGACAGATGAAGCACAAACAAATAGATCACACATAACACTTTTTCCTTTATCACTTGCACCACTGACATAATGCATAACAGTCCTAAATGTAAAATAAACAACATCTAATGTATGGTATTCAGGATACAGTAAAAGCTTTAGGCACTACAGGAAAACCTCCACGCGCTGATTATAAAGGAAATTGAGTTTTTGAAATGGACAACTAGAGGGCTCGTCATCCCTGCTCCATGTTTTCCAGACAGTAAAACGACATGCAACTGAACTGAACAGAGTACTTTATGTGCCAAAAGATTACAAGTTCCCTGTTAATGAGAATTCGGCCATTTTATGTCAAGCCCAATGACACAACCAAACCGTTTTTCCAATATACAGTATAAATCCCACTCTCATGTTGTATTTGCCAACTGGAGAAGGTCTAAACTGGGTCTCACATCACGAGAAGGAGGCTGCAGTGCATTCAATACATCATTAAATATGATTGAAATGAACAAAACTGAGTTATATTGTAGCATAGTTTAAATAGTTAGGAAAAACACTATCAATAATTAGTTTGGAGTACCTGACAAAATCCCTGTGAGGTCGTCGAGGCTTATTTTCTCAGGCTCTGGGGAAGACTCCAAGCTGGAGAACACAGGCTGAAGTTTTGGTGGACTGACAGCAGCAGGGGGCAAACATGAGGGCATTAGTATTCATTATCCATCTATGTAAAAGTGTATGAAAATGTCATGATGTCCTTGCCAAAGCGATGCCAGATGGTACCTGGACTGGTCTCGTGCTGTGCTCTTGAGCTGAGGACTCTGAGGCGGACTGAGCTCTGAGGAAAAGTCACCTGAGGTTGCCACCTCGCTCTGGGGGGCACGAGGGAGCTGTCTGTCAGGCGATAGCACCAGGAACGCCACCGGAGACATGGCTGCTTCTATCAGGGGCAAAGACTTCATGTTAGGCAATAAGATTAGAATCCAATGACTGAAATGAAAAGGGGTGGACTGGCTGTTTTGAATGTCTTAAGGAACATTTATAAAATATATATGTGTGTAAGTGTTAAATGTGCAGTATATGAGTGCTGACAAAATGAAACTATTTCATTGCTTATTTCTTGACAGTTAAGAGGTTGGTGAATCTAATCCCTTTTGAAGTGATAAGGGTAAACTATTTTTAAAAAAAAGGTACCTTCCACAATCTCTCTTTGAAACTTTTTCCTGGAGGAAGAGTGTGGTGTGGAGGATAGACGTCTGGATGGAGAGCTGCTTCCATCCTCAGGGTGTCCATCTCTTAGAAACAGGGGTTCAGTCAATGAATAGAGACCGTGGTCAGGGAAAACTGTGGACTGGGGTTGGTTATGGTCTTCTGAGAAGGTCACTCTTGGTTGTGCAGGTTGTACAGTGTTTCTGGTGTCATAGGGTGCTGAGGAGGTGGTTCTGGTAGTTTGTGGAGACAGTGGTCTGTGTGAGACCTTTGATTTGCGGGGTGAGTGGGTGTGTGAATGTTGAGAGACATGTTTTCTTAGAGGAGAGTCAGGGCGATGTGAAGGATGTGCTCGTTGTGGGGAAAGTGGTCTTGGGGGAAGCATGTGTGAGATGGTGGGGCGCACTGCCCTCTGCTGGTAGTTCCTGTAGGCTTCCTCCAGGGTCTCAGCCTCCTTCTGCAGCTCCTGGATCCGAGCCTTGGCCTCAGCCACCAGCTCCATGTCGGCGTCTGGAGAGTCACTCCAAGGCGGCTTGTGTCCTCGCAAGGGCCCACCTGCTTCACAAACATCATCACAACCCACCCGGGCCCTCAGCAGAGCTCTGTCCACATAGATGTCAGGGGGAACCAGCTTGCCAGCGCTGAGCTCCAGCACTGAGCGATCAACAAGAGAGGGCTTGGGGTTACGCAGCACCTCATTTTCAAGAGCTGCCATCATCAAAAAATGGGAAAGAAAAGGAAAAGCAAGAGTAGAGTTGAACACTAATACAGAAGACCAACCACCATTAAAAAGAGCACAAATCAGAAAAAAGGGTTGCTACAACTAATTTCCAAGAACTCTTTACATGCATTTACAGCTAGGATCTGGTTGCAACTACTGTAACACAGTTTCCTTTCTTGTTATTGCTAAAAATGTTATTATAGTAATTGAAAAAGAGTGTTTAGGGTCTTTTAAATGTGCTTTTATACGATTTAATGGTCAATAGAGTAACATGATCCAAGAAAGGAAGCCAGTTTATGAAAAGCAGAAATAAAAATTAATGCACAAGTTATATATTACTGATTGTAACATATATAACTGCATACAGAAACCTACATGATTCAAAGTGACACTATAACACTAAGACATGGCAGACATACATGGCCAGTTATGGGGTACCTTGTTGAGTTTGGCGAAGCTGCATCTTAATGTCCTCAATGTGGTTAGTCATCCACTGTGACTTCTCCTCACACTCCATCAACTGAGCCTTGAGCTGAGCGCACCGCTCCACCTGCAGAAGACAGCAGACCTGTTGTATTGTTTGCGCACAGGACAATGTGTATGATGCAAGTCACCAGAAAAGCAGATTTAAGGACAAACCCCAATTACACAAGAAATATCCCAAGGTGAGAAAAAAACTGCATGAAACAAAAAGCTGACTACATAGTTTCCCACACTCAGCGAGAGGCTGTGATGTGACTGACCTCACTCTGGAGCTGTGCCTGCAGCACCTGTTTCTGGTTGTCCGACTCTTCCTCATCCAGTCTGCGAGCGCTCTGCAGCCTCCGTAGCTCCATCTGCAAGGTCAGCTGCTCTTTGGATGGCTTGCCCAAATCTAAAAGAGGAGTTATCAGAGTCAAAACATAATCTAAATATTTTTTGCCAGTCCAGTGTCTATTTCAGTGGGAAAGAGCACCTGGGGATGCACAGTGGTTGTTCTGATTTAGGGTGTCATTTTGAAGTGCTCCAGTTTAGATTTCTGGCTGTATGGGTCGGACCAGCATGAGAGTACGGCACATGCCTTTTGTTAGTGATAAGGAGAGAGGCCCACTGTTCCCCTGCCCCATCCTCAAACAGGAATAATGCTGTATCCCTCAGAAAGAAGTTAAATGTTGGTTCTCTGTCATGGCTAAAGGGAGCCCTCTGTCTCTGCTCCCCTTCACTCCACTTCTCATCCCCGTTCCCTCGCTGGTTCCTTTTTAGAGACTTGTCTGCAGAGCTACAGACACAGCACAGAGGCCCCACATTGGCAGGCAAGACACATTCAAAAAGACTCCACTGAGCCAGAAGCAGTGGGACAGACTAACATGAATGCTTCACAGTACACTGCATCTCCCACAGCTCACAATGAGCCCAGACTCAAGCACCCTGAATGCAACATAGGAACTGAATTTATCTCAGTTATAAAAAAAAAGAATATTTTGAGGTACAGATTTGCAATGTTTACATATTATAAACAATAACTCTGACATTAAATTCCCTAGCCACAAAGGAACTAGTTGTGCATTATTACAGACAGAAACCCCTGATTCAATTATTCCCTCATGGTAAACTGGATAGGGAAATTGCAGCATGCTAAGCCTCCTGTGAGGTATTTAGGAACAGCAGCCAATGCTCACCAGCATGGAGAAGCCTGTTCTCCTCTTGGGCCTCCTCCAGCTGTTTCTTTAGCAGTCGCAGCTGCCCCTGCAGCTCTGCTTTCTCTCTTTTCAAGCTGGGGTAGTCACTCATGGTCTCCAGTCTTTCCCTTAACAGCTCCTTCTGTTGAGTCAGCAGAGAGAGCTGCTGCTGTGATGTGTCTAGCTCAGCCTGGAAAACAACAGAAGAGGCATGGAAAGAGCAGGCAAAATAAAGCTGGACACTTAATTAATAAATTGCATTGTGTACCATATAGTTATTGCAGGATCACATCACACTGACTGAAAGTTTTTTGTTCAATCATTTAGTAGGACTGAAATATTGCGCCTATTGCCCACTGAAGAGGGTGAAGTTAACACTGCTGGATCACTGGGGTGGTGTCATTTACCTGCAGCCGTCTCAGCTCTGAACATGCTCTACTGTGCTCCTCTAATTTGGCATTAATTACAGCTGACTCCTTTTGGATACGAGCAGTTTCCACTGAGAAATAAAAAGAACGGAAACACGATCAAAACACGGGCAACAGCAAACCAGTCAGTAACCTTCCATTCATTTTTATTTGCTCACCTTTGTTTCTGTTCTCATTGTCGGTTAGTTTTTCTGTTCTCTTGATAAATTCCTCCTTCAACTCAAGCTGATACCTAATTTTATATAGATGTAAGAACAATTGTCAAAAAGGGCTCTGAAACTAAATTAACACAAAATATTTTTAAAATCCACATTCAGTGTACATACGGCATACTGTTTTTACTTTAAACCTACAAAACAGTGACATCCTCTGGTCACACAATGACAATATCCCGAAGGATAAACTTGAGAAGTAAAATGAACCATCAGATGAGGCTGCATGTGTGTAACCAACTGAATATGTCTAACTGGTGGTGACAAAAATGAGAAAAACAGTACAAATGAGACCTTGTTCATCATGAAAATACCTGGAAAGTTCATTCTTCAGCCTTTGGTCGTATGTGTCCTCCATAGTCTTCACTGCCAGTTCTCTCCTCCTCAGCAGCTCCTCGGTGGTCTTGACCTTCTCCTCATGAATCTGACAAGTCCTATCATCATCCAAACACAGTAACGTTCTCTATGAAACAGTGGTCACAATGAGAGAGAGTATAGCACCTCTTTTACTAACATGAATGGTAAAAAAAAAAAAAAAAAAAAGACAGAAAAAGTTCTTACTTTTCAAAAGCCTCCATTCTCATCCTCAGCTCATTTTCTCTGTTCCGCTGTGTTTCAATTTCTTTCAGGACTGACTGTCTCTGCATATACACATTTTTTTCTTCAATCTAAAGAAAAGAGAAATAGAAATAACAGCATACACTATCTTTCTAATGGATACTGTGATGCTGACAGCCTGCCGTCATTTCACTTTAAAGAGATTATGATTCGCTGAAGTTTTGTCTTGAGAGAAAGAAACAGCATCAACATCTACCTCTTGCTGTTTTTGTAGCCGATCAATGGCATTTTTCTCCCGGTCCATCAGTGCCTTTGCCTTCATTTCGTAAGTCCTCTCCAGCTCTTGCTTCAGCTTATCAAATTCCTTATGAAATTTAGCTTGTTCTTCCATCCTCACCTTGGCGATTTCAACATCTTTAAAATATTGCATCTTAAGAAACAAAAAGACACAAAGTTAACAAGCAGGAAAACTCTACATGATCACATATTAGCCTCTCATAAAACATAAAGCATGTATACCTTTTAAAACCTTGTTTATTGCAGATATGTGTACGCAGCTGGGCTTCATACCTGCTCATACAATTTCTGATTTATTACCTTAGTAGAAAAATGTATATACCTTTGTTTTCATTTCTGCTTGCATCTGTGCTTCCATTTCTTTTCTATATCCAGCCAGTTTTGATTGGAATGAAAACAATTTGTCCCCACTGTAATTGAAGCTCTCGTATTCCTTATCAATCATTTTCATCTTCTCAACTGTGTATGGAAGAAAGAAACCATTAAGAAATTGTGGGTTGAAAGGCATATTTGTGGAATACAATTTTAAGACTTTATTTTTTACATACCAAGAGACTCTCCATAACTTGCTGTGCTGGTTGTCTGAGTGTCAGCATCATGGCGCAGGCTGTGATTATAATGGTGTGTTAGCTGTTTTAGAAGGCTGATCAGGAACCCTGCTAGACAAAAAGAAAGTATATCAAGGACAGGCCTTAGGGGCAGAAAAGGTTTTATTAAAGACAACATAATGCTGCACATACCTTTATCATCATTCTCTTTGTTTGAAGACTGTAAACAAATAAAAAAACAATAACACTATTATTACCAACAATATTTATTTCTTATTTCAAGAACAATATTCTACATGCTAAATCATATTACTAATTACCAGGAATCTGTAAAGGGCTGATTCAGGACTAATTTGAAGAAGCTGAAGAAGCTCTCCTTTCGCGTTAACCTGCTGACATGGATCAGAGACCAAAATCTTAATTTGCAATGATGTTATTTACACTTTAAGCTACATTAAATTAAACAAATAGTCATGTAGTCGTGCTCACCCTGTCTTTGCATAGGCCACTTTCAGGGTAGAACACAGAAAGGGTGTACTCATACCCAGAGGTGCGGAGATGATCAGCCACTATGCTGTTGCAGGCTGAGACCAAAAGGGGTTCGGATTTCACAGGTACTTGTCTGGGAACTGGTTCTCCTCCAGTCAAAGGTGGGTGTTTTAACTCCCGGATGAGCTGGTTCCGCAGCTGTGTCTGAATCGGATCAGAAGAGAGACGAAGACCAAACTCTCTTTAACGTGGCAGAGCAGACTTGGGCTACAACAACCAACAGCATCACAGTCATTAGTGCGACTTACTTTGAGTGTATCGAGCACCCCTTTACTTTTAAAAGTTTGATAGAGTCTTTTCCTCAGCTCGTCTGGGGATAGCGTGTCTTCCTTGGCCGAGGACATAACTGTCTCGAGTCCCGACAGAAGAGAAACAAAAGTAGACAACAGCACCGCCGCCGTTTTCAACCACTTCCAAAGTATTGTTGCCTGGCGTTCGGCTGTTATCGCTCCGTCTTCTTAACACCCGACAGGCATCTCAGAAAAACAGAGTAACGTCCCTAGTTACCCGCCCAACGACCAGAAAGCTTCTCCGCGTGCCCGCAACAGTTAAATCCGTCAACGGAAAATTTGTGTCCAGGGGAGACCCACAGTTATGACGTAACGATTTGTTTATTATTATCACACAATGCAACATACGTTTAATTCAGTAATTTTTTTTGTATATGAAGCTAAGCTCAAAACAGTTGTCGTTAAACCGTTTCACAGCGGGTAACTGTACGACACGATAAATGTATTTTGCTATTTGACCACGTCGTCATCTTTATGCGATTGCTCTCCAGGCTCTCCAGGAAGCGCAATTAACAGGTAAAAAAAACCCCAAACAAAGTCGGTTGTATCAGCTAATACGCTTTCTTTCCTGTGCTTACGCTACATTCGGATAATCCTTCAAGTCGTAATATGTTTAACTTTAGCCTCACAATAACCACTTCGACGCTAAACGACGCCGAGCGTCCGTGTAGCACCGCTGCTAACGTTAGCTTGCTAGCTGAAGGGTTCCCAATCATTTGGACGATGTGTGAGCAGATTAAAATGTCCCCCCTGTTTCGTTTGGTTTGAATTGTCTTCAGGGCAGTTTTGGCTTTGCTGACAAGGAGGGACAACGATGTCTGGGAGTTTTTATTTTGTCATGGTTGGCCATCATGACAACCCTGTGTTTGAGATGGAGTTTTTGCCGTCTGGGAAGCCTGAATCAAAGGTAACACGAGTTAGTTCATAACACCAGAATTCATTCCTGCACATCCTCTCGTGTGCAGTAACAGTGGTAAAGAAAAAGAAAGTCATGGGCTATAATCTACGAAGCATGTGGCCACGCTAAACCATCTTTAATGGAAGTGGTACAAGGTCTAAACACTCATTTACAGGGAATGATGGTGTCTGTTGATATATTGTGTTGTTTGGTGAGATTTTGGTTTCATTGACCGCAGGATGACCATCGTCACCTGAACCAGTTCATTGCACACGCAGCCCTGGATCTGGTGGATGAAAACATGTGGCTGTCCAACAATATGTACCTGAAAACTGTGGACAAGTTCAACGAGTGGTTTGTTTCTGCCTTTGTCACTGCAGGACATATCCTTTTTTTTAATCTATTCCATTTGATTCTTCCCATTTTATTCCCTCACAGAATACTTGTATACATATATTTTTTTTATTAATTGTGGTAATCGTAATCGCAAAATTGATAAAAAATATTGCCATATTGTTTACTGACAGAAGAGACAGACAGTCTACATGACCAGTATATGTATATCTGAAACAAGTCGATTAATTCACAGAAAATGAATCAACAGTTTTGATTCTCTGTTATATATCATTTCATCAGTTCAAGTTTGGACAAAACAAGCAATTTAAAGATGTCGGTGTATTAAAATAATCAACAGCTTAACTGATAATGAAAATAATTGTTAGCTGTACCCCTATTGCCATTATCTAGCATGTTAGTTTACAGTATAATGTGATCATTTGTATAGAAGTCAGTCACATTGTTGTCATTCTGTATTGTCATGTTCAAGGAATTCATTGGCATGGCTTTATTTTCTTTAATTCTTTGCCGTACATATAAGATTCATCATGCTGCATGACGTGCGACAAGAAGATGGAATCAAAAACTTCTTTAATGATGTATATGATTTATACATTAAGGTAAGGTGTCTTCCATACGATTAGAATAACTTGGCACGAGGTAACATTTGGTCTATTTATTTCCCTTCAGTGTTTGATTTAATCATTTATTCTGTCTTCCAGTTTGCAATGAATCCATTCTATGAAATCAATGCACCGATCCGCTCAACAGCTTTTGAGAGGAAAGTACAGTTTCTTGGAAAGAAACATCTCCTGAGTTAATTACTTCACATGCACAAGAATTTGAATGCATCTCATCTATTTTTTTTGTATATATACTGTACCTAACACACTTGTTTATGTCTGTCTCTTCCTGTTTGACATATGTAATGTGTATTCAACACAGATGTGGATTTTCTATAAAACATTTTCCTGTCTGATGTAGTTTTTAATGTAATGTTTGTTTCTTGATCTCTTGCGTGGGGTGGGCTGTGGGTATGGTTACTGTATGTTGATTATCAACATTAGACTTTTAAGGCATAAAAATTGGATTAATAGACACAATCTTGTGCCTTGACATAGTTAGGTACTTGGTTTGTGTTATCTACCGGTTTAGGCATTATATCATTGCTGTGGTTAGAAAGCACACCAATATGGTAACAGTTCAGTACAAACCTTGGGATAATAAACTGACTTGTCACCGTTTTCAGGCGACAAAACATGCTTTAAGAGACAATTCTCAGTGGGTTTATTTATCGTTCACCATACCAGTAGTACAACTTTGAATATAAAAGAAATCTGAATAAGAAATGGTAAAGCAAATGAATCCTATATCATTTTAAATATTAAGCTGTGGGGAAAGACTTAGAACTGTAAGTATTAAAAAAAGTTACGAGTGCTTTAAAGTTCAAAATCATTATTTAAACCAATAAACCTAACAACGAGGAAAGAAGTTTACTCAACCATGACTATCTCATTAAAATTTCCTCAAAGGAATATTCACTCAGTGACTTAAGGTAAAAACAGTTTAAAAAATACAAACGTTTCCAGAAACTTAAATACACCGTATGCCATGCATGTTAACTTTGCTTTAATATTTATCTTCTGTTAGGGATCTTGTCCCTCAGTGCTTCCAGCATATAGCTGTAATCTATTCACTATGCAGAATGTGCACAAACAAGACCTAAAGTTGCAATAATCACGACAAGCCTCAATTTGTTTGTTACAAAAAGTAGTGCCTTAACTACTTCACAATTCTCAGAAATAAGGTTATTGGGCTTCATAAATTATTGAATAAAGCTGTTATTTTCTGTCCGAATATATGTATACAGGTCATCACTATTTGCATTATTACATTTGGGAGTTAAGTTCAGAAACCCTATGATAATCGCACTCCCAAAGCAGTACACATCTAAACATATTTTAAGAGTCACATTATAATTTGCCTTCATGACAGAAGGGAACATTTAAGCATTTGAGAGGGAAGTGAAACTTTTCAAATGCATTGCCCCTGTTCAACATATTTTTACCCACAGATGGTCTTGGGTCAACACCAAATACAGTTTGATTTTCTGCTACCCGTCCAAAGCCCGGCCTTTGAACCATGGCAGCGATGAATGAGTGATTCTGTGATTTCATGTTTATCTGTAATTGGAGTGGAATGAATTTAGTGTTTCTTCTCCGTCTCTTCAAACAGAAGTCCAACAGTTAGCATCATCAAACCTTTAACAACATAACAAATCATAAAGCCAGTAGCATAATTTGTTTCAATAAGATGTTACTACAGCATTGTAAACCTACAGCCTCATCACATAACAGGCATAACAGAAAATTAATGTTAGTGGTAACTCCTGGATGTTATGAACAGCAAGTGGCAGCAGAGCGAGGCTTTCTGTGGAGCTTGACTGTGTCTGTGGGGATGAGGTGGTCCGATTTTTCATCCAATGCCAACACTCTATGCACTGCCTCCTCGAAGGCCACCACTACATTGGTGGCATCCTTGGCACTGGTCTCATAATAGGGGAAGTCGCCGTTCTCCTGGCACCATTGCCGAGCCTCCTCAGTAGACACCTGCCTCTCCGTCACGTCCACTTTGTTGCCCAAGACTACGAATGGGAACTTCTCTGGCTCCTTGACATCTGCATAGTAGATGAACTCCTTCTTCCAGTTGCCCAAGTTGAGAAAACTCTGGTTGTCATCTACACTGAAGGTGAGCAAGCAGCAGTCAGAGCCACGATAGAAAGGAGTCCTCAGGCTGCGGAAACGCTCCTGGCCAGCAGTGTCCCAGATCTGTAGGGTAACCTGGTGGCCATCTACCTCAAGCTCCTTGTTGAGGAACTCCACGCCAATGGTGTGGAAAAGGTGTGCATCAAACTTGTTGGTCACATAACGATTCATGATGGAGCTTTTTCCTACACCACCATCACCCAGCAGAATGACTTTCAGCAGGGATGTCTTCATGGCTATTCACTCCCGATCGTCCGCTTAAAATAATTGACCTAATGGAGAGAGATGCAATATGCAAAAGATATTGTTACCATCTGTACAACAACATTTTACGCAGAAGCACAATTTCTTGTGTTTTGTTTTTGTCTCACCCCTGATTGATTTCGGCCTCCTCCACTTGTCCAGATCATGTGCTGTAGACCCCTGGTCCTCGGTCACATGCTCATTTGCTTAATGTTGATGAGGGCAGCCATGCAGGTAACGTTCAACCAGCTGTAACACGGCGACAAGCAGCCAGTTTCCTGATTAACAGATGGCACAGGAGAGCAGCTACAGCAGAGAAGCCTGATCTGCTACCAAACGTTCAACAAGGTGTAAAGAGTTAGCTTGTGACATATAACGCACACGATATTAAACGAATAGCTGTAACATGCCAGGAGAGAGAGGTCTATCAGCAAGCCAGGTATTAGCTAAGCTAGGCTAACGAGGAAAGACGGCTGCAGTTGGGCTAATAAAACACACTTAAAAGTCGCTAGCTCCGGTTTACTTGCAGGCGAGGCTGCTGGCAACGTACCTCACAGTTTGGGCCAGACCGCGGCCGAGTCGACGAGAAATGACTGAAATAATACTAGCGCATGTGTTTGACAGCTCCTTGCGTTGGCGTGGCTCGAGATAACGTCAGGTCGTTTCCTGGTGAACTCCAAAGGCTCGGCGACAGCACGGCTAGCGGCTCACAGGCCAACGATGCCTCGGTGATCATGTGATCTCGCCGGACAGGAGCGACCAACGAGCGGCGAGGCGACGTTTCAGGTCCTTACAACCCAATACTGTGTAATGCTATTCTCGGAGTGTACATTATAGCGAATATCTCATTAAACCTTTACTTTAAAACCAAGCGGGACTTGCTGAGTAAGTGACACATCTTTCACTGCTTTGTATTATTCATGCGCAGCCACTAGATGGCGACATTTAGCTGTTGTCTACCAGCACACCAGCTGCACGCTGCGACAAATCCGCTCAACACTGGATGTAGTACCATTTATCTACAAATGCATATTGGAACCAGATTTGTACTGAGATGTCCACTGAAGGTATGAAAGGAACACCACATAGCAATACCACAGTGTACAAATACTCCAAAGTTGTGAACTCTGTATGCACTTTTTAAAAAATTATTAATATTGCAAAAGTATAAAGGTATTAGCAATTATTTTTAATGTAGTGGAGTGAAAAGTAAAGTACAGTATTTGCCTCTGAAATGTAGTTTTGCAGATGTAGAAGGTAGCAAAACAATCCTCTTTTTGATGTAGATAGCTCTATTATCATGAAATCATACTTTTCTCACTCACATTGGGTGTAAATTGACTACCACAAATCAATTTTCTATAATAAAAAAAAAGCCCTGGCATCCGTAAATGTATGGGTCATTTGTGGTGGCATTTCTTCAGTCAGCAGAGTGAATTTCCTAACATTACCTCCATACTTTGTTATATTACCTTGGAGTTTGTCCACCCTGTAACACTGGTCTTATTATACCACCACATTCACTTCCATTACTATTACTAGTTCAGGTGATAATAGCTTTCTATCTTTCTATTTGCAGAAACGTACAGCAAGTGACATGATCAAAATTAGGCATCCAGCTATATAATCATACAATATGTGAGGGGAAAAAAGGAATGGTAGACAGAGCTAGAAAAAAAAACAGATTTAATGTAATAGTACCGTATATGAAAGCAAAATCTACAGCAGTTATGCACTGATACTTTTAATCATTTAAACTAACCAGCCTTCAAAAAAGTTATTCATCTAAGATTGTATTTCCGATATAATTCACCTAAGAATTCACATTACATGTCATAGATAATTTTCAGTTAACTTCAACAATACACAGCAAAGGACTAAGCACGATACTGTTAAACCTGACTAACAGACAAAGTTAGCATTTCCACCTATTCCTGAGATCTGAGTTATCTGTATCGTAAGAGATCACGATAGAGAATGTAGCAGGATGTATTGTTGCAGCAGCATGGTGATAAAGTAAACATGCATGCACTGATTGCACATAATCTTCCCTTGAGATCACGTGTCTATCTTTATGTGGATGTCCTGTGGCAAAGCCATGAGAAAACATTGAGAAACTCCCCAGGGAATAATATGGACAGGAAACAGGAATCTTTGACGTGTCAGTTAGAGCAGATTTGCAATTTGTAAATCCTGGGTGGAGATTCTTAAAAGACTGGGCTGACATCCTCTTGACAGGGCCCTGAGGTCAGCACAACATTGTCCAGCCCAATCTCTCCTCCAACACCTTTCCCACGCTGAGCTTCAAAGACAATCTGAAAGACATTGAATGGTACCATTGCATCTTTAGGTTGTTGATTCCAGTAGTGAGTGAACAATATGGGGGTTGTCATATAAACATACTGTGAACCAAATTAAGTTAACGTTTAAGAGGGGAAAAGAAATCCATCATAGCTAGTCACAGAAATACTGCATAGACTTATGACAGAACGTTTGTGCTTTTCAACCTTCTGGTACAGTTGGTATTACAGGGATAATTGTTAGGAACAGTTACTGCACTTGTTTGACAATCATCTATCGATAATGGAAAATGACTCACAGATTTTGGGGCCTCCGCTTTCCAGGCCACAGTGAGGAGCTCTGTCTGCCAGCCCTGGTCTCTGCTTTGGCTCTGCTCCCATACTGGGTAAGCATTGTTATCCAGCAGCACCCTGAGAGTTCCCACATCATGGCCCACCACATGGTAGTCAAAGGTGAGGCAGAAGCTGCCCTGCTGTGCCCGGTCACTGAGAAGCAGCTCCAGCTTGGCTACATCCTCCTGGTTCCCTATGAGCCCACTCATAGCCATGTAATACGTAGCACCTGAAAGAGTTTGTAGCACTTATAAGTGAAGGTATGTATACTAAATTAATCTCAAATAACCTGTAAAAAACATATTAATAATTACCATCATCATAGTAGGCTACAGTCCAGTCCATGTCATCAGCCTTGTCTTGGATCCACTCACATGCTCCCTGATCAAAGTTGCAATCCGTGATAAACTCTAGAGGGTAAAATGATAGGAGCACATTAGCATATTAGCCACATAAACATGAATTATGTAACAATGGTACATAAACATATTTAATTACCTTCCTGAACTGGTGCTATCTGGATTTCTTTAACTTCTGTGGCCGGGCCGAACACTGATTCAAAGTCCTCTGATACTGTGTTTAGAGATTCAAGGAAAAAAACATCAGTGTGAATTCATTAATGTTCAGCCACATATAGCCTACACCCACTTGCCAGTTTATTAGGTATACCTAGCTTAAACTCTTGCAGTCTAAAACAACAGTCCTGCAATAAATCCTACTTTCACAAAGGTTATAATGTTCAATTTCAACAAAAACTGAAGCTAGGATTTATTGCAGGCCTGTTGTAGACTTCATTAGTTAAAGCAAGGTGTGCCTAACAAACTGGCAACTGAGTGTATAATATTTAAGCTAAATGTGATAATCAGTAAATGAGAAAATGCAGACACAACTGTATCACAATTACACTAAATTACACTAAAAATCTGCCCCTTGAATGTGGCCTCATATAAATGACAAAGAACTTTTTGTCTATGAATTCCTCTAAAAATATGTGATCTTAAAAAACAAAAACAAATCCAAAATTGTGCAGCAAAGAGGTTTTCCAAGATGAAACAAAAGCCAGAACGCAGAAAGGGCCTTTTAACCAACAGGTGTAGACCTGCCCTGCTGTCACTCGTGTCTTGAGATGGAACTACAACTTTAGGATACAACCCCACCCCCCAAGTATTTTAAAGCTCTTGCAGCAAACCACCCCCATGGCAAGCAGCCTTAGACAGTCAGATGAGTGACAGCTGGGGTTATTGAACCTGCTCAGCCAGAGCGGGCTGGTGTTAGAGAGGTCTAGAGTGCTGATGACAGACTTTCCTACTAGGAGTCAAGTCTGTTTGCACAACAGCTGTTTTTGGGAAAACATAATAAAAGGCTTGGAGGCTTCGTAACCTCCCTCCCTTCCTCACCCTCCTCCCAGGAGATGGGAAGCAGGCCCAGGATGAGTTGTATCCCTGGGCTCTCACAAGCCAACAGAGTAAAATTCCTCCCTGAAGGTGATGGATGTCTTAGGGCCTGTCTCCTCTTGCTATCTGAGTTCTTACACAGACTCAGGTGTTTCCATAAAGATCAAGATTAGTGGTAAAAGGTGACCTCTTTTATCAGGTTTCTCTAAGAGGTGCATACCACTGCATGACCACACTGCCCACTCTTCTTTTTTTATCTGATGAAAGTATCTGAATTTGTTGCCAGAACGTACATATATACACACAACCCAGGTGTGAATGACATCTGCTAGAAGACATCATGTCTCATAATCAGTAGATTCAGATAATTTCTTAATTTTTCATTGCTGCGTTATTGAAATCTCTATATTTTTAATTTGTTTGAGCCAATGATTTAATATTGTGAGAGAATTTAAAAAAATGTCAGCTTAGAGTTGACAGGATCTTAGAGTTAGTGAGTGAGCATATTTTTTACAATGCTAAAGGACATGACAGCATGACACAACAATGCTTGGGGTTCTTTGTGGACATAATCAGCATGACTGGGACATCTCTGACTAATCAGATTCAGCATGTTGTTCACTAAAAAGAGTCATATATATATATATATATATATATATATATATATATATATATATATATATATATATATGAGTACATCACATATTGTAAATATTGTGTTTTCTCCATTGTTAGTACCATCAAACCTTCCAAGAAGAGTTATACAGGTCTTAGAGGAGCCTGAGGTCGACAGGGGACATGAAGCAATAAGCCCCTTTCTTCTCTGGTCAAGGTCTTAGACCTGACCTGCCATTTTATACTTATTTCAGCTGCCTACTGAAAACAATTGATAATTGTATTCAGATGCTGTGTACACACAAGTTTAAAGTCTCTGTAGAAACATGCTGAGTTTGTTTAGTGTGTGCATGGTTAATACATTGTGGACCACCCAGAATGCCAGGAACAGAATTACTTCAAAGGAGCCAAACGAAAGGATACTTACTGAAAACATCTCCTCTTGGATTGAGCTGGTTGTCTTCCTCTTCCTCCTCCTCCTCCTCTTCCTCAGGAAATTCATCCTCCTGTTTCTCCTCAGTCCTGGAGCCAATGTAGACCTCTCCATCATAGTCAAAAGGCTGCTGGGGGATCTTAGGAGGCGGCGTCGCGACTGGTTCGGGGATAACATTTTTGATGTTCTCATTGTCCGGCTTACCTCCCAGAATCCCGGTCCTCACTTGGGAGTCTGGGATGGCTGCAGGCAGGAAGAGGAATCAGATTAGACGCGTGGAACTGCAATCATGAGTGGAAAACAGTATTTTACCAGGATTCAGATGCGCTTGTTGTCATGTATTTTGCAGCTGCTGTTCTTGTTCTACTTCATGCAGATGAAGCATGACAGCTACATTCATTGCACATAACTTAAATTAGCGTCTTAAAAGCACAAGCAGTTTATCAGATACATTCTGTATATAAAGGGTCATGCTGAGGATTCCAGGTCTCATATCAAGCTGTGTGTGCTGTGGACGTACAACATTTCCAGCCACGAGCAAGGAAGAGAGTTTGAGGAGGTGTTCTTGAAAGTAGGCAGGGGGAGGGAATGAATGGGGTTGCAGGACAGGGAGTCAACAGCGGATGCAAGGTCTTGGATTCCACACAATCTCACCATTGAGGAAATCATCTGCACTGCCTTTGTCTCCATCCCACGACCTCTGATAAAACGGCTTGACTACAAAAAATAAAGGCATCTTCATTTACGCTGAAATCCCTGTCCTATTCTCTTTACGTCATTTGGCTACACAAGGCTTCACCTGTTATTATCTGGGCCTGGTTTAAGGAGTACAGCACAACCTGTCTTTCCCCTTCTTCTTCAGATGGCTGGCTACCATACAATGTCATATTTACACAGGTGTGTTTTCAATCTGCGTGTCTCTCTTTCTAACATCTGTAAAAAGAAGTGGAGTCTGAAAGCAGGAAACTAGCCTTGGCAGGATTGTTGTTTGCTGATGTTTAAAGAGTCCAAATGAAATATGTGACCGTAAAACTGCCCCTGACCTATCTGACTGACTACTCTCATCTGGGAAAGGCCTGCGACATGAGTTTTTGAAATCTATTCTGAATGGCTTTATTTAACAAGTTTTATTACATATGGATTAATTCATAATTCAGTGTAGCAGTTCATGGATCTCACCGGAGCATTCAAAGCCATTGCCTCTGAAGCCAGACTTGCACCTGCACTTGTAGGATCCTTGAGTGTTCAGACAGTCAGCATGGTGGCTGCACTTGTGGGTCCTGGCTGCACACTCATCCAGGTCTGGAATTGGAAGAAGCCCATTTGAACCTTTTAGAAGCAGAATTGATCATAAAATGCTTCCCTGTAGTAAACTCGTATACCTTACCTACACAGTCATATTTTCCATCAATATATTTCAGATCGTAGCCATCCTGGCACTTGCAGTAGTAGCTGCCAAAGGTGTTCACACATTGTCTGTTGTGTGGGCAGAGGTTCTTCCCCGTTACACATTCATCAATATCTGAAGGGAAACAAAACAGGGGAAAGATTAAACAGCCTATAATTTTATATTTATAAGGTTTGAATTACTCATTTTGAAAAAAGATAAGCGTAGTTGTACCTAGTAAAAACCATGTTGCTGTGGCACTACCCTATAAATGAACAAAACATGCACCCCAAGTGAACATGAAAACAACATATGTCACATTAGACAGTATTGAGAAAATCAAATTTTTTTGGAGCATTTTTTTTTTTTTTTTTTTTGTGCTATTTTCTGTAATGGCTTATTTCCGCTGCTCTGCACTCCATGACACTTCCTGCTGACTATTTTCCTGGGTCGGGTGTTGACAACCATGTGCTTCCTCTGACTCACTTGGAGTCATCAGCTGCTCTTTTTCAACTGCCAGCAGTGAACTGGTGTACAGAGGGCATTACACCATCCTGGTGGTCATGAACATGATCCCTCACTGGCTTCCCACCAGCCATCACTGCTAATTTGTGTTTGATGTGATGCCCGGGCCAGGCTGGAAGCGGTGCTTCCACTGAGTGTGGTAACAGTGCTATTGATATTGTTGTGGATGCAATGAACTTCCTAACACAGGAGGATATGTGAAAGTTTTTAAGCTAACAGAAGGTTTTAAAGCTAATAGTAACGTCACCGTAGTGCTTTTGAATGTGATACAGTGGCAAATACTCATAGTAGTCAGCCTATTGCTGTAGAGACAATCATTTAATAAATAAATGTTCCATTGTATTTTCATTCAGTCATATCATTATGTTATTTTACTTATATTTACAACTTAAAGTCTGGGCCTGCAGCCAGTTAGGGGTCTATTGTATCTAGTGCATACTGAAAGATTTCTTTGTTTGTACTTCACATTATTAGAAATGACTGTATACTTTCATGATAGATACAGTAGATATGCATATGCCTCATGAGGGTTCATTATTTGTCTGTTATGGTACAGTGCATCTGGGAAACGTACTTTTTGGTACATTTTCAGAGTTCTGCTGCACCTCTGTTTTTGAGTATGTAATCCTGATCATGGTAATCCTGACATTTTATGCTCCAGTACTATTATTTTACTTCCCCTCTGTGATCAGTATGTCAGACTGGCTCTGTCACAGCTCAAGCAGTTTTGTGGGAAGCAATATAACTTAATTACATCCATCTGATTTACAAACCAAGCATGCAAAAGCCACATAATAGAATCATTATCGAATTGTCCCACTACACAAAAACTCCCAATCCATGAGACGGAAACAACCCAAAGTCAATCCTTTTTCACTCTGTATTCCTTATTTAGATAAGGGCTATTGCTCCATCTGATTTTTCACTCTCTTTACATCTTACTTAGGCCTGTCTCTAATTGTGTTTCATATTTGACATAGGTTTCCTTGCATGACACTATATGCTTAAAAAAAACATTCAATCATGTGTTTAGAATCTAATATTGTGCGAGTCTGGTTGCTCACCTACACAAGTCCTCTCATCTTGCCCCAGTTGCAGCCCTGCAGATGGGCAGAGGCACCGAATCTCCCCTTGAACTTCCTCACAACCATACTGACAGTGAGCAAGAGAGCATGTCCTGGAATCTACATGCATGAACACAAACACAAAACAGACATTTATAAATATGCAAACTTGGCAACTTTGATTTTCTTCATGTTTGCACTTTGGCATTACTCACTGGCACAAGATCCATCAGGCATTAAGGTGTAACCATTGAGACAGTAGCACTTGTAACTTCCATAGCTGTTCATGCAGCGATGCTCACAGGGACGAGGTTTCAGGCCGCACTCGTTCAGATCTAGGAATAAGAGTCACCCTCATTTTTTCACCCACAACACCTTCTCTTCTAAAACCTAAAAAATGTAAGTTTTAACTGAAATGCTTTTTAGTGAAACACAAGAGATGAATATTTGCTTCAAGTAAAACATACCTACAATTAGCTAGTGCAGCGAGTTATCAGCTGGAAATTAGATTATCCTGTACCCAGTTTGACTCATGTTTTCCAGACCCTCTTCACTGACCCCAAATACCCACCTTGATTACACGTCTTTCCGGTGTATCCTGGGAAACACTTGCATTTGTTGGGGCCAACACACTCTCCGTGCTTGCAGCCGTGCTCACATTGAGCTGGTAAAACATTTAACATGAAGTAAATATCAGCAGAAATATCAGTGGTTTGAGAATGATTATAGTCAAACCACACATTTCTATTATGCAGGCAAGGTTTTTCAATCTAGAGTCATTTTATCCATATTTTCTGGGTTAGGAAAATATCTTTCATGAAAAGAATAACAAGTGTTAGGACATTGTGTATTGTGGCAGTAAATTTAGATTCTCTCTCTATAATTATTTTGCTCATTCAAAAAGCATTGTGTGTAAATTGGAATGGTCACTTATTGGTGGATAGTATATATATGAAAAGTATCATTCATTATTATATATATGTATTATAAACCAGTTGTTGAATTAATCTGGACTGCTCTTACCCTCACACTGTCCTTTACTGTTTTTCTTCCAGCCATAGCAACACTCCAGTCTCCTGCCATAGCGACACACACCTGCTTGGTTTCCAGTAAGGACTTGTCGGTAGTGCCTTTGTAGAACAAGAGAGGAGTAGAAGGTAATTTCACTGTCTTAGCAAAATGTATAGCCCACTCTGGTTAATGCATGGAACATCAGATAGCAAATATGGCCTTGAAGCAAAATCTTAGTTTAGGTTATTACAAATTCAAATATATTTAAATGAAACAAATGATCCAAAACACATCCACAGTCTCACTAAGCTCTTACAATTGCAGATTTTCAGCCATCCTTTTCTTCTAATTTTGGTCCCAACGGTAGATGTGTGAATAAACAAACAAGCTAAATGAAGTGTCCCCTCACAGGCTCCCTTAGTGATAAAAGAGGGGAGCAACAGCCAGCTGACAGGATGTAGGCTACAGATGGAGAAAAACACACTAATCAGACACTTCCTGCGCTGCACTTTGATACCTTATGTACAACCATATGTCCTCCTTTATCATTCTACCTTGATCTTCTCCTGACTACAATTTCTGGAGTCAGATGAGAATCTACTGTAAAGTTATTCTCAGTTGTGGTCAGCGAGTCAGCATTGCATTCAAAATAACCTGCAGTACATATAGATTATATTGCATGTGCGTATTTTTAACCTGTAAATTAAATTCAGATGTTTGCTATTGACTTAATAGCGTAAATAGTCAGAATCGCACATCCAAATCTGACTTTACAGCTTTAAGCTCAGTACCAAACTAATAATAATTATAATATCCCAGATGTTTAGGTGTCACAGAAGTAGCATCCCATAAGCAGCCTCGGCTCCAGTGGGACTGGAGGAATCTGAGACTTGATAGAAATCAACCAGAATAGCCCACAAGAGAGGGGCTCCTGAGCGTGACAGGTGCTCTTCAGTTATTAACAGTTGCTGTGCCACATTTAGTTGACACATTCTGCTGGCAGGGGCAGCAGTGTGTACATACCATCAAAACAACAGCTTTCCCTGTAAAGATTTAAAGCACATAATTCAGTGCAAATCAGGGGGCTTCATGTTACTCATTAAGCTCCACTTAAAATAAAAGCATGTGGAGGAAGTAGCAGTTGGAATGGTAGTAATTCCTTTTTTTTGGCCACAGGAAGTTGGTCAAGTTGTATAGTAACCAAGACTGTTGGTTATGCTGTTGGTTTATTATTGGTGCCAGTGCATTTCAGAGTCATTGCACTGTGATAGAAACGTTATAAAGCATAGAAATCTATCTGACATTAGAAGGTCTTTATAATTCTTGAATATCCAAGTAAAGTTTACACCTGCTGCAGGTCTCAGGGTAGAAACACACCATACAACATCAAACGCTCTGTTGCTCTAGTTCATTGACTTACCTATGGGATTCTGCACTACCGGAGGAGATCTGGAGCAGGAGAAAAAGAGCACCGACCAAGGTGAATGGCTGCATGTCTGTGACCGTGAGCAGCCGGAGAGCTTTGTTTCCCACGGGGCTGGCTTTGGTTGCTGTGAGTTCCGACTATTCCTCCTGGGGGCTTATGCTCATTAAAATGCTTAGACAGGAACAGGTCTTAGTTGAGCCTTTACACAAGGCACGCCGGATTTCATGTATTTCCAGAACACAAAGTCAAAGTCTCCTCCAGGGGAAAAAAAATCTCTATCTCTCTCTCTCTCTCTTCAATGCTGAAGCTATACTCTATATCCAATAATTAGCTTCCTCTTCTTCCGCTCTGAAATTCCAGAGGTGAGTTAACACTCAAAGTGAAATGACACTGCACTGGGAGGGATAGGTTGTGACTTCTGAAGGTAGGAGTGGGTTTGTAAGGGGGGTGGGGATTATGTTTAGGGGTGCTCCTCTCTTCACTGAAATTCTATACAAGACCGCATGAAACTCTTCCTGTGGATCTCCAGTAGGAAAACTCACTACTATAAAAATATGAAATGCAGGGCAACCTATTGATCTTATTTTGTTTCTTTTACATGCATTTGTTGCTTGATGTTCTGCCCGTGCTGTATTTTTTTGGGGGATAATTAACTGCATCAGCTAATTGTGGAACTCAGACATGCATAGGCCTGTCATTAGCAGCTCCGGTGCTCTTTGATGTCTTGCTCACAGGTAGCACATAAAGCTTCGCCCTCTTCTTGCACATGCTAATTCCAAGTTCAGCCTTTAAAATGTTTAATGAGTTTTCACGCTTTCAAAGTCAGCTCCAACATCTGGTCCTGATCCTCTGTGCCCTTAGAAATGGGCAGGTGATGTTTGTGTGGTTTAGTTTACATTTGTTGTTGAAATACTTCTCTCCGTGTTTTGTGCGTCAGAGGTGCATTTTGCACTGAATTAATTTACACATTGCACGTCTGTCCACTGCCACATTGTCCAGAGAGGCTCAAAATCACAATTTGAAAACTGCAATGGAAATAGCTTTCAGATGAGAAGGATGTCTGCAGTTAAACACTGCCAGACTTTCAGTACTCAGGAAGCAGAAATGTTTCAACATGCTAAATGTTGGTTATATTTCATTTTGTTTACATAGCATGAGGTCAAAACAAATTCAGCCTGGGCACTCCCATTGTTGCACCAATTTATTGCAAGAATAATACACATTTGAGTGTGGTGTGGCTCCGCTCATGTGATGCTCCAGAACAAATCAGTGTGGCTCAGATCAAGACTCTGAGCTCACAAACACTCCTTAACAGAGCGGGGGGATACGCAACAACAATTAAGATGAACCTGAGCTCATAATGCTGAATCCACATGCAGCGATTCCTAAATGCTAATCCAGGAGTACGCTTGGGGGTGGGGGGGGTGGAGGAAGTTTGGTTGCTGGGAAGCAGGCAGTCTTTGCCACAAATATGCAGCACTAAGTAGTGGTGTTGGCAGAAAGTATGTCATATCTGTTAATAGAGGAGCAAATATTCAGACAAACCGCATGGACAGTAACAATTACCATGGTATTTTTTAACCTTAACCAAAGTCTTTAGTTCACTGTAGTTTATTTGTCATGACCACAATCTTTCTGTAACCTTTTTCAAGTAGTTTTACTTTCTTAGGCGTAACCATACAATCTTAGGGGAGCTTAGTTGGTCACATGGTTCTAAGTAGTTTGTCCATGTGGACCACCTAGTTGTTTGCATGAGGTTGTAGTTATATACAGTATAACTGAAAGGTGTTTGGAATACGTGACATCAAATCAATCTTATGTTGCTAAAGTTCACTCCAAGTGTGGTGAATAATCTTGGTTGGATTAATGTTTTTAGTAGTGAATATGATGAATATGAATATCTCTTTGGGTCTTTGAGATGAAAACTTTTATAGAACAAAAATTGTAAGGAAGAACCAACGAACCTTAACAGGCCCTTTTCACAGCAGACCTTTTGACTTGTGATAAGGGGGAGAAACACAGGTGTTACTAATAACATTAACGATGGCTCTGTTATATTCAAGTGTCCCAGTAAGTCATGACAGGTGAGCCAGCGTGCACAATACCAGGACCCTGAAACCAAAGCAGTTGAATAGAATTCAGCCATCATTCATTTTATTATTTACATCTGTGCTTTTCCTACATTGACATGTCAAAATATCTGCCGTGAAAAAGACCTATTTTAGCAGGACCAGCATGTATTTTTAAGTTAATTTAATCATTTGGAAAAGTTTTCACAAGAGCAAGAAGTTGGAGAATATTTTCAACAAAACAAAGTTTCACAAGATTACATGTCAACAGCTTGTCAAAACCTTTATTGTAATTTTTGAAGAGATAGGTTTACAGAAGCAATGTTCTCCTCCAATGAATTATGTGGGAGTAACAATATTTTGAATTCTTCCATGACAAATACGTGGTGGATTTTGGTATACAGCTAAAATTATGGAACGTGATAGAATGATAATCTAGGGAATGAAATAAGAGCTGTATTCTCACAAAACAATGGCTTGTTGTTGTGTGTTTTCAGTACAGTGTCAGGCTCTAGCCTGTGTTATTGCATTAAACAAGGAAGTAATTGTTTGCGTACAGTACAGTGCATGACATTATGTACCGCAACTGTTTTCTAGCATCCTACTTTCTATAATTATAAGTCCTCGTTTCATTTGATGCTTGATATTTTCACCACCTCCGGGAAAGAGCGCCTGTGTCCCCATCTGTCCCATTTCTAGTTTGCAACCTGACTCTTTATGATCATCTCAAGCATGTGCGTCATGCATACTACACATTAGAGCTGTTTCCTTGATGCTGCTATGTTGGCTGTGTGGGCTCTGTGTGAGGGTAGGTGTCGGGTGAACCTGATGAAGCCATTCTCACAACAACAGCACCATCTTCTGTCCAGGAGAAAGCCCTTGCATTTAGACCACGGCTCCAACCTTTAGCAAACAGGATTTCTGTGCAGCTTATTGGCTTTTCAGTTGTGAACTTTCAAAATATTCTCGAATGAAGTATGTGAATATATTTTAAATGACTCAAAAAACACAGGGATGGGTTAATTTGTGGATAGTTATGAAGCGCAATGTGCAAATGAAGCCTGGCCTGACAAATGTAGCTGTTTTTTTTTTTAGAGCTAGTATTAAAAATGGTCTATTTTTAACATTTCAAGTATGTATAATTTACCATTTAGTCTGCTTTGCGCCCAGTCTGAATAAAATTTCCCTCAAGGACCTCAGAGATGAGAGTCTGTCTCATATTTTTCTTCAGATACGTTTTCTTCCAGGAGGGGGAGACATAGTTCTGCACTTGCCACAAATGTAAAGAGCCAAGACTTAGACAAAAGGCCATGTGTTGCTAAATACTTTGCCTGTAATCTACATGTAATTGAGTTGGAGTTTCATCTTCAAAATGACAAAATCCAACTGTTCTATCACCTGGATTGCAGATGTGTTTTATTTGTACAGAAGAAAAAGATGTGTCTTTGCTGACTATGCATATCACACAATTGTTTGTTTTTTCAGAGCAGGTCTGGCTAATCTTGATTTGTGGTTTAATGTGTTCTGCATGGATCTGAACAGAAATCTCAGCTGTTTGTGAGTGGAAGTTTACCAGCAGTGGAATTTTATTGGGTGCTTTGTCTCTTTTCTGTCAGCAGAGGTCCCTGTCTGTCTGCATATAGTTTTTGTTAACTGAAGTAAGACTAGGAAAAGACTGATATGAAACAGCACAGATTACCACCTTAAACTTAACGATCGAGATGACGGGAGCGCGCTGTGACTCCAGTAAAACTCCTAAGATTTACTAAAGACTTTCAGTTTTTAGTCTGGGACTGTGAAAATCGTTTGGTGTAAGCCCAGCATAAGCTGCATCACATCCTGAATGAGAGTACAGGTTGAGTTCTCAACAGTAAAGGGTTAGTTTGATAATGTTTTATGGTATGTGTTAGATCTAGACTACCTTTTTCATGTATTGACTTAAGATACATATGCTCTTGTTTCTTTGTCTCCTTATGTTTTAAAACTGGCTGCAAGTGGTACAGCACTTTGTTGAGGCATTGCTAACTCCCCACTTCTAGGCATTCACTTGGGTCAACACCTTCCTCTTACTTAAATCGGCTCCAAGCTTGCAGACATGAGTCGACATGAGTTATAATATGATAATGCAGCTGATACTGGGATTAGCAGACTCCAGTAACCCCCCGAGTTTACCGCCCATGTAAGATGCATGCTCCTTTTTTAAAGGAATCAGTGGCCCCTACGTGGGCACACACGTTCATCCACTCAGAGTCCCTCACCGTGGCCCCTGGCACAGCGAGCAAGGCTTTTACTATAAAAGGAGAGACAAGGCTGTTGAGTAGTTATTTTGAAAGTGATGTGTGTACACAACCACATCCTGCCCTGAGTGGGAGATGAAATGAGCAATGAATGCACTGCAGAAAATACATACTGACTGCTGTGAAAAATGGGCCACTGCTCATCAAAGATGTTGTGTTACACTATTAGAAGTAATGTGTTTAAATACATTTGAATGCTGCTGTCTAGATTTGATTAAAGTTTATAGAACAGTCAAAGTAAAAAAAAAAAAAAAGGCCATGTGCATCAATCACTGGTGCTCTTTCATTTACATTTGGTTAACTATTAGACAGTCTGGCTTCAAAGCTTCAACCTCCAAATTAAGATTTTTTTTTTTTGTTACATTGCAGTGTGGTCTTTCTAAAAATACTAAAACCTGATAAATTGTGTAGGGAGGGAGCTGTGACTTCCCTCTGGATGTGACCTTGAGAAATCTTTTTGACTGGGTGTGTATAACTGACTAAAGTATCCTTTATTGCCACCTCTCTAGTCTTACATTTGAAAATTTGTGAGGAAAGTTAGATTGCCTTAGTGCAGGTGCCTACCTATATGAAAGTGGAAAGGAAACACATCAAATCTTGTGGCCATGTCATATGTTTGAGTGCCACATAGTAGCTAAGGAAAGAAAAAAACTACCATTATAAGCAACTTGCTGATATAATTTCCTCATTCAGTGTCCAAAAGAAGCCTCACCTGATGATCTGTCACTTCAAGTTTCATTTTTGCGCTTATAGTTGTAATTTTATGGCTCTGTCCTTTACGTGACCCAACACACAACTCCTATAATTTGGATTTATAAGTCCAGGTGCTACTCCTGGAACATCTGCTGCCCACAGATTACACAATGACAGGCTGCTGCTAAGTGAGGTTGAACACAGTGCAACCAGAGAGACAGACCTTGGGGGATTCAGGCTGTCTGCAAGATCACACTCTTGTCCTCGACGTATCGCGTGTGGCAGGCTAAACGCAGGCTTTGGCCTCAGCTGGGCACCTCCCGTTCCCTTATCATTAATAATGCAGAAGCAGACACAGTTGTGCCATGCTGCGAGGGTGGCTTGATGGGGAAGCACCAGGCATCTCAAGAGGGTCGATGTGTTGCTCAACATTATTTATTAATGGGCTTGCCCAGTCAGAGACATTACAGTGGCCTATTAAATCTGTCACAGTCTCAAACAAAGCTCTTATGGTGACCTCCTGCTGCAGAGCTGATGGTATAGCTTCACAGAAGTAACATCAGTTGCTTCGCTAGAGTTGCACCACAGTCTTACTGTATTAAAGGAGGAGACTATCCTTTGTCTGCTGCATTAATGCTGACTGTTCAGTAATCTGAGTGACACAATGTTTTCTTGTGATTCATTCTCCTTGGTGGAATGACTAGACCTCTTACACCATTAAACAACATCACATATTCTGTATACATATATCTAAAGATGTTGCAGTATGTTTTTTGACGTCTATTTCTTCAAATCTGTGGTTAGTTAACGGGGAACTTCCCCTGTGCACTTCCTGCCACATGACTATATCTACTTCCACGTCCCTTTCAAACAGCCTCTTTTATTAACCTCCTTCTTTTCTTTTCTTTTTGTCACTAATGCTACGTCCTGTTTTACCGGTTTTTATTATGTCTTCTGTATTCTACTCGTGGTGGTACACGTGCAACATGATTTGTTTCATTTGTTCTGGGAACCTTGGCAACCTTTATGTTTTCTAGGAAGGTGTACAAAACATACTTTGTCATGGTGCTATTATCAGAGCTACAATTAAAGTAACATGTTACTGTGATCATGAAGCCTCTTGACACAGCGATACAGATTTATACTGTAGCTACAATTTGCATTGCTTTGATGTCTGCAGGGATTCAATTTGCCTTTTAACCTTTTAAAGCAGCAAGACCCCACGGGTCAGAGTTTAAAGCTGCCCTTTATTCTTCCTAACTGGGGAGGTTCATGCTGGGTATAATTACACACTATGCACCCTAAGAAGGGAACCCACTTCACCTTAGTGCAGTTATCATGTAAACTGCATGCCTAACAGGATAAGACATGCTGCAGTATCGCTTTTAATTCTGACCATGTGTGTGCACAAGAGTTGTAATTTGCCTGCACTATTGTAGGGATTATAGGCTCCTGACAATACATGTAAAAATGGCTGTGCCGTTATTACAGACTTGTGTGGTTATCAGCACAATGAAAACAACCAGATTTCATTTCCTGTTTCTAGTTAGAATGAGCTTTGTAGCTATAGCTGCAGGGACACACAAAAGACAGGGATAAAAAAACAACAGGCATGGCAATTTAAACTGTAGTAATGAACTGTTTGGGGTTGTATACAATATGTTATTAAACTGTGAGATATGAGTGGACTGTATGTATGTTTTGGTGTGTAGGTAGAATTTATTCCCTAACAATTATGTTACTTGACTGGGTTCATTTTTGCATAACGTTCGAGATCTGGGCACACAGGAATGAGGCTTTGTATGTTACACCTACAGGTTCTTCTGTAGCAGTGCACAGCATGAAGTGGAAACAGCCTGCCACAAAGGGAAGAGAGAAAATGTCATAAATAGCAGAAGTCGGAAGTTACACTTCAGAAACTTTGAACCAGGCTTTGTCTCGACGGCTTCCACAGACCCACATCGAGCTGTACACACACATACAAACACATCTCCAAGTGCTTATCCACATTAATTAAGGGGAGAGCAAACCATTTTCAGACCTGAATTTCATAGCTTTAGTCACCTTGTTTCACAACAAGCTTTTTAGACGACTGCAAACATGGGTGCGGAACACATTACATGCAATGGCAGTGTGTGTGCTTTTATAATACTATCACAAATGTAAACATAGCTGAAAGCCTATACAAAGGATCAACATGTAGAGATGTGATGTATCTGGCCAGGACTATAGGAGCACTGATAGCTAAGCACATTCCTCACATGGTTTTCATCAAGCTGTCTGAATCCACCAGCAGGTTTAGTGTGTTTGTGTCAGAAGAGCTATCTACTTTGACTTAACCTTACTCTGGACCATGGTGCATAGTAGTAAAAGATAAACAAAACAAACAAACACTGAAATCATTTAATACAGCCATCATGCAGGCATTGCACATACTTGCACAATACAGCACGCAAAAACTAAACACATGCTTGACGCACAATCACATACATGTTACATCAAATTGTCAGCATCACCAGTTCTCAAAATATATAAATAGACTCTTTTAGGATTGACTGACATATGAATCATGCTGTTCTGTACATTGTGCAATTCGCACTAAATGTTCCTTACGAGTATTGTAAGATCTTGGCACACACAGTAACATCCTGATGGCATCATTGTAAGTTTCCACGCACACCTCCTTATTTACTTACACCTTATGTGAACAGATTACAACGGTGTTGTTCTTAGCCCTGAACAGCTGTTGAGCACATGTGAAACTTACATACAAGTGTTTGTTTCTGATGTTACAACACTTATCTACATCATCATTTAATGTATGTGTAATGTATGTCTCCTCTTCCTGACTTGCTGGGATTACAAAAAAAAAAAAATGTCAGCAATGAGGAAGTTTTATTTAAACACTATGTCACTATATATGCTGCTAGTCCACCAGCACAGTTAATTTATCAGTGGAGTTTTGCTTCTACAGTATGGCACTGCAGCCCTTTAACCACATCCTGTTACACCATTTTGAAACTTCTGGGTTCAGACACATTCACAAACAAGCTCCTGTAAATTGCACAAGGTGAGATGTGAAGGAGATTTAACAGTAAGGGAATTATAAACCTTTCTTGTCAACACAGGTGTACTAAGGCATGATAATAATCCATGTTTATTTTTTATTTTTTTGCCATCTTAAGTGCTACTGCAGGACCAGCATTAAATACTAACACTTGTGCTTTGAAAAATGACAAATGGAACATAAGTGCTCAAAAAGTTATTATATATTGTCTTAGAGAAATGCCAATCCTGTGCAGAAACTGTAATGAGCAATCAGGAAAGCTGTACTGTAACTTAGAGAAACATCTGCGCATGTGGGAGGAGGTGAAGTTGACACATTGTGGAGCTCTGAGGATTTGTCAAGAGCATGATCCTGCTCTGGTATGATGACGTAAACAAGCCAAATGGACTTAACTGGAGGGCAACATCATTAGTGGAGCTATGGTTCTTTGTACAATCACAACAATGATGCATCAGTGCCCTGTCCTATTATTCCTGGGGAATATTGCCAGAAATCTTTCATGTGATAACTAAGACGATATCTGACGGCGAAACAAAACAAAACAACACTGGATTGTCATTTTAGTTTGTGTGTCGTTTTCTTTCCAAGTGGTCAGCTATCACAGAGGTGCTTTCTCCAGGAAGGTAGAGCTCTGCGTTTCTGGCCACGGCTTCAAACTCTACTTATAGAGGCACTTAGTCTTTTCTCAAAAGTAAACTCATTTCTTTCCTGCAGTGCATATGGCCCTCAGACTAAACCCGTGACTGTGACAAAGCATTAACCACATACACTAATGTGGTAAACAAAGGGTCGGTCAAAAAATACACCACAGAAGAGAGAGCTGTACTAGATGATAGCAGTAAAATTCGGTTCCATCTCTTAATTCATCTGCCTATTGCCTTAATAACGGTGTGTCTCTGTAGAGGTCATATTTATTGAAAGTGACAGGACCACTTACTCAGCATCTGATCCAGAAGGACAAACCCTGAGTTTGCGTACATCAAAATATCTGCATATACACCTCAGTATTTGCAATTTCCAGTTCTACTTTTCAAACACAAGCTATTCGATATGCAGATTTATCACAGCACTGATCATAGTTTTGTATAAAATCAGTCACTTTCCTGATGAACATATCACTTGAATGCTCGTCTCAAGAGTCTGTTTCTCTCTAAATCTCTCTTGTCGCTTTTGTCCAAGCTCTGCATTTTCTCCCGCTGTTTCTGCCACACTCTATCTCCTCTCTATCTCCCCCTTTAAACACATGCACACTGGCGTCTCACTTCACACTCATTCCTCTCACTTCCTGTCTCTTTGTCTCACATGATCACTGTTATCATGCTAGCTAAAACCCTCACCTTGTTCTAGGTATTCTGCATGTGCGGTGTGTGATGCAGGTAGCTGTACTGACATTGTAGCATGTAACACTGTGAATTCTTCCTGCTCGTACACATATACCGTAGGCACATGGGGACATCGGTGCTAAAGGGGGGGGGGGGCATTTGGGTTGCCGGGCTCACATCTGGTGAGCTACTGAGCTCACCGGGGTGACTCTTGCAGTTGAAAGGTTGCGTGCACATGTCACATTGAATCACACTACACTGCATCTCAGTCGGTGCACTAGAGTCACATCTGCCTAGCTAATCAGAATGCAAAAATGTAGTCCAACATGCCAAAGAAGTAGTAGCTCTTGTCTTGGATTGAGGTTGTTTTTGTGTAACTAACCCTGTAACTTTTCTCACTTCCTTGTGTGGTTGTTGAGCTCTATCCTCTGTCATAGCTGTGTGTAATTTAGCCATGATGTTTTGCGTTTTTTCAGGAGTTACACACCTAGCAGTGTAGAGAATGCTGTGGAACAACATTTACACTGCAAATAAGGGAGATAAAAACAGTTAAATAAATAAACAATTTAGTTTTTTTCACGGCTAATCAAACATTTCTACGGGTTGTGCTCGAGGAATTTAAACTCTTGACCTTAGTGTTTCTAAACTCCTGGCTACTTGCCTGCCCGTAGGTTAGTTTCACTAGTTTTACTTGGCTCTCTCCTTCAGTGCAGTTTGTCTGTGTTTCACATATGTTGTCATATGTTTTTCAAGACTCAAGACTGTTGGTTGGTTAATTTAGCAGGTTTTGTGACCAATACACATATGGCAAAAGCTGACTGCTGATTGCCAGACTGCTTTTACAGCTGACACCTCCTGCAAAAATGCTTTCTGTTCAAGTGTCTGTGATTGTGAAGGAAACCTCTGGGTTTAAATGCTTCTCTGTGGGATATTTATATTATTTTGTCTTCCTCCTGTATATTTTTGCTATACATCTGATTCTTGTTATATCATGTCACTTCCTCTGGTGTCTTTTAACTGTTCTGAGAATTTGTGGTTTTATGATTCACATTTTTGGTGCATCCACAACTTTCCTCAATCTGCTTTATCTACTTCTGCTTTAGTTAGGGAGTACTTATGTTTCACATAATGACACATAAGCCCGTTTGGCTGCCACCCTTGCTATGTAATTCTGTAGGACTGACACCATAAATGCAAGCTGCATTCTCTACTAAGTTGGGGTTTGCTGTTCATCACTCTAACTAAAGGTTAACAGCCCTCAGAGAATAAAAAACAGGTCAGGCAACTCTGCCTTTGTATTTACTCTGCCTTTGTATTTGCTCTGTTAGTGAGGTTTCAAATAGCTGTATTAAATTTTAGATAGCTACTTAGCTTTTCCGGATAAATATTTGTGTATCTCTGCTAAGTGATCAGTTTGTCAACCAGACTGGTAGATATCTCCTCTCTGCCACAAATCTCAAGTATAGCACAAGGCACGTTTCTGGGAGTTTCTTTGTCACACATAGCAACCATTATGTTGTGTCACTGGATTGGCCAGCTCACACCCACAGCTTTTGTGTCTACCTATCACACAATAGCTGCACTGCTTTTTCCCACCATGGGTATGATAATGAAGACAAAGATGAATTGTCCTTTCCTCGGTGCACTCTGAATTAAGAACATAAAGACGCAGAAGCTCCCCATACAGATGAGTGACCATTTTTGGCCCAGCCTCCACGCCTATCGTTAAAAATGTAGTAAACATTTCTCATATAAATCCAATACATTGACAGACTTTATGATCTTAAATAATGTTCAATACCATGAATCTATGTATGTGTGTATTTGATAAACTCAAAAGTAGTTTTTTCTGTTTCTGCACTATGACTGAGCAATGTTAATAATAATTTCTGATATATTTTGACAGTACTGTTGATAACATCCCATAATGTTTCTCTTCTGACAAAACAGATAGCTAAACACACCCATTTGGTCCCATTAGCATTTGTCATCTTCTGTTATATTTTCAGGGAACAGAACTGTCCCTTTGGACTGAAATGTAAGTTTCTGCCAGAGAAACAGTGACATACAAGTAACTAAAAAGTCAATAGAAACTGAATGCTCAAAGCTATTCCTGTCCCATGCAAAATGATGAAGATAAAAACATTCTTCCGTATGGCGTGAACAAGCATAGCTTCTGAAAATCCTTGATTTCCTTTTACACATTTACCAGAAAGACCAGACCAAAACACGTTTTATAACTCATAAAGAATTCAGGAAATGTTTTTGTCATTTTAACTGGTGTCTTACACAACAATAAACTATTGGTTGGCTGTAAATAGCATGCGGTAGCTATAATGTTCCATTAGAGCGCAGCATATTAGCTAAGGTATACGTTGCTGAACAATGTTTGTGCTGTGCAGCATACTGAAACCCCTTAAAAATGCAAAGCTGTGCCTAAACATGAAAAGCATGCTTGGGCAAGTACACAATTCCAACAATTTTCCCAGAGGGTGTCAGGATTGTCAAGCATTTCTGTTGACCTGCGCAGTGTGAACCAAACGAGCAAAAACTAGTTCACTGAAGAGTTGAGTTTCTCTTCTTTTACTTCACCTAGCAGCTATTCCCAACAGATTAGCCTACAACCTTTTACTTTCATAGTTGAACATATGTTTCCCACAACAACACCCCATCTTAACTGATAGCACACCTAGATAAAACCATTAGGAGTGTTGGATTTATTTCATGCTGCAGTCTCTCTGATCATATGAAAATGTGTGGAAAGCTAGAAATCTCCTGTCTGCTACCATGGAAACAGATCGCAAGAAAGATGGATAACCCGGCATTCAGGTTTTAGGCTGAGGAAGGAGCTTAGACACAGAGATGAGTTTCACCATGTTGCTGATAGCAGCTGTGTGATCCTGTCACTTCCTCCTGCATGTAAAAATTATAACCTGCAGGAATAAGCCTTGTTTTTTAGGTCCTGTAGCATTTCCTGTAAAAGACAATATCAGGGTATGATGTTACATGAATTTGCTGCCTTTATTAAGGGGTGTTTATTAAGTTTGATTGTATTTTGTGTATTGTATTGGTTTTGAAAATTAGGCACTGATTGGTAGTTAATTCAGAATCTTTTTGACAGTTTTTTTTTCAGAAACAAAATATGTAAAAATGTCTTTAAATGTGAGAAGATCATCCCTTCTTCTCACAATGCTTCACACCGTTTCTGACATTGTGACTCATTGTTTATAACTGTACATTATTATTTGATTAATTATTGAAACAGACTCAGCTGTCACACACAAACACCCCCCCCCCCACACACACACACACACACACACTGTAATTCAACCCAGACTGCACAGATAACACCAGTCACATCCAGTACAATCCATCTAATCTGAAACATAGCTAGTCTTTCATAAATGCTACAAAACACGAGGTGAAATAGAAATCAGTTTGTTACCATCTAACCTTCCTTATATTATGTTCTATATCCAGGAAGATTTAATGTGATGTAGGATCCTGACATATACCAGCACTTAATAGTACATGTTTTGTTTTTTTTACCACGTATCAATCTTACGTCTGTTTATGCTGTACCATCTCACATGTCACACCTTAGATCAGTTATTAGTTATTTCTAAGCCACTCATACAAAATAACAGCACAATGTGGTTGTTGATATACAGTGTGAGTCCCTTTTGGGGAGCAGCATTCCCAGTGTGGCTTCATTCTCAAAGCACATTACGTATGTAGCCATAGGCAGTCTCAGAGGCATCTGTGTTCTTCGTAGTGGGCTGCAGTCAGTCCGAGCCACAGCCGGTTCAGAGGGTGCCCGTCACAACACTGGCAGATGGCCTCTTGGTGCCTCAAGCCAAGTTCACCACAATCAGCCCATAGTTTCATTTCAGTGTCATTTGCATCCCTTTTTGTGGACAGTTATCAGGTCTTGACTTGGCAGACCCATATAAGCAGCATAAGTGTAAACAGGGTCACTCAATATAACGCAGTAAATATTTATATTAATGCTCTGTACCACTCCCAAAAGGGATCAGGTTTGATCTTTCCCTTCAAGTGTCCTTGAGCAGGATGCTGAAAACGAAAGCTGCATTCACGTTGTTAAGGTTGTCCGGATAAATCTGTCTGAGACTTAATATTTCATTCATCAGTTTAACAAAGTGTGGAGAGAGTGTAACAGGAGATAGCAGTGTCTTGTAATGTGTAGTACTGGCTGTCGTTTTCCCCAAAGCACACATTGTTAAAGGACACTGAGGAGCTGTTGTGTGGCCAGACTGCACATAAGGATGGTAGAGGACTTAAAGAGAGAGGGGGGTGTGTGTGTGTGTGTAAGATTATAAATGTTGTGGCCTTTTTGTGCTTCTAAAAAGGGCAAATAAAAAAATAAACTAACATGTCCTTTTTCCCATACTAAAAATGACTTCAGATTAAATGCAGCCTCATGGGAAAGAGGATGAATATGAACTTGTGCCAATCCCTCGGCAGAGCCTATTGTTGTTACAGCACAGCTGTTATGGTCTATAGACACATTGCGGTTACGTAATCGCTCTCCCCACAAGATACAGCTGTCGTCCCTGTGCAGCAGAATGAGGTAGAAGAGGTTATCTTTTTTTCCCTCCCTTCTTCATTAAATTATTTTTCCTGGTGACAGCCTCGTCAATGCTGTGGTTAAAACATTCAGGTCAGTCACCAAGACCAAGACTTTCATTTACACAAAGGTCTCACTTAGCGTTACTCTACGACACTATATAATGATCACAGTCCTGAAAGGGATAATTTGTCAAAATGTTACCTTTTTTTTTTTTTTTTTTTTACATTTAATAAACAAGACTTCACAGCTAAATGCTCTTTAGAAAACAGATGCTGAACTCTACTCAACAAACCTAGTTTCACCCAGCAGCTAAAGCTATAATGCTCCTGTGTGTTATGTATACGAGCACACATGATCTCAGGGCAACTTGCAACCATCAGCCTTAAGCTAGTTTAGGTAAAGGCTGTACCGGTCACCCTCATTTTTTTCCTAACATAACCTACTCTAAGGTTTACAGTGTTATACCACAGCATTTATTTTAAAGGGGGGTGATCCTGCTTAGGGTGGCTGAACATAGGCTTGATGCAGCTCTAAGAAAGGAACTTTTGAGTGTACTGTACAGGATTCAAAGTAAGGTTTTCTCCTAAGCACGATGCAGACAGCTTTGCTTCGAGTCAAATTAAAAGTTGCCGTTTTACACAAGCATTAAGTTACGCAACAGCGCAATATATTTTTTAAGCCATAGTCATTCCAGGATGTGAGCAAATACTTTGGTAGGCTTTAGTCATGCGTGGTTTGATTGCCACTTAACAGTCCAAGCCTATTGAAAGACAACAGCGATAAATACAAACTCGTCATAAAACGCCATCTTGGTTTTCCTTAAATCTGTAATTGGGGTTGTACATCTTCCATTCTGAATCCTGTGCATTATTTGATGTTTAACAAAATCCAGGATTGCAGTTAACCGCTTGTGCACTTTAGGATTAAGATGAAGACCAGATGTACATGCAGTTTAGGAATGCAGTCATTTGTACTCAAAAACAAAACAAAAAAAAAAAAAAAAAAAACACCACTCATCCAAAACCTTGCTTCTGCTGTCGGCGCATTGTTTAAAATGGAGTAAGTTGTTCAAGCTTAAGCAGCGAGTGCCAGTGCTTTTTGGGTCAGTTGGTAGCTCCACTGTGCTGGCACTAAAGACAGACGCTACACCTACAAAGTGCTCCCATGCTGTCAGAGCTGCTTGAGATTAAAAGCCTGTTACTCAAAAGTCCTTCTTAAACAGTGTGGGTGGAGCACAGATAGGTGAAAGTATAAAAATCCTATAGAGTAAAAACCAACGACACCTTCAAGTCAATTTACATTTATTTTGCATATGTGACAAACTTGTGCATTCCAGATTTACAAAAAACACCGCTTGCTTTGTGAGCATTCAGAAGTGGCCAAAGTAGGTCTCCCAGTTGTTTCATGACACGCCTGCTCTTCAACCACACTGGAGATGCAGCCACAGATGATCAGGAACCCATGCTGACATCAAGCCATTTACTGTACAGAGGGACATCTAGACAAGTGAGTGGTGTGGGGGGGGTGGTACAGCCATGGTTTTGTCAATTAGTAAGTACTTTAACTTGGAATACATGTTGGAAAAGGCAAGACTTGTGGAACATGGTGCACAGGAGGACCGGTCTTCATTATGACTCTGTCTTCTCCTGTTCGATAGCTGCAATAAAAAGGAATTAAGTTTGCATCATTAGTTCCAATGGTTGTTTTTAGCCACAGCAACTAAATATTTCTAGATTAAAAGGTCATTAGGTACAGCACATACTTTCTTTGGTTGGCAGTGTGTTTTTCTCTTGAGTCTCTGTCTTCTTCAGCTTGGTCTTGTCGAAGGTTGTGACTTCTGTGATGTCAGGTTTGTCAGCCATGTCTGCAGAGGCTCTAAAAATCAGACAAGAAACCAGAGACTTAAAATTATGCCATCCTGCAATGGAGTTCAATCACTGGCACACCTGAGCATGTGGAGGGCTAATTAGAGGGCACAATTAATAAAAGCTTGAAGGCCCATTTACACGAAATGCATGCACAATAAACGCCGCATGTGCGTGTGACTTGAGAAACGCTTTGTGTCAGTTAGTGAGGGACCACCGCCCTTTTAAGCAGTCTAGACAAGCAGACCGCCTTCAACTATAGCAAACCCCCGCCTGAACAATAAACCCGACTCAACGGCAGAGCGCATGTAGGCTACTGAATGTTAGATTTAACGTGTTGCAAGCCAAATATTTTATCCAAGTAACCGACACAGCATGCAGCATTTCTGTAGGTTCATAGACTAGACCACAAAAGCAACAATGTTACGTTATGCCTTTAGTCATTAACATTTGTTTAAATAAGTCAGACTTGAGGCATTTTCTGATTAATTCCAGCAGTTTTAAACACATCCTGCGCAGCTGATACCGTTTAGCGTTGAGGCAGGACGTTGTGAGACGATGAGGACAAACGTTCAGGAAGTCAAAGACCCGTGACTAAATCATTCAACAGCAAGGCTACAAATAAACACAGGCTCCAGATAAACTTGCACACGATCGAGTAGACATGGAAATACACTCACCTGGAGTTTAGTCAGAGAAATAGCGGGATGCACGTCTAGCTGGCGCAGGAGCAGAGTGAAAGCTACGGCTTCAATCACACAATAAATACTGCGCAGTATGCAAATACTCCTGTGACGCCACGCCCACTGTCTCTAAAGCCTGCTTTTGTACAAATATCAGTTTTAAGAGTGATAAGAACCAAACGCTGGATATGGCTTCACCATGTTTCAAATTTAGCCGAGTCTTTTCATTTATTTGAGGAAAATAAGTGCGTTTAGTCAGCTGCGACCACCTGAGTGAAACAAGTCTTCTCCCGTCTGTGTAGAAGGCGCCTTTATCATCGTGGATGCTCCAGGTATTTGTTCATGCCACAAAGCGAACAAAATGTAGGCTACAAAAATTGATTTATGAGTGAGAGTACGAGTTAACTGGTGTAAGTTTAACTTGCACACGGCGCCCTATTAAAACAGTATCAGGGACGACACCGTGCGGGCAAACAAAGCAATAACCAGGATGTAATGCAAGTCATGAAGACGTGTAGATGGGGATCTGTAGGTAGGAGTATACATCAGACAAATGTCCAGTGTGGATTCAGAATTTATATCATTGCTGAGAGTTTTTGTTGTGCAAATCAAGACAGTTTTTTTTGTTCTTATTCTCTAATAATTCTGTCCAGACAAATGAGCAATAAACACTTTATTATAAACACAATAAAGGAGAATGCAGTGCATTTCGTTCTTACAATAAATTGCCCCTTTTGTTGGTTGAAGTTGTGACCTTAAAGATGTTTTCTAGGTTAGATGGAGACCAGATAACAAACTGAAACATTTACATCTACAAAAGGGGCTGATGTGTTCGCATACTGTAATATGTGCACACAAATTACAAGACATTCAGTATCAACTGTATCAGCAAACAATTATGAAATAATGTCCTTATTTGTCTTCTATTAAGCCCCAGGCAGAGTGATGAAAGTTGTGAAGGACCACATCAGTGTTGATACAGAGCAATAGTTTCGAAACAGATAATATTGTCCGCATAGTAAAGTTATAAATCTTTCCCAGACCGTTTGTCTTTATCCTGAGCAGTGCTTCAGTGGCTGGTGAAGTACTTTGAATAAGTCTTGTTGTACATCACCTGATTGTCTACTCTGACCACATTCCTCAGGTTTTGCCAAAACCAGGGCTCCGCAGCAGCTGTCCTCGGCCACTCCACAACACTTTTACCACACAGCCTCCTCCTCAGGCGCAGGAAGTGAGAGTGCTGCAGGACGGGCTCCAGCATCAGCAGCACGATCACGTCCACGTTTTCATCAAGCAGTCTTTGGTGGGCCATATACATTGCCAGCTTGAAAACCCCAGTCTTAACATAGCCCTCTGTTAAGACAAACAGGGTCTTGCGACTGTATCGGATGCTCTGGGCGAGGTTTTCTACCAGCGGGACTCCAGGGGGCCAATCCCTCTCCTCCAGACAAAGAGGAAGATGCTTCTCTCCTTCCTCCTCCAGTTTCACTCGCAGATTCCTCATCACCCACTCAGAGACATGTGGATCTCTGGTGTCATAAGTCACAAAGACATCATAAACACCTTCCGGTGAGTTCAAGAACGTGTATCCCTTCAGCTTAGCTTTCATATAGTGTAGAACGTAGGAAGCATCCCAGTAAAATAAGTGAGCAACTGTTGCCACAAACATAAAGACCATAATGAAGGAAGATGTGAGAATGTACATCAAGAACGCCTGACTGTCATTTACACACTCGTTAATGTCAAAGTATATCAGAGCTCGACCCTTCTGGTTTGCTGGTGTGTCACATGTCACCTCAGTGGTTAGTCTAGGGATCTTAACATCACTGTTTTCAATCCACAGAATGAAATCTAATGAATCGCAGGTACATTGGAACGGGTTTCTCTGCAAGAACAAAGTCTGAATCTGATTTTCAGGTCTCGGTTGGAAGGTGGATTGATTGATGATAGCCAGTTCGTTGTAGCTAAGGCTAAGAGTCTTAAGGCTTTTTGCACCGTTTAGAAATCCATCGTCCAAGTGGAAAATGCGATTATGACTCAGGTCAAGGAAAGTCAAAGTGTGGGTGACGTTTGAGTTTATACCTGTCACATTAGTTAAAGTATTGAAGCTCAGGTCTAAAATTTGAAGTTGATGGAAACACTTCAGTGTGTCCCATTTAAAATCAGTCAGTGCGTTGTGACTTATGCGTAGTGTGGTGAGGTTACGTGGCAAATATTCATAAACCTCCTCTGGAATCTTTCCAATGGTGTTGTGGGATATATCTAAAATTGTCAAATTGGTAAGATTAGTAAAAAGCATCTTATATGAGCCATCCCTTTCTTTCCACAGAGTCCCAAGATAATTATTCTTAAACTGAAGTTCTGTTAATGATTTGCTGTACATCGCTTTTGTCGTTAATGTGATAATGGAGTTATAACTCATATTCAGCACTCTCAGGTCAGGCAGATTTTTTGTAAAATTCAAATTATGCGTTACCCCGAATGCTTTAAAGTAGTGAGCATTGTGACTGATGTCTAGTACTTGTAGTTTCTTTAGTTCGTTGAAGGCGTTGTCATAGGCCAGATCAATCTTATTGAATGACAGGTCCAGGTATGTCAGATTAGGCAGCAAGGAGAACTCTGTTCCATTAAGTGCTGCTGAAAATCCATTTCCTGAGAGGTTGAGACATGCAATATTTCCATAGCCCTCGAATTGCTTTGGAGAAATGAAGAACAGATTATTTGAGCTGAGGATTAGCACTCGTCCAGAGTCAAAGCACTCTTGCTTGATAAGGCTGTGCGTTATCTCATAAGTGAAATCTTTTGGATAGGGTTTTATGAACGGTGAAATAGAAAGGTCCGTCCTCTGATTGTACCCCTCACTTGAGCTTGTCATTGGAATGGGATGCAGCCTGTTTTCTGCAAGGTATATCATTTTCAGGTGCGGGAATTTGCTGAATATGGTGGAATCAGAGTGAATAATAAAGTTAGTCCCTAAGTTCAATGCAGACAGATTTTTGAGCTCGTACAGAGGTCTGAGTGTGCCTGGTCCAATATTCTGGAAGACCAAACCCTCCATATGCAAAGTCCTAAGCGACACAAGATTTGAAAACTCTTTTGAAAGATTTATTGTCGTAGGATATAACTTGAGAGCAAAGTTGAAAGAGAGATCAATTCTTTCTAGCCTGGGAAGGTATCTTAGAAATGTTGCCTCCTCTGTAATTGCTGTCATTAAGAAGTTAAATGACAGGAACAATTCTTTAAGGTTGTTCAGCCTCTCAAACCAGGAGGGATTCAGGTGGGTCAGTGAGTTTCCTCCCAGGTTCAGTGACTGAAGCTGTGTTAGACCGTGAAATGCATTGGGATGGATGCCGAGGGAACCATTTTCGCAGGGAACACAGGGAAAAGGAGCATTTTCACATCTTGGACAGTTCCCTTGTAATTTTAGGATTCTTAAATTTTGAAACCCAAGAAAATCATCTTTAGATATGTTCTGTATTTTGTTAGAACCCAGCTTTAACATTTGTAATGATTGGGACAATCCTTTAGGAACTTCAGTTAAGTTATTATAGGACAAGTCCAGAACCTGCAGGTTGGTCATAGCTGCAAAACTGTCGTTCATTATCGTAACAGATTTCCCACAAGGATTCCAGAAGTAGCAGTTTCTGGATAACCACAAATGTGTCATGTTTGTTAAGCCAGCCAGGCTGCTGTTATCCAACGACAAAATCCTGTTATTGTTTAGCTCAAGGATTTCCACACTGAGAGGGAGATTGCCGGGAATTTCATTTAGACAGTTGCCAGTCAGTCTCAGTTCGTGCAGTTTTGTCAGATTTTTGAAAGCATTCACAGCGATGATCAGTGCTTTGTTCTTGTTTGCCCAGCTGAGATTGAGTTGAGTCAGATTCAGCAGGTTAGAAAATGAATTAACTGAAATATTATTAATGAAATTTTCTGATAAGTTGAGCTCAGTTGCATTGCTAGTTATCCCGTAAGGTACTTTGTGCAGATGACGCCCTTTGCAGTCAAATAGGACCATAGAGGTATTGTAGGCTGTGACATCACAAGGAAACTGCCGTGACATCCATGCAGGTTTACAGGCAGCAGGCTGGATCTCATAATGGCAACACAGACAGAACAGCAGCAAGTGCATCCAACATGTGACGGTCTGTAGATAAACAATAAAATTTGTCAAATAAAGTAACTTCATAAAAAATATACTGTGTAAACAGTAGGTAGTCATCATAAATTACATGATAAATGTTGTGTTATGTTAAAGGATAGGTTCACAATTTTTCAAGTATGTCTTAAAGCAACAGTCAGGTGCCCATATCAATCTTGAAACAGATTTTGCTTGCTGTAAATAATTCCTTCTGTTCATACTTGACATTAAGAGATCCCTTCCTAATGCACTTCCACTGGAAGTGATGGGTGACAAATGTCCTCATTCAAATGGATATCTTCCAAAGTTACAGTCTGAACAGTATGGACAGGAGGAATGATTACAGTAAGCAAAAACCTATTTAAAATTTCATGCATGTATGGGCACCTGACTGTTTAAGACAGGCTTATTGCGACAAATTGCGAACCTATCCTCTTAAGTATTGAAAATTGCTTTTCAGAATGGTACCATCTGTATCCAGCAGGTGGCAGTAGTCTGTAAATTAAACACTCAAATTTATCACTCAACTGGAATAACTGCTCTTGGTGTTTTGTCATGAATTCTGTTAACTGTCATACTATCTAAAAATGGAAGGTCATACTGATAGAATAAAGATGACATGATGTAGTTTTTTCCACACAGTTGTGCGTAAACTTTAATGTACCGTAATTACTGTAGAACACTCCATTATCACAAATGCAAAACAGCTTTCAATGAGTTAAAGTTTTTGGAGTAAAATAAAAGTATACACAGTTAGTCCAAGTATTGTCGCATGTTGTAAAATTCCTAGCACAATGTCTTTAAAGATTATATTACAGAAACTTAAAATTAAAAATCACATGCAGGTAACCAGTAAATCAATAACACATGCTGATGAAGAGGTCTGATGAGTAGAACATTAAATTAATTTTGAGTAGTTAAATGTATTCTGTGCTATAAATCAAAAAGTACAGAGAAACTTGTATCAATAAAACTCACCATTGTGCTTGTACTGTATTGATTCCTCATGATCTTTGAATGACAGCCTTGCAAACAGGTGACTTTCTGGCGCTTTGCAGTCTTTCAGGTAAAATTGAAAATGAACTACTTGTAAAAACTATGCCTGTCTTGTGTGTAATCCAGTCCTTACAAGTCAAAATATCCTACTTTATCTCTGTGTTCTTTCGTCTTTAATATACAGCACACGTTAAAAAGAAATCCCCCTTGTTGCTCAGTCATAAAGTCAATCATAAATCAACGAACTGGCTGGTTCTAACAACAAGACGAGCACTGGAACAGAAGTAGAATGTGAATTGAGGAACTACATCTATTTCACTTCCCCGTTTCATGATGTGTTGGCAGTTTCATTGTCATCTCAGACAAAATGGAAATTATAATCCTCTGTGGAGATGGCAAAGAATACCAGCCAGTTCCCTAATGAGTGAGGGTAAGGGGAATTTAAAGTTAGCACACAAGTGGTCATTAATATTACAATCATTTTCTTTTACTTACATTTAAATGAGATGTTCACATTGCAATTCATATACAGAAGTACATTCAGAGCAATCTGAAATTAAAGTAGGAACAAAGTATTACAGCATTGTTCCAATTACAGTGTCTCTTTGAAAAGATTGTTGTATTGTTTGTGACTTTCCGTCATTAATACACTTCTCAGGCTGAACCAGAAGTACGGCTGGGCTTGAGGGTTTGTTGGCCACTCCAGCACAGACCGCTTATACAGTCTCTTCCTTAATCTCAGGTACTTTGAATTGCAAGGCACTCTCTCCAAGAAGATCAGTACGATAACGTCATTTTTTTCATCCATCAGCCTTTGGTTGGCCATGTAGAAAGCTGTCTTGAAGTTGCCACTTTTAATATATTTGCCGGTGAGAATGAACACGGTCCTCTTGCTCTTGTGGATGCTCTGGGAGAGGTTGTCGATCAGGGGACATCCAGGGATCCAGTCGCGTTCCTCCAGACACAGTGTCAGGCGGCGGTCTCCGTGGCCCTCCAGATGAGCGCACATTTCTTTCATCACCCACTCTGACACCTCAGGATCCTCCTTGTCATATATCACAAAAGCATCATAGACAGAGCTTTGGGAGTACAGGCGGTCATAGCCTTTGAGCTTGGCCCTGCAAAAGTGATAGATGTACCAGACGTCCCACAGGAAGAGATGGCTGGAGATGGACAGGGTGAGGAAGCTGAGGACGAGGGAAGTCATGAGGGTGTAGAGGATGATTGACAGGTAGCTGTGCTGGCAGGCCAGCAGATCCACTGAAATCACGGGATGACCTCTTTGTGCCTCCGGAGTGGCACAGGTGACATCTGTGGCCAGCCTGGGGATGGTCACTGTGGTCCTGTTGAGCCATGTGATAAACCAAGTGGCATTGCAAGTGCACAGGAATCTGTTTTTGTGCAGAAGCAGCATGTCCATCTTATTAACAACATCATCTGGAAAGCTAGACTGTCTAATGTGCTGTATGTGGTTAAAACTAAGATCCAGATGTTTTAAAATGTAGGCATCCTTGAGGAAATCTGGCGTGAGTTTTAGGATTTGGTTCTTATGTAAAATGAGCTTCTTGAGAGATTTGGTACAGTTTGACAGCACAGGTGGAACATCAGTTAAGCTGTTTCCACTGAGATCTAAGACTTCCAAAGAACGTAGAAGTTGTAGGCTCTCCCAAGCAAAGTGTGTTAGTTTGTTGTTTTTGATGTAGAGCTCAGACAGTTTGTCAGGCAGACCTCTGAACACTTCCTGTGGAATGAAATTGAGGTTGTTTGAAGAGATGTCGAGGACAGTCAGATTAAGTAATTTCTTGAAATAATTGACATATCTGATGTCCCCATCTCTCCACAACATATCTAACCGGTTTTCTCTGAACTCTAACCTCTCTAGAGATTGACTCTCCAGCTCTGTGTTAGTGGAAGTAGAGATCTTGTTGTGGTTCATCAGCAATATCTTGAGATTCTTCAAATTTCTAGTGAAATTCAGCATGTGAGTCAAGCCCTCTGACTCAAAATAATGGTTGTTGTAACTTATATCCAAGATGACCAGATTTTTCAGCTCTTGAAATGCAGTGGAGTAGAGCAGGTCCAGGCGATTTGAGGAGAAGTCCAGATATTGTAAATTAGTCAGATAGGTAAATTCGGAGCCATTCAGACTTTGGCTCATTGCATTCCCAGACAGATTGAGGCATCTCAGCTCTCCAAGATTTAAAAATCTTGAATGCAAGAAGAATATGTTGTTTCTGCTCACATCCAGGGTTTTGCCAAACTGACTGCATTGGCTTTTGACAAAGGATGTAACAACTCCAAGTTCTTTATCTTTGTATTTGCAGCTGCGTGCATATTCATCATATCTGAAGTAATGAATCTCTCTCACTTCCTTACTTTGGTACTGAACAGCCCCCGACATGGGTGACCAGTGCAAGGGCTCTCCCCCAGAGAAACCAACAGCATCTTGGCCGTCAGAAGGGGAAGATATTTTGTTGTCAGACAGACTGATTATTTTAAAGCTTTTTAATTCCATCAGAATACTAAGGTTTGTCATTTTAATGAAGTTTGTACCAAGATCTACAACCTCCAAGTTTGTGAGAGGTTTTAAAGGAGCAATGCTCTCTGGCTTTAGCTGCTGAAACACAAAGCCCTTTATTCTGAGAATTCTAAGGGATTTGAGGGAGGAGAAACTGCAGTTCAGTCTCAGTGTTTGAGGGTACCTCTGAAGCTCATAGTTAAATGAAAGGTCCAGCTCTTCCAGTTTTCCCAGGAAATGTGGGAAGCTGGTGACTCCTATCTCTCTTGCTAAAAAGTTTGATGAGAGATCAAGCACTCTCAGCTCTGTTGTGCTAGCAAACCACTCAGCTGGCACACACGTCAGAGAGTTACTGTGCAGGCGGAGCGTCTTTAGTTTTGTCAACATTTTAAAAGCCATCTTGCTGATTTTAAGTGGCGAATTATTTGGGCACGGGTTGCACGGGAAAGGAGCATTGTAGCATCGGGGACAGTTTCCACTAATATCTAGAATCTCAAGGTTAGTTAGGTTTTTGAAATCCTCATCAGTGACTTCTTGAATGTTATTGTTGTAGAGATACAACTCCTTCAGACTTGTGGGGAGTTGATGTGGAATAAAGGATAAGTTATTTGACTTAAGACATAACAATGTTAAATTAGTAAGCTGTAAAAATGCATCTTCCTCTATATCATAGGAGTCATTACATGGGTTACGATAATAGCAGTTTTGACTGAGGTAAAGCATCTCAACATTTCTGATCTCGGAGAGGTTTGCTTTAGAAATATAATAAATGTGATTCACTTCCAAACTCAGCAGGATCAGATTTGAAGGCAGGCCTTTAGGTATACTGTGGAGCTGATTGCCATCTAGATACAGCGCTCGCAGATTCCTCAGGCTGGTAAAGGTGTTGTCCTCTATTGTCACACTCGCAGTGCACATGCGGTCCTTGGGGCCGATTTTGATGGGCACACAGTTGCACCTCATGTCAATCTCAGTCAGGTTCTCCAGACCGTGAAAGGAGGTGAAGTTTAATTGAGGAATGTGGTTGATGGTAAGCGTCAGATTGGTAGTGTCTCTGGGGATGCCATGGGGGATATCTTTGAGGCTTCTCTCAGTGCAGTCCACCTTCACAACACTGCCATTGTTGGCCTCACTAACATCACATGGCAGGGTTTTTGGGTAAGAAACGCTAGCTGTCGATATGGAGAGACAGCAGCCCAGCAGTGCCACACACATCTGTTCAGAAACACAGGTGGTTCACTGAGAAATGTGTGCAGGTGGAAAGCTAATAATACAGTTGCATTACTAAGAAAACACACACATAATGCACATATCAAGCAGAAGCACGTGCTAAAATCAACATTTTGAGTCATGTACAGAACTGGTACAAAATAGCGTTTCATTTCCCACCTCTGTAGTTTATAGCCCTTCTGATTAAAGCCAACCTGCCATTTTACTACTTATGAATGCAATTCTAATACTATACAGTATATGAACAAGGATAACTGAGACTCACCAGGTGGAAGAACATTGTTCACGAGAGATTGAAAAGAGGTCCTGCTACAAGTTCTGTTGTCAAGTTGGATCGAGTACTGAAGAAGTGTAACATTGTTGATCAGTTCTAAGGTGATGAGATGAAAGTAACAGGTGGCTGAGTTAGCCCATTGAGTGTATAATTAGCCAGCATCACTTCCCTGTTGTCACAAACCACACTCATCCAAATCTTCCATCTTTTACATTATCTGTTACGGTTGACTGATTGCTGTTTGTTATATAATGGTGCAAACATGTGCTTTATGCTAAGATTACTATTAAGAGGTTTCCTTTAGAATTGAAGGATCAATGATAATAGTCTCTTGCTCTTATAGTACAGTATAACATAGCACAGCTGTTGTGGGTTATTCAGTGGCTTCCACCGATGAAAAAAGCTGTTTCATTTCTGATTAGCCTGCAGGGGAAAGTGAAACCTATGCTTGGGTTTAGGTTTACCAGCTTACATGGTAAACATGCTATTCTGGCACTGGGCAGAATCTTCTTCTGTAATCTGTGGCTACTTTGCGGCTCTACGGCTGAGTAACATTCACTCTCACCCGTGATCTGTCCAGACAAGTGTGCATGTATCTTTGGCCCTTTATTTGAGAGAGCCAAAGCATGAATAGACAGTGTCATTTGAGAAAAAAGATCTACCTGATCATCCTCTTTTATATTAAAAAGGCATGATGACAAAGTGGCTTTTTAGCCATGTTAGCTGTCAGCCACTTTGGCGTCACCATGAGGTTGACATTTTTGTCTTTTAGTGAAATGTCCTGACAACTCTTTGATGGTTTGCCATCAAATTTGGTACAGACATTCACGTCCCCCTCAGATGAACAGCTAGACAATCACAGAAGTTATTACCATCATCATGTCAAAACCTGAATTTGTACAATACTTAGGTTTAGGACCAAATACCTGTAAAACTAATGACTAATGACTAATGACTATTTCCATCAGCCTCAACTGTTCTTTGTGTTTTGTGCTAATTAGCAAATGTTAGCATGAACATGGTGAACATTAACACCAGCATGTTAGCATTGTCACTATGAGCAATTTAGCATGCTGACGTTGGCATTTAGCTCAAAGTACAGCCTCACAGAGCTGCTACCATGGCTGTAGACTCTCAGATGCATTTAGCATCATGCAGCAGGTGTTTGACTACTCTGTGCAAACACTCTCTAAATGAAATGGGCCATCATCATCATTAATGCAAAACGCATTGCCACCACTCAGGCTTGAGTAAATAGTAAAATCATGAATTATTTAACATAGTTATAAACCTAAACATGGGTCAAGCAACGTTTCTGTATGAATAATGCAATTTTAGGAGCAAACTTGTATAATCTAGAAAAGTCATTCTGCCAGCCTCTGTTATTCAGTTTTTAATGCTTCAGAGATCAAAAGAAAAGAGAATGAATGATTATGAATTTGCGTGTACCAATGCACAATTATATAAATAATATGGTATTGTATGAGAGGTTGGTAATAAACAGAACCACACTGACATGGTTCGTGTTTATTACAGAACCACACTTATGTTTATTAAAACACAGACAAAAATCATTTGAGATAAGACTTTTTTAAAGTTTTAATCTTTTTAATGGTGTTGACAAAAAATAACAGGAAAGTACTCAGTGTTCATGTGTAAAGTATTCATTAAATTAAGGTTAATCCAGCTAATGAAAAAGTCATATGCGTTACTTTTGTTTGATCACGTCTTGTCCTGTGCAATGATTTGTCTAGAGCTGTATATAGTCAGTGTATGCATTTCTCCAACAGAATATATATTTTTACAATTTATAAACAAGATAAGGTTGTAATAATCTACATGTTAAACCCCTAATATAACCAATAAATCATTAAAATAATCCCTATTATGTAATATTAGATAATATACTTGTGAGGAGGGTCATATGCTTCATAATAGAGGCCTTAATATAATCTATTTAAAACTTTAATGATTCATATAGTTTTATTTTTACTTTACATAATAAAATATTGTATACACAAGGCAAGTTTTTTTTTTCACAGCAGTTAACATTGGTTGTTAATCATGTCTCTTATGTATGGCTTTAAAATCAATAATCAGGACGAAATAACAACAGTTCATTTGTTGAGCAGTGTTTTCAGTGAGTGAGTTAGTGTGTTTATAATAGCAGACATGGTGGCAGATTGATGTGTCAAAGCATTCACACTTTGGTCACTGGGGGAGCCTCCCGAAGCCGCCTCAGCAGCTTTGAGCAGACACACGTAGTTCATGACGACCTCATCCACCTTGGCTACCACCTCACGCCGCTTGCTCTTGGCGCTCAGGCCTTCCACTAGAGACATGCACGCTTGCGTCAGGCAGCAGAGTGTGTAGAAGCTGTGCGTCAGAGTGAGCAATAACTCCTCTGGGCTGCTGTACTCCATGGCCATCTGACTGCAGGCGCCGCTCAGCACTTTGGCCTGCATGAGAAGCAGCTGGGAGAACGTATCCATGTCAGCCTCGTTGACCTCGGGCTTGTCACCTCTGGACGAGCGGCCGACGCTGGAACGCAATACGCTGACCATGTCTAAGGCATCCTTCCGTGCAAGTGCGAACCCTGTGTGAAGGCTGTAGGTTTTTCCCTTCATTGAATTTACACGAGCTAGCCTTGCTTTAAGGCTCATGTCGTTCATAGCTGTGGCCATATTCCTCTGCTCAGCTTTATAGTCAGCTTTCAAGGCTGTGTTTTCCTCGAGACTGAAGGAAACCGAGCTGACAGAGAACAGAGTACGTGAGGGCATCTTTCTGTCTTCATCATCACCATCAACGTTTGTCTTTCTCCGCAAGAAGCAGTGACTGAACGGCCCACGACACCTCGGTGCTGTTGACTCTGGCAGCAACATGGAGGCTCCTCTTAGCAGCCATCTACCAGATGAATTTGAGGCGACTGAACCCTGGGACAAGCTCTTGGGCAAGGTTTTGGCAGAGAATATCCTCTGTACTTTTGGGGGATCTTGAGACTGGAAATTCTGACCACTACTCTTCCCCGTAAGTGTGGCTTTGGTCTTCTCTAACAGTGCTTCTAAGCTCCTGTGACATGGCATTATGGTGCTCCAGCTCCTCCTGAGCATCCGAACCCTGCGTGGCTTCCTGAGGCTGCCTGTTGTAGGGTCACATGAAGATCCGCTTGAGGGGAAAGCCAGGGCGTGTGGGTCGGGCTCGGGGCTGGCCTGTGTTAGCCCGCTGGGCACTGTGCTACTTCTTAATGATGATGGTGACATTGTTGTGGTGGTGGTACTGGTCTCATAATAGAGAGCTAAAGATGACTCTTCCTCAACCTTCTTCAGCTGTGTGCAAGCTACACTAGGGGTAGTAGGAAAACAAAGAGAACTGTTAAGCATCTCCCTGACAGCACATATTCATCTGTAATAAACTGTTTAATATGTGTTAATAATAACACTACATACATATATGTACTATGTATACATAAATCTGAAATGGTGACATGCATATTTTCCTGAATTTCCATCCTTGTTAAAGATATCTTAATTCCTTAGAGATTGTCTTAATTCCTAAATGGTCTAATTAATAGATGAAAAGAGGAAAAGTCACATTTTAAGAAACCTCCTCATTGCAGTTAAATAAGGGCAGGAATATATTTTGAAGCAGTGGTTCCAAACGTTTTTGGCTTGTGACCCCATAAAACATCAGTGTCTACTTGCAACTTGCAGGCTTGAGGAGGTGAAGGTATTTTGATATTTTCAAGAAAAAATAAAAATAAAAGTGTGCAACAGAAATATCAATGACGTATAAATATAATATAAATTGACTTGTGACCCCTCAGATTGATCTTGGGACCCCTAGGGGACCCCACCCTCATGTTTAGAACCACTGTTTTTCTCAGTTGTATTTAGCAATGCTTATTTTATTTGCCAGGGTTATCCATCTCTGAGATTTCCTTTGTTACACACACTGTAACTTCATTTGTGGTACTCACAGCAATAAAATGTTTCATAAATGTCATTTTAAAAAGAAATAACATCAGCATGTCTTCCCTTAAATTGTGTCCCTGTAACTCAGAATAATCCACTTAATACGCTGTGAATGTCTGTTGGTCGGTCAGTCCACCTTCAGTACAGACTGAAATATCTAGGATGATCAATTGGATAGATTCTCATAACATTTTGTACAGACATTCATGTTCCCCAGAGGATGAATCCTAATGACTTTGGTGATCCCATTACTTTTCCTCTAGAGCCACCAGCAGGTTAAATTTATAATTTATATTTATATAAATATTTTGGTTTATAACCAAGTACCTGCAAAAACCAATGATATTTCAGCTGTACTGTTTAGTTCTAATTAGCAAATGCATGCTAACATGCCATCACCATGAACATGGTGAACATTACACCTGCTTAACATCAGCATGTTAGCATTGTCATTGTGAGTATATTAGCATGCTGGCGTTAGCATTTAGGTCAAAGCACTGCTGTGCCCAAATACAACCTCTCTAAGCTGCTAGCATGACTGTAGACTCTTGTTTTTCAGTACAAAGTATTTCCAATGGAAACCGCTTATAGTGAGGTCTGCAGATTATCTGGAGCATGTTTGTGGAAAGACAGGTTGCTGTTGGATTTTTAAAATGCAATTATCCTTTGCTGTGAGCACCACAAATGAAATTCCATTCACCTACATTTGTATTAGGGGGAGGCCAAAGTATCAGAGACAGATGCAGTATTTAACCTGGGCAAATAAAACCAAAACTATCTGCATGGCTAGATGCCACAAGGTGGATGAGAAAATGTGTTTTTGTAATTTGTGTGAACTGACCATTTAAAATATATTCCTGCCCTTATTTCCCTTCAGTGAGTGTGCATGACAGGAACAAAACAGACATTTACACAGACATAGATAAGAGAGAGCACCCTCCGGTTTAGTTTTACCTGTGGTTTCTTTTATCTTGGGCATTCTGTGACTGCCATCCCGCGTCATCCCGAACCCAGGCTCAGCACTGGTAGCTGCATGGATCTTCCTCAGCAGGGTGGGGTCCATGGGATGGCCAACCCTCCCCTGACCTGGGGACCCATAAGCTTTCTCCTCAGCAGTTACATAACTCAGCCCCTTGAGCGAGGACTCTGACAGTACATGCATATTGTCTGTGGCACAAAGGGGAGAATCCATGGGAGTGACGCAGCTGCTGCTGCCTGTGCTACAACCGGCGTCTATAGAGGAACATTGTGAGCTTTGGAGAGAATGAACGCCTTCACTCTGTATCGATGACATGCGCTTGCTCACGTGGTATTCATATAACCGTGTGACGTCTTGCTCTGATGGCGGAATCTTAATTTGCTGCTGCTCATTCACCTGGGAAGGGGCATCACCCTCTGTGGGGACGGGCCCTCTGGACGGGGAGCGGAGATGGGCATTAAACTGTTGGCTTCTTTCATCTGAGTCCTGTTTCTCTCCCTTTACTGTCAACCTGTCTGCTTGGGAAGCCTGTGAGTCATTCACAGATTCTGGAGAGAGATTTTCTGCCATTTTGTTTCCGGGCGCTCTCTGCTGCCATTTTTGATGTCTGTCTTTAAAGTGAGTTCGCCCCAGATCAAGTTGATTCAAGTAATAGGAATCTCTCACAGTGAAAGCGTTATACTTTCCAACAAGATGAGGGGCCTCATCTTTAGCTGAGTCTTGAGAAGTCATGTGAGATCTATCAGAGGATTCACTGCTGTCTGCCTCCCTCTGCTTTCCTCTCTGCCTGCTCATTACTGAGCCCATGTGCAACTTAGTGAAGTATTCACTGACTGATTTTATTTCCATTGTCTCTGGCTCCATCTCGCCGCCATCTGAGTGAAAAATCTGTGAGGAGGCGACGGCAGATGATTTCGCCTCCTCCTCCTGATGCTCCTGGGGGTTGTACTGCATAGCTCCCGCACCACCATCGCTAGGTGCAAAGACCTCGGCCTTTTCCTCATTCACGACGTGGTATCCTTCTGTCGTGGCTACATGCATCCTCAGGTGGTTCTCTGAGTGTCTCTGAGCAGTGGCCAGCTCGGAGCTCTCTGTCATCTCAGAGGAATTTGTCTCGTTGCCAGAATCTGAGGAGTCAGGACTAAATGCTCGTGATATTTCTACACCTGTGTACCACAGAAAGACAAACATCTCATTAACACATAAAAATATCACAGATTAGAATCAAATACAGTTTATGGTAATGACGATGTAATTCAGCATGTAGGGGTAATTTGTAATAACACTGACAGTAATAAATATAAACCACTATACAATAACATTCAACTTAAAATCAAATGATGGTATCTATAAAATATATTAATATACAACAATCAAAGGCTTAAAATTAGCATGCTATGGATGGCTATTTAAAATGATTTGCTTTCATTTGCTCTATATTAGCAACAAACATCTGACACGGTGCAGTGTGCAATTGAGAAAACAAACAAAATGATCCACAAAACAAATCTTGACAAAATGAATGATACTGTAATGAACACAACTGTTTGCACGCTCAAATGAATGAAAAAATACTCACACAAATGGAAACATAGAACAAAATGGGCTTTATTGAAAAAAAATCAACAACAACAAATCAAAAGTGAATGGCTGGAACATGTGTGGTGTTAATGGATGAACGTTACAATAGTGTAAGGAGAACCTGTGCTACTCTCTGACTGTGCTGGACTCTGTTCCTCAGATGCAGCGAGGGCCTCGAGTGCCTGTAAGGTGGACACCACTGCATCGTTTAGAGGCTCCCCGTGGCCCTCTGCTCTGTGGGTGGGCACTGAATCTATGAGAGACACTGGGATATCATTGCAGGCCCCCTGGGCCCGAGTCCCGGGCCCCTGCTGCTCCTCCTCGTCAGAGCTGTCCCTGAAGCCTGGAGGGGGAGCAGCGATGGCCAGGTTAAGAGAGTGCAGCAGTACGTCATTGTCCTCCTCATCATTACCCTCCGGTGGGGGAGGGAGGGAGGTCAAGTCAATGATGTCATCGCTGGACCCTGAGAGTGAGAGTAACATAGGCTTGTCAATGTCACTCATCATGTCCTCCTCACAGCTGATGTCATCCTCATCCTCTGCGTCATCTGTTGTCTCTGCGTAGCAGATATCGTGCAGCAGCGGCTCCTCAATGCATTCAGTAGGACCAAAGATTTTGGTGGAGTACTGATACCCGTCCCCGTCTTCTATGGCATCCATCATCTTATAGTCCTCCTCGAGACGCCTATACATGGGGCTGTGGTTGTCTAGAATCTCTGGGCCCTCATCCATCAGTCTCTGGTAGCCCAGATTTTGGGGGTTTACACTGTCTAAGGGAGGATCTCCAAATATGAAGGAGACCTTTGCACTCCTGGACGAGTCTTGGGGTTTGGGCCTTGGGACATTGAGGTATGTTTGGGAGCAAGGGATTCTGCAGCACTCGGCTCTCTCTGCCATGTGCATTGAGTGCTGGGCCTGGTGGATCTCAGTTATGTAGACTGGCTGGCCTTCATATCTCCCTTGGTCGAGGTATTCACACTCCTGGTCAGAATAATCTTGGCTGCACCTCTGGTTGTTTCTGTCTTCACATCCTTTATGGGGTGTGCTGTATGTACACTCGATGGCCTGGTAGTTCTGCTTTAGTCTTGCTGCATGGCCTGCAAAGAGGAACCAAAACAATTAAACAGATCCATTTAAAGACAACACAGACAAGACATTTTGATGAGTTATCTTGTGATCATATCAGACGTACTTGTTTCATCTGTATTTTTGGCCACATTGAAGATGGAGCGCCGAGAGTCCACCAGTAATCTATAGTAGCCAGCAGTCAAACAGGCCAGATTCATTGCATCAACAGACTCCATTAAGAGAGTGATGGGCTGTGAAAGAGGTAGATAAGCAGATGACAATGAGTGCAAAATAAATGGGAGAGCGGGGCTGTAGAATGAGGTTATAATGACTGCTGAACAGACTTGGTGTTGTTAGGGTAAAACTAAAATATTCACAAAACCAGTCAGCACATGCTTTTATTTTAAAAAACAGAAGTTTTATTAACCTTTACGTCCAGAACATGTAGTTCCACTCTAACCCTGTTCTCATCTTCTGTATACATCTCAATGCGGTTGACATGACTGAAATCAGCCAGAAGTGCCACCAGGTTTGTTTTGGTGTTAATCACATGGCTGATGCCATATTTGGGCCCCACCAGCAACGTCACTTCTGTGTGCTTCTCGCCTTGCTGTAAAGAGGAAGAGAGAGTCAGCACATATATCACTTTCTGCATGCAGATGGAACAGCAGGTGACGCGGCATATTTTTGTGTCACACACTGGCTGAATATAATGTGAGGTAACGAGATGACTCACAATTAGTACGGATTTAAACACCCGTCCTCCATACAGCCTCAAATCACTGAGATACTTCAGATAATGGACCTTTGCCTGCAAGGCAGTCAGCTGGAATGGGGAGGAAACAAGAGACGTAGGATAAGACACAAGCTGAAATAATTTAAATGAGGTATTTACAGCAGAATGTAATGTTCAGCTGAGTTAAAAAAAAAAAGGTGCAGCATCATCTGTTCAAGTGACCACCGAGGACCATTGTTTTGAAACTTAACACTCCACTAGATGGCAGTCAAGAGTCTTTTCACATGTAGTGCAAGGCAAAGAGAGAGAGAAGGAAGTAGAAAAAGGAAGAGGTAGCACACTCTACCTTTTTACCAGGCGGCACCAGGTTCTGGTTGGTTTTGAGGATGTGAGTGAGGGCTTTTTTGATGTTCTTCTCTTTCATGCTAGACAGCACTGCAGGAGGCAGGAACAACGCCAGACCCCACTCCTTCCTGTAGACGCACAATTCATAAAGATTAGAGAAGGTCACTCAATCATTATGAAAAACAGTCAAGTCATCATTCTTGACCGGTTATTGATTTACTTCAGAGGTGGTTCATTGATTAACTGACAGGGTACAATCAGAATCATTAACTAACAGCAGGTATGTATCTTCTGGCATTGCAGTAGAACAATACTAGCGGAGATCATTATTGTTTTATTGTACAACAGCATTCTGGACTTAGTAGTATCCTCTACAACTGGACTAAGTCATCAGAAACAACTAAATTACTTTATAGTTAGATTCCAGCTGTGTGAAATCCAATCTACTTACTCAATGTACTTGAGGGAAACTTTCTGGGACTGCTTGGTATTGATGGTTAGAATATACATTTGCAGGGCAGCCAGATGGAGGGCCGTGTCGTATTTCAGCTCTGACCCAAATCTCTCCAATACCACATCATTACAGCTCTGGAGGAGCCGGAGAGGGAGAGGACAGGAGGAGGTTACACTTCAGTTACTCTTCTTATCATTAAATGCAAGACAACAACACACCCACAGCAACCGTGTGTTTGCTAAGGCAATTATTACAGACTAAAGTCTAGATTTGGTCCTACTCCTGAGGTGTTTTCAGATTTGCATTCGGTGATTCTTTAAAAACCTTCACCATAAACTATACTGTGTGTATTAAGTGTTATCTGCATCTGCTGATATTCACCTGAACATAGAGGTACTCAAATGCTACTGCGTCTCTCCTAAGCAGTTCCACGGGATCCTTTGGGACAAAAGTGATGCGAAAAAAGCACTTCATCTTGTGAGACCCCGGCCTCTGTGTCACCTAGAACAATAAGGAGGGTCCCATTAGTCAACTGTTTGCGTCTGCAAAATATCTAATAACAAGTGCTTACAGATTTCTGTTTTTTTTTTTAGATGAACAGGGACAGTGCAACATTTGATATTAACTAAAATCATGGAGTCTGTCAGGGCTAATATACAATTTTGACAGTGATTCAAGGAATAGTTTGACTTCTTGGTAAATAAGCTTATCGCTTTCTTGCCGAGAGTTAGATGAGAAGATCAATACCACTCTCATATCTGTCTGTTAAATATGTAGCTGGAGCCAGGATATGGTTAGCTTAGCTTAGCATAAAGACTGGAAACAGGGAAACAGCTAGCCTGACTCTGTCCAGCACCTCTAAAGTTCACTAATTAACACGTTTTTTCTCTTTTGTTTAATCCATAAAAAGCGTAAAAACAAGAAGTAGTGGTTTCCTTGAGGGACTATTTCAGAGATGTATTGATCTTCTCTAACTCTTGGCAAGAAAGAGAATATTACTGTTATTGTGTGCTGTCTATATATTTGGATAAGTTATATTTTGATGCTTTGGCAACATTGTTCTTGAAACGTTCATGCCAATAAAGCCCTTTGAATTGAATTGAATTGAATAAGCATGTTTCCCAAAATGTCAAACTATTGCTTTAACATTTTTCATCTATAACCAGTCAAACTGAGCCTGTAGTTTTGCTCCTGTTGTACTACAGTATGAATACAAAAATGCTTTATCGTATACTGAAGACTGTTTTGCCATCAAGTCTATTATTTAACAGCCTCTCTCCTGTTTAGTAGCACCCATTGAGTGGTCTCACCTGAGTTAGCATCTCCTGCTCATGCAGGAGCATGAGTTTGCTGGCAGATCCCTCAGCTCTTTGCTCCAGCATCAGAGAGAAGTGCTCGATGCTCTTAATGGATAGCTTTTCTTGCAGGGTCAGGATGACATCCTTTCACACAGACAAAGTCATAGTTAACACAATACGAGAACCGTGCAAATGCAGCAGCCTGCTTGTGCTCAGCGCCATAACCATAAATCATTTTCACGGCTGAACACACACAAAAACATGACCACTATTGAACATACAATCTGTATTTCAGCTGCAATAGAAGCGAAGGAAATGTGAATTGCTGACCAAGGTGTCTCTGCTCCACTGTTAATTAAGTTCAAACTGCTTTTTATTTGAGTTCAGATAAGTTTCTAAAGGCCACAGTGACGAGAGGAGTCCAGCTGTGAATAACATTCAACACTTCAGATTAAGCACCTGAATTTCAAAGTGAAGCAAGGTTCTTTCAGGCCCCTACCTTAATGGATGTGTTGCTGTCAAATTTAAATGATTTAGTCTGCCCGTTCTCCAGGTACACCTTCAGAACATTTGGCATAAAAAGAAGAGAGTTGTCCTTCACCGTTTCCTAAAGATGGAATAAGAATCATTTGATCAACAAATCTCACTTTTTCTGATTGAAAGTTGTTTATATACTGTTGTTTAAGTGCATGGGAGTTGTGTTTGAAAAGTATGTTGTTAGAAGACCCCTGGGAGACAATTATTGCACATTCAAGAACTCAATATGGTAGTGAGGATTAAATGAATATTGAAGGAATAGTTCCACAATTTTTTGGGAAACACACCCATTTGCTTTCTTGCTGGGATGAGAGGATTGATGCCACTCTCATATCTGTATGGTAATTATAAAGCCAGGAGACAGTTAGCTTAGCTTAGCATAGAGACCTGAGCAGGGGAAAACAGCTCTCTGTAGGAAACAGAATCTGCCTACCAGCACCTCTAAAGCTCCCTAATTGATATATTATATCTCACAGTGACAACAAGACTATATACTGTATATATATATTTAACCGATACAGATAATGTATGAGAGTGGTATTGATTTTCTCATCTAACTCATATTTCCCACAATGTCAAACTATTTCTTTAAACATGTATGTGACCTATTGTGATTCTTTTTCACATTTAATTTAATTTCCATGACATTTTTCATTGAGCCAAAATAGTAGTGAAAGTAATACACTAACACAATAATGCATCTTCCTTAATAATCACTTTCTGATTTTATGTATGATGCTTTGTTTTTTTGCTCAGAGGATATAACTGACTGATAGTCTCCTCACTTTGTGGTTGCTCTCTAAAAAACCTCTTCTCTGCGTGACTCATCCGACAAATCAGGGAAGCTCTCTGTGAGAGTGTCCCCCTTTTTCTGTCAATCATCCCCACATCCCAGTGATGGTAGAGTGAGGAAAATAAATAAGAGGAGGGTGTCTTCATTTTACAGTTAATGATTTCTTATATTTTCACTTTGCTCTATGCCAGCTTTTAGAGGGCAAGTCTTCTGCTGTCGTCTCCTGTTCAGACCCTTGATGTGTACAGAATTAATCAGTGTCCAATGTGACTTACGGGGACCTGGCCATTGATGATGACCTCTTCAGCGAAGCGGACTTTAACAGGATTAGTCTTTAACTTTGCCTTTTTGGCTGCGCTGATGAATGCCGATTTGGGTGACTTTTGGAGGGAAAGAAGAAAAAAAAACAGATTTAAAGGACAATCAGTTGCTCTAGAGATGAGTCATGTACTTTCTTTCAGCTCCACACAATTCAAGGACATGTTCCCTTCTTGAAACACGACAACCTCCCATTTCTGATGCAATTAAGGTGGCTCTGTGTAACGGCATAAGAGGGAGGACACTCTCACTGCCGGTGTGTCATTGAGGCTGCAAAGAAACGCCCGGTAAACGGAAGCAATTACAGGCTGGATTGTAAGAGCTGCTTGGTCCTCTAAGTATTGTGGAAACTACACTGAGATTTTTCTGCAAATCAGATCCTTATTCAAGTTTAGCCGTTTGTTAAGTGGCTGTTTTTCAAAGACTAAACACTCGTCATGCTGAGCCTCTGAAACACTGATACTGAACAAAATAATTAACTGAAATGCACGATGAATGAATGTATTTAGACATAACATTTTCAAGTTTTAGGAAATGTTGCATGGTATAAAACACTATAATTACAGTCCCGGTGTATAGATAATTAGCACTGATGATTTGGTCTATTTTGGAGGCAATTCAAGCATAATACCATTTCCACTGTTTTACTATGTGAACTGTAAACAAGGCCGAATATATGCTCCGGCACTGCGTGTTCACCACCATCTGGTGCTCCGTGACTCTAGTAAATGTTGGTGTGGCAGGTTCATCTGAGACTGACGCTATAACATGAGAAGATTTGGAAAGACTGCAGCAGTTGGACTCCCTTTGAGTTAGCGGGACTCTAACACTTAGCTAAGGTATTACTGATACAGTGCCAGCACAAACATATGGCATGATTAATGTCTTGCTTTCATAGAGTCAACAAAATAATCAGCTCCAAACACACAAGCAGCCTATCGGAATGTACTCGATTTCATTCATAGAGGATGGAGAGACTTACTGGGTACGGCTGAATAACGGTCAACACTATGGACTCCTTGCAGCTCCTGTAAGACACAAACAACATTTTTTAATGAAAGATGAATTTGTAATAAAAGACTGAAACAAAACAAAATTCTCTGGTTAAGGGAAATATTTCAGTTTTCTTGGAACCAGTTATTGTTATTTGGGAGACATCATGGAGGACGGTAGCAGGAGGAACACTGTGTCCCAGTGATGCTCCTGGCAGCCCCGTCTTGCCTCCACAGTGCAGTTTTACTGCAGAGACGCCCCTTCCAGGGCCACAGGAGCTGTGAAAGAGTGGCCACATGGGCACTTTTCCCTGTACTAATGTACTATTTACAGACTGCCGCACAGGTCATACGAGGACCAAACGCTCACAGCCAGCCACTCAGCTGTGTCAGTGATATTAACCTAATGAGACGCATGAAAAAACATCAACACCAGCATATACAGCTAAATCACGGTGGATGTAGCAGCTGGCTACAAAATGTACCATATCTATCCAGCTGAAATATTTGGTTTTATAGCACTTTAAAATAAGATTCAATTAAATATACAGTGATGGACTAATTTAAGTGATTTCTTATTCTGGAAAGACAGTTGAGGTATTTTTTTGCAAATCTTTGACCATCTACAGTATGTCCATAAACAGTAAACTGTGAGAACAGGTAGGCCTAGTTTAATTATTTATACAGTGCCTATATAAAGTATTCACCACTCTTGGGAATTTTCATGTTTTATTGTTTTACATCATTGAACCATAGGGGATTTAATGGGCCTTTTTGACACTAAAATCTTGTCATGTGCTTTTCAGTCACCTTTTTACTTAGTTGCTTGGAGTGGTGGATTAGATTTCGTTTAGTTGCATATACTTGAAAAATTCTGCATTAGACAGACCAAATTTGGTTTGCAAGTCAGTCCAAGGAATACATTTGTTTCAATTCTTTAAATCATTTACAGTTTCTGTCCCTCCATGTAAAACCAGCCTAATAGTACATTTTTAAGAGCTATCCAAGGATTGTTCCATAAAGAAGTATTTTTGGAATTGATACTGGCTCACTCAAAATGCTCTTCATTTTTCTCCATGTTGCTGCTAAGTTTTTTACAGTAATGTTGACAGAATGTATGTTTTTATCCTTTGCAAATATATATGAAAAGAGGTTTTGAGGATAGACTTGCATTTTCAACCTGAATCCATTGCTGTTTTATTGTGTTTGTAGCTACATGGCTTAGGTACAATGTTTGATGTGGAAAGATGATTCTAGATGTAAAACCTTCCCTTTAATTCTATGATTTTTCCCCCCATAACAAAGTCTGTAATAATGGAATATGCTTTTTTATTTTAGGTGGAGTAATTGGTACTGTAAAAAACAGAAATAAGAACTTTGTCATTTCAAATAGATTGATTCGTACTGTAAAGTTTATGGGAAGATTCATCCATTTAATGAAGTCAGATTTCATATTCTGTCATCTGTTGCTTATTGTCACCTATTACACATTTTAAGTATTTAATACTGGTTGTCCACTTAAATGATTGTTGTAAGTCCAGATACAGATGTATTTATACTACAATGGATTGAAACCCTTTGACTACACACAGATGATCTCCATTGAACTAATTATGTGACTTCTAAAACTGCACCATTGATGATACAGGTGTGTAATAAATTAAGATCACTTTGTACAGATCCATTTTCAGCTGTACATTAAGTCTTTTGTTGATCAGTGTAAAAAAAAAAGCCACATTGAATCTACTTTGATTCAATGTTGTAAGATGGTAAAACATAAAAACGTCCAAGAAGGATGAACACTTTTTATGGGCACTGTGCGATTATCAGCAACAGGTTTAATAGCAGGCAAATGGCATCTCACCTTAGTGTGTCGTCATACCTGACAAGGTCAATAACCCTCTCTCTGGGTGCTGAACCGACTGGCTCATCATTAATCATGATGATCTCGTCCCCTGGGATCAGCTTGCCTTCTGATGGACCCCCTGCCAACGCACGCCAAACAAGAGTTAAGTGGTATAAACTGTGCACAGTCATGCAATTTGCTTCATTTTCTTGGTTAATGCTTCTTTCCTGTCTCGCGGCTCAAGGCTCTAATGAATGCTTACTCATTGAGCGCTGTTAAAATCAATGAATCATCGACGTAAACTACAGCATGAGTGGGTTTTCCTCTCTCCTTTCTAGTTACATGTTAGGAGGATTTCATCTCCTTCGGGGAATGTGTTGATAATGGCCATGAATCGAATGAGTCACTGTAGTATTAGAGCTCACTGTACTGCTGGGGCACTTTACCTGGTGTGACTGAGCGGACCACCACAGGTTTCTCACTGCCTGCCACAAATCCAAAGCCGAGCACTGGGTCTCGTCTCATCTCCACCTTCCGGGGCGTTGGTGTCACAAACTTGTCCCCGTCCAGACGAACCTCCTCCAGGGAGCTGCTCTGGGAGATGTGGCTATGGGAATAATGAAAAGGATATTTCCTCATTATGTCATCTCTACTGGTTGTTTTTTGTTACATTGTGAAGCACTGCTTTTGTATGCAGTGTTGTGAAACTACTGTTAGTGTAGCAACAAAAACTGAAATGTCAAATTTTATACACTTTCATAAATTCATCTCATCAATATTATAAGAATTTAAAAATGGAAATGTAAGGCATATTCTATCTATTTTTATTGAAATTGCCATAGATTTGATTTTACATACTGGTACAAGTAAACAGTTGGAGACATATAAAGAACAATTGGATTTAAATTAGAATTTTGCTTATTTGTTCAACTGCAGCTGAAATGATTAGTAAATTAATCTATTAGCTGATCGACAGAAATGTATTCAGCAACTATTTTGATAACTGACTCATTGTTTTAGTAAAGTTTTAAGAAAAAACTCCAAACATTCTCTGGTTAGAGCTTCTTCACTGAGGATTTGCTGCTTATCTCTGTTTTACATTGTTGTTAATTGAATATCTTTAGGTTTTGGACTGTTGGTTGAACAAATCAAGACATTTGAAGATGTCAGCTGAGGCTCTTGGAACTTGTGATGTGTATTTTTGACAATTTTCTGACATTTTTTTAGACCAAATCATTGATCAAGAAAATTATGGGCAGCTTAATAGAAAATTTAAATAGAAAATAATTGTTAGTTGCAGATCTAATTTCAAAATATGAATGTTGAACTAATATAACACCTAATAGAATAACCTTCAAGAAACAATGACAACTGCAACTCAGACTGGAGAAAGCTGTTTAAGGGGACAGCAATAAATGTAACTGCTAACTGTATGGAAAATGGTTGTTTACCTAGTGTCTAAATCCCCAAAATGTTGACAGGATGCCAGATATTGTTTTGAAATAAGAAGATAGTGCAACACTGCAAAAATAGAACATGTGGGCGATGGTAATCAAGCTCCAATGTTTGTATTCTCACAGTGCAGATATCCACTGTGTGCTTTACCAAGAAGCAGTTACATTCACACTGTTCTGTGTTACAAAACAGGCTTTTGCCTTGCCACACTAATAAAGATGCAGGACAGCTATGATGTGGAGTGTTGTGCTGTTGAAAGCTCCTGACGGCCTGAGTTTGAGATTTGCTATCTAGAGGACTGTAAGAATCCTGCCATCAATAGCTGGCTGCAAACCAAGAACGTATAGTTTGAATAGTTTAGTATAGTTTATTCCTGTAGCTCCTTGAGCTCAAAAGATATGTACAAACTGTATGTAGCTTTCACATCTTCTGTGATTAGAGTTTTTATACTGTTTCTCCACTCTCTCTGGCTGCAAAAGCAGCAGCAGCAGCAGCTCCATATGGTGCCAACAATGTTGGTTAATTAAAGCCGTGGGCAGACAGTGTGTAATTCACAGTTATTCTTGACACATGTACTATTCACCGCTAAATACTAACAATTAATCTTTCATGGTACAAAGGCACAGTGAGATCTGTCAATCGCAATCCCAATAGTATGAAAAAACAAGAGCGACAAGATGTTCAAAGCAAAGTGATTGTCAACTGATATTTTGGAGGAGGATCCAACAATTCTTTCCCAGAGCTATAAACTAGAAAAAAACTTGAGCATGTGATCTGTCATAAGGATGTTAAATGCAGCTGCTAAACAGATAACGAAAGATGACAGGAGGTGGAAATAATGTTTATAGCAGTTTTTTCAACCTTTCTTTTTTTGTGGTAATATCAGTCCTGAACTAGAAGTGAACCCGATCTCTGTGATGCTCTCACGTTCACCTTTACAGAGAACTAAGACTTGAAATAGAGATTTTATATGTACAAATCCAATGCTCAGCCCTTAATTAACCCTAATCCAAAGGAAAAGAATATAAGACAAAGTAAGATAAATATTACAACCAGACTTTAAACATTGACTTTACTAGCCAATTCAAGTAAAACGGGGCCTTAATTGTTTGGAGTGCGGGTTAAGAGGTCTACAGCACATAGCTACAGTGGGGAACAAACTTTGCTGACCCTTAAAATTAACCCACCTTAATCCTATTCTACAATTTATGTCAAACTGTACAAAGATGCTCTAAATGAACCATATGGTCTCCTCTTTTAGTTCCAAATCAAATCCAAGCCACTGCTTTCTATTCAAGCTGAACAAAAGTCTGACGTTTGATAGGCTGAGCTACAATAATCTATAGAAAATAATAATAATAACATGATTTTCGATCTCCTATCAACTGAAGATACAAACATTTTGAGGGCTGGTGTTCTCTTTAATTTGAAGAGCTACTACTGTACCACCTTCTTGAAGGTTTCTCAAAATGCAGACATTTTACATAAATCATTCTGCCTCCCATTAAAAGGACGAGGTTCCTAACCCTCCTCCCACTCCCTTGTTTTTGCTCTGTATTTTGTCATGCAAAAGGAAGGAAGAATGAGTAAGGGACCTTTATAACAATAACAAATTGTAACTTGTAATAAGACTAAAGTTGTGTATTACTTAAAAAGTAGCAAAAATATCTTCATGGAAAAGCTTGTCTTTTTCAAACAGTAAAGAATGTGTCTTTGTGTTATAAAAGAATCCAGCAGATTTTGTGCAAAATCTGACCCGCTGGCGCACGGATGCTGGTAATTAATTAAACAAATGCCTCAAAAGTGATGTGCTACTGCTTCAATTTGAATACAAGCTAATAAAATATGTACTGCGTGAGTATTATGCAGAGGCCATGTATTTGCAATTAATTAATTATCCTCTTTGCTTCAATTAAAAATGACATAGCCCCAAGTCTTCCATTGGTGACTTTGTAAATACATCTGCATTACAGCGTAATCAAAAGATAAAAACAGCATCTTCTCTCTTTCCTGCATACAAATTGTTTGTTACGTGGAATAGATATGTTTGACTTTATACTGTACTTTATGCTGTTTATACGTACTGTTTTTTGGGCAAACCAAATTCTCGGATAGAAGAATCTAACAAATGAACAAACAAACTACAACAGTAAAGAAGGCTTTTAAAAATGGCTACCAAGAAGCTAAAGGCAAAACACATTAACCTTATAGCTCAATTATTTCAAGTGTGGAGATTTGCCCCAGTACCTTACTGCATCATCACAACAACAGCTCACTCATTCTCACACCCTGTCAAACACACACTGATTGATTTAAATACATGCACCCATTGTGCCTCACTTAAACAGAGCAGAAAATAATTGTGAGGAAGACACAAATTGTTAAATTTCAAACGATTAATTGGTCAAAATAACACAGAAGCCTCTAGTTTCACTGAGGTGTGGTACAGTAGTATGGGCAGGCAGAAAGACTGGCAATGGCATGTGCAAAGCCTGCGGTAACAAGACTCACAAGATGGAAGTGGAATTAAAAATAATGAGCTGAGTGGGTTGTCCCTGTACCATATTTACCTGAGGCCATCTAAGGAGAAACACACATTCTGTCATCTTAAAAATAAGAAAACGTGTTTGTGTCAAATAAGTTAAAATAAGTTTAGTTTTCTTTCTTCTTTCTGCAAAAATAACAATTAGCCCTAAAATTTGTTATTGTTATTATTGTCATGAAAGCAGCAGAGGATGTGATTGACTATTTAACAGGACTGCATAAAAATGTGAGGGTTGGAAACTCTACCAAAATGTACAGACTCAATAAATAAATAAAAACTAAGCACTAGTTTATTAACTTTATTATTTCAGGGCATGTATAATATCCCCATAATATTCATGGACTTGATGAACACATCTGGTAGGATTTGACTTTAAAATCTACTGTCTTTGATTTTACTTTCTGATATTTTCCTCATATGATGTCAGTATAATATTATAGGGAGTGTTAGTCTGTGTTTCTTATCCAGAGGCCTTTTCACGGTAATGTGGGAGAATAGGCAAAATATTCATAACACACCCACATCAGGATTTCCACACCCAACCTGTGTGTTTGACAGCATGAACAGGACAACAGACAACCGGCACTGCGCTGGCCGTTACTGCCCATTGAAGCTAGAGGCCAGAATATTAACTGAATTATTAATTGGTGCATTTTATTAATCATTTTTTTTAATTGTGTCATTTAAAGTATTTGAATGAACCAAGTGTATCTTAAATATCTGATTATAATGACGTCCAGAATTATTTCAGCAGCAGGCTCAAGCCTCCATACAAAAGAGTCAGAAAGCATTTATCGCCATTTTCTTTAAATATATTCTAATGCCTCTTAAAGTGACACATTTTGTCCTCACCCTTCCCTGTCACCCCAGCGTTAAAACAAGGGATTTGTTTCAAACTGATTAAATACCATACAAGTATTTTGACAGTCATTGTAAGACAACTCATAACAACAATTACTGCACAGTGAACTCTATCACTTTACAATTCTGAAGGTCCTTCTAAGGCACATTTAGTTTCGATTCGTGCGTCAGTTTTATCTCAGATGACAAACTCAACAGATTGTGCACAAATCAAAACCATATGGACCTGTGCATTCAGGAAGAGTACGGTCTCCTCCCCTGCATGGCCACCTGCTAAACATGGCTGGATTCCCATTGTGCAGACAGCCATGCATCTAATGGTCCTTAATCATACTCATTAGCTGCTAGTGTAGCTCCACAACACTCTACACAGCAATCAGAAGCTGAACTGTGAGCTATACAGTTAACAAGATGAACAGAAATGAGCAGAATGAAATGCTGGCCAGACTGTCACTGTACAAAGACTATTTTCCCTCTTTGTTTTCATAAAGCATATTTTGGACAAAGTGGAGTAAGCTCATTACCAAAAGCAATATCCTGTTACTCTTGTTCTGAAAGGCTGCTTTGACATGGCTCACAACGTGTTGGTTATATTTGTACTGCCTGGAACACAACCTTTTTTAAAATCATGCAATCACAGATGTTTTTTTATTGCCATATTTTTTGCTGTGTCACTCCTCTTTTTAGGAGACTAGCTACTGTGAATTTTCAAAATCTCCCACATGAAAATCTAGCTTTGGCTATTAAATGTGGTAAATGTTTTCATGAAGTCAATTTAAGTACTCATGGAACCACTGTTCACTTTACTTTGACATCTTTGTGTACTGTGAAAAGAAATAGCCATCCTGCCATCTCATGCTCAGTCTTTAAAAAGAAGTCTCTGTTAAATCTGTTGGTTTTCCAATGATATTGATCTACTCTGTTGATCAGTCCTCCAGAATACAGTCACAGCAGTCTCTAAACTACATTACATCTATGTTAAATACTATGACACTGTAAATATTAAATGGCTACTGCTTTATTCATGCGCTCCTGTCACGCAGACCAGACATGTGTTCAATTGAGAAATACTGCAACTGAGTATCAGCACCCTGAGGCCCTGACAAACTCAGACAGCCACAGAAACGGACATCTGATTATTCATGAGTCTTCTTCAAATTTAGAAAAGCTAAAGCTAGAGCCAAAACAGCCTCCATGATCTGCCTCATGCAGACACACTCTGCATCCAGCACTTTCACCGCTCCCTACTTCTTACATAACTCCTCTGACATCATGCTTCTCATGCTGTAACCCATGTGTGACAAGTGCTCACCTCCTATTCGGTAAACCATCCAAATTTTTGCATCCAGAACACAAAAACTACTGCGCACGTCATTACATTATAATGAATATTAAAGAAGTAACAATCTTTTTAGAATTTAGCAAAAACAGTCATAATTTAGTATGCACAGGGGTTCATAAATGCAGCAATATTTTTAGATCTAGTATGAATGCATATTGCACATCTCGGGTGTGAAAAAATAGAGCAAAGCCCAGCCAAATCAACAGAACAGATGAAACAAGCAAACACTCACTTGTTACATGTGCACACAAACATATAAAGAACCAGTGGAGAGTTTCTTTTTACCTGCCTGTACAGATATCCAGAAGTGCCAGTTACGAAGGATCAATTACGCTGATAACACTGTAACCCGGCATCCTCTGAGAAACGTGCAGACTCTCAGATCAAAACAAGTCCCTGCACAGGTGAATTTCTTCATGCGCGACAGCGTACATACACACACACACACACACACACACACACTCTCAAATGCCCTCTTCTGCATTTGGGAGACTGCATGAGGAGTACTGTGGGTGTGTGAGAGTGTGAGAGAGAGTGAGAGTGGGCAGGAGCAGAGTGTGCGCAGCAGTGGAGGGAACAGAGAATCAGTATTCTGAATGCACAGATGGAGACAGTGTGGAGGCAGTGACGTGGCTGGAATAATCACAGGTTGGCAAAGCATCTTAAACATCTGGGACAGAGAGAGCTCCCCCTCTGTTTCTTTAAACACAGGGCACTTACTTGATGTAGCAGTCACGCCCCTCTCTAATGGTCCCCATGTCCCATCCATTGGGGGGTCCCTGTGAAGCACTCCAGGTCCCTGAAGGGGGCGGCCAGCCTGAGGATTTGGTCCTGTGGCTGCAGAGGAAGAAAGAAAGACAAATTAAGCATAGATCAACTTTATATCATAATGTGTGTCATTGAAACCTACTTGCATAAAACCTCTAGTATCAAGCTCCGAGGTTGTATGAAAAATCAGTTAATCTAATCTAATTTCAATATAATATTTGAGATATTTAAATCATAATAGAAATAAATCAGACGCGCCGCGATATGAAGCGACTCGACCCAAGTGATAAGAGTGTGATTCCAGCGTGATAAACAATGTTCCACAGCCACAGTTCACTCAGTGAATACAAATCAAATTAATTACGTAAGCTAGACACACAGGCGGAGTTGCCATGCCTCACTCTTGTGCTTTGAGGGGCATGAAATTGGTTTTATTTCTAGATGTCAGCACAATCTTTATAAAAGCAGCCCAGAGGAATTTTCTTTTAAAGTGGTTATTTGATTTGCTCAATGCCAAGACGATTTGATAAAGTTTATCAGAGAATACAACCAGCTATAACCATCGTTTCACAATTGATTGTAGTCTATTGTATGAAAGACAGCGGCGGTCTAAATCTCAATTTAGCTGATTTTCTGATTTTACCGGCAAAACACAATTCTGCATAGCCTTTTCCCTCTGCTACAAGTTGGCAGAGTGCAGGTATCCAGAAGAACTGTAATCGGTTAAAATGTTTCATCTGTTTTTTTGTCTGCACCCCCCCTCCTTGTCTTCCCTTTATCTCTGTCTTTGTGTCTGCACACTGGTGATGCTATGAAAGCGGTGGCAGTAAGTTATGTCACTTCAAAGGCTTGTCTGCCGTGTAACAGGGCTCTTTGCATTCATTATTCAAAGCCCCTCTTTCTTTCCCTCTAAATGTTTCCCCAGCTACTGTACCGACGATAATAAATTGTGCGCAGTGTGCTTGTATCTGTATGAGAGTGTGTGTTGGTGTGTGTGTGCCCACAAACATGTCTGTCTGTATGGGCGCACGTGCCCATTTCATGAGATATGAATTAAATATTGCCAACTTATCACAATGTATAAGATGAGAGAAAGGTTGGAAATATTGTAAAGCTATTCAGTGTAAGAGTTAGGCACAAATAATGCAACCTAAGCTGAAGTGTATTCTGGGGTCACTTCAAATAATCAACAAAACACGCTTAAGTGCTACTGGATGCATAAATCATAACTAATTCATAAACAAACACGTGCTGTTGCTGACAATGTTTTTCTTTTGTGCACTACATTTGAAGTTGGGATCTGAACACAGGAAGCAATGTGATTTATTTCCCAATGCTGTGGTGTGTTTGGGGGATATTAGTGTTTCCACATGGATATGGATTTATTTGACCTACAGTACATTAGCTGGGAGCAGGCCTCGATGGAGTATATTTAGAACACATTTCCTGCAGCTCAAATGATGTGTGTGGACACAACTGGATACTGTCTGACACTGTTGGAGCCATGTTCACCTCATTGATGAGTCCTACTTGTACCCTCCATTTCAGCTTCTGGGATAAAGCTAACGGCCATGTTAACACGAGCAGTGTTTAATATTGCAGGTTTACACATTTTACTCAAGAGATGTAACATATAAAAGGTCAAAGAATTGTAGCATATGATTATTATTTTGTTATGATTTTTGCTAGATTACACCTTTAGCAATGATATGTTTGACATTTCTCCAAAGGTCTAGAACATAATGAAGCATATAATACTTACAGTTTCAGACGCTGTGCCTTCAAAATATGTTTCTGAACTGACAAATTGTTCAACAAAATCCATTTTCTGTCTCTCAGCCACAATGTCTCTGTTTTAACGGCACAGTCATAGAGACTGTGATCTTTGATTTCTTTTGTCTGCAGGCGGGAGCTGCATTATGCCATTGAGTCGCAGCAGTCCAGCTTACAGAGAGGCTGAACAGGTTCACCCACTGGTGGACAGTGAAACTGATCTTCCTCAGCTAGCATTAATAAATGATGCCTGCACACTCACATCGGACTAAGTAATCAAGTGCCAAGTGGGCAAGCCATGCTGCACAATTCATGAACAGGTTACCCAAGAGTCAGAGGGAGGACAATTAGAACAAGAAGTTAGAAGCAAATGTAGGTTCCCAAAGGATTTCTCTCAGGGCAAATTGCAGTAAAACTACAAAATGTATGATGACTTTTTTTTTACATGGCTTTTACTTACTTTACTATTCAGTAGCAAGCAAAAAGTAATCTATAACAGACATAACAAAAGAAATAATGACTTATAGTTCATAAAACATTACATTTCAACAACCACAACTACCACAGCAATTAACATCAGGGTTTTATCATCTAATTCAGAAGACTACAACACAATTTTATTCAAAGACTTAATTTTGGGCATCTATCTTGATATCTTTATTAAAATATCAGTGGCAATAATCTGTCATCCAAATGAATCAGGAACTATAATTTGGGAAGATATTACTTTAATTGTCTGAGAGATGGGGAAACGATCACTTTTCAGCCCTTCATAAAAATTGCATGAATAATGTGACCCTGCTTTATCACAGTTGTTCACTTTCGCTTTCATCTCACTGAATACAGGCTAGTTGCAAAGAAGCATTCTGGTGTGTTCTGAAAACCTGTTAATGTAGGGAGTAACTATGCATTATAGACAAGCCACGGCTACGAAGAGCACATTCCAACACAGACACTCAAGTTAGTTTGAATAATTTACATCAACAATCTCCATGAGGGTTGGCTATATGAAACCACACTCTGGTGCCACATGCCTGCCATTACACATATTAGAAATTAAAGAAGTGTATTTTTTCATGAGGTATTCAGAAAGTTATTTCCTGCACATGGTAGCAAACACTAATGTGCTGATTGCCAGAGAACCAAACTCTGCATTTCCTTATTGGTTCTTACAGCTTTCCCAGCATGCACCGGGGGCGCGAGACATGGAAGTATCTCAGACAGGTCCAGAAAGCCATATTAATTTCATATTACATCACATTATTCTCTTCCAGCGCAGCCAGTTTGATGTGTGTGACTGACTACGGGAATCCAGTCTCACAGGATCTACTGAATTAACAAGCTACTTCCTTATGTTTGAGCAACATTCGGCACAGTCTCTGCTACATAAATACACACACTTAATACAATCACACTGTCACAACTACATTACTGGTAGTTTTTCTATTTAAAGATAGAAAACATGCTGTGGATCTGAAATCAGTGATAATTTTTGTAGCCGTCACTCCACAATCACTGAACACATACCCAACTCAACTCTCTCTACAAAGTCCAGTAAAAAAATAAAAGGTATTTTTTCATTCTCCTTGTGTGACAAGTGTTTCAAGTATGACTTGAGATACATGGTGAGGAGGCAGAAGAGACGCTGCATTCTCAGTGCTCTTGAATTAAACAGAGACATTTATGCAGAGCTAGACCACTAATGTGATTCTGTTTGGATATGAATTCTGTGGAGAGACAGCAGATGAGATGACGATCTCCTGGGAGGAGGCCAGGGAGTGGAGCAGAGATGTGGCTCAGACAGAGAGGAACCTCTCTGATTAAAGGCCTTATTCCTCTACTTTTGTTTAGACCGCCTCCATCCAGTTGAGGGCACAAATGCACTGCCTTTTGTTTCAGAAAACATCTGCCCTCTGCTTGACTTCTCCAACCACCACCTTGGCTCTAATCCTTTGGTTAATAGGGCAGCACAACAGAACCTTGTCCAATCTGCTATTTATTCTGTGCACTGCTACTTACACTGTTAAAGTAAAAACTATTAGTGATTTCAAAAATATTGCTGACCATGTAGTCACACATAATTGCTCAATTTCATGCCGCTGTTCTCGCCCATTCCGTGACTTGTTTTTTGTCCGCTTTACATTGTGTTTATTTGACATCAGAGAAGAAATCACTGTGTTTTCCTGATATATGCAAGAAACCACTTTCATATAAGCAAACAATCATGAAATGACATCAGCACAGCCAGATCAGACAGCCTGGGTGACTCGAATTTCATACATTATGCGGTAATATTGAAATTTTCTACACAATAGCACTCACTTCGTATTAAGAGTGTCTATTTTCCCCATTATTCCAACTGAATATTGTATTTCTGTGTTTGTCTTTGGAAGCACTGATATTGTTGCCATGGGCAACCGCACTATCCTGAGCAGCTCTCTGGTGCCTCTATATAGAAAGGTTTTTGGTTAGTTAATCTCCTCTGGGTGGGAATAAAACTGCATCTGGGAAACAGCCCACCTACTATGATCCTCCTGCTGTTTTACAGTGAGTAAGTGAGCCTCCCAGTCCCCCTGCCTCGAGTTTACCTGTTAAACAGCAGAACACCCTAATCCCTCTAAAGAGCTACTACATAGTAATTATATAGTAAATAACATCAGAAACGAATGCATGTGATTTCACACACACATTTCATTATTTATATAGCGCCAAATCACAACAGAAGTTATCTCAGGGCACTTTTCATATAGAGCAGGTCTAGACCGTACTCTTTATAATATTTTAATAAAGACATCTGTGTTTTCGTTATTATTTCATTATTACACTGCATTTTCCCATGGCCTTCTTTGCTCCACAGTGCTCTATGTAAAACATGAACCAAATATAGTGATGAACTTACCCTGTGGGCACTGAACTAGACTTGGATTCTACTGCATCTCATTGTGCTACTCACTGCTTTTATGCTAAAAGCTCTAAAGGACAGAACAAAACAAATGGTTGCCTGAGACCTCGTCCACCAGCCAGCTGGCTCCCATTTCTGACCCTGAGCCATTTCTGATCTACTCTTCCCTGAGAGCCTCTGATGTGACCGGCTAAAAATGACAGATCTTTTGGTCTTTGTGTACTCTGATGAAAATTTAGGCTAATCAATTTGTGTCCAGACCACTGACCTGTGCAAAAAAAAAAAAGTTTGCAATCAAAACATGCCGAACAATGGCTCACAGAATAGATTTTTTTTTAAGAAACAGCCAGAAATGAAGTCACGCAGTCTAACTTAATTTGCCTTAACTGTTCTTCCATACATTTAATAAACACATCTATCTTTTACATAAGGAAGACTAAAAATAGTTGCATCATCATACAATCACAAGCAAGCACGCTCAGCAATCACCTACACAGACACACATTTTAGCAACCCTATTGAGTCAGGCAATCATTGTGATTGAGTGATAATTGACACTTTCTACATAAATATGTGATGTTTATGCTCATTATCTCCACAGTGCTGTTGCCGAGAAACCATTTATAAAACCCATAGGATGCATTAAAAGTGTTGAAACAGCACTTTCAGCTAAGTTAAGCCAAAGTTCTACACCACAGCAGGTTACACAACTTTGGTCAAATGGCTCAAACGTGCTTTGTTCGATACAAGAGGACAGAGTTATCTTTCATTAAAAGAACATCAAACATGTGAAAATGTCTGCTAGATTTAAGCACAACAAAGAATGAAGAAAATTAAAGCAAGAGCACGCTTTTGTCTCTGACAGCAGACACATCTGGGGGCGTTGCGAAGTGGGAGGAAGAGACAATGAGGGAAACATTCCCTTTCTTGTAGATCTCTAAATACATACAGTGGGTTTGTTCTATGTTCTATCAACCTCAGCAAAACAGCACCATGCTGACTTAAATTCTTGCTGGCAGCTGAGAGGGAGAAAACAAAAAAAAAAAGCCAGTGTAGCAGCGGTAACTCATAATCGGGGATAGCATCGTGTGGCATTATTAACAGTGACAGGATGCAGTGACGTTGGTGGTCCACTGGGAGCCGCATCATAAATGCTGCCATGGAGGGATACTAACTGGAAAACAACGGTCCTATCATCTGATGGAAAATCCCTGCTACCTGCCTGCTTTCCTGCAGGAATGTTAAAAAGAAGAAGCTGCGATTTGCATACAACAGTAAAAACGAAATACTGAGGTGGAATATTGCTTCAACGCTACAGCAAATTGCTGTAATTCTTTGTCATTTTTCTGTCTATTTAAAAAAAATGCCAGTGCAGTCTGTTGATGACTCATAAGTGAAATGAAATGCACTGAATGGGCATTCTTGTGACACATGCAGTATCTTGGTTTAATAGTTCCCATTTATGATCTGCTGTTCCCACCACCAGTGGTCTGTAGTGTTTCTGATGGAGACAAATCCCCTAGGAGGATTACTGTCCACTGGGGCAGATCAACTCAATCTAGCAAACCCATGGGTGCATAAGGTGAGGTGTCTGCCCTGGCAATAAATGAATTCCTCTGGAGTGTTAGTTTAATGTATACTTCACATACTTGCCATCACTTCTTGTAAAAAAACAAACCAAATTTTCAGTTCTCTCTTACACTGAAATTTGCCAAATGAAGAAAATAAGAATAACTACAATGTAGTGTTTTATTTATTTTTTTCTATTTTATTGTTTTTATTGTAAAAACAGCAAGGTGCAGCAACTGCTCTACATCATCTGTAAGTGTTCATCCTCCTGTTGGCCAGGAGTATGTGAACTTGACCAATCATATTAAATGATTCTAACGACCAAAGACATATCACGCTCAATTATTTATGTAAAGAAGATATGTTTATATTATACTACCAAAATATGATGTTTGAAAATGACAAAATGAGTTGAAATGAGTTGGTGATCATTACCCCTGGCCCTTTAACTGAAGTGATTTAAAATCTGAAACAAATGCAGTTAATTTCCATGGTGTTCAAGAACACGTAGGCTATAATGCTTTCATGACATCACAAAACATATGAAGCAACAAACCATAACCATTGTCTTCAGTATAAGAAATTTATTAACTTAGATTTAGACAGTTTAGATACATGCACCGCATCAGCTTCTGCATCCATTCCCACTCCCATCTACCTCACTTGCTCATTCATTTCACATCATACATGACTGCACAACTTGCTCTCTTGAGCGATCAATAACTCAGCATTTTTAATCACCGCGCTCCCTGTGTCACTCTCTTAATCGTGCCTATATGAACATACATAACATCACCTACTAGAGAACGAACAGGCACACAGACAGGCAAGTACACGGCACCATCCATCGGACTCACCCTGACAGCTTTGGCATCTTCACAAAGCTGAACACATCCATGTGTGCTGCAGACTGCAGTCAAGGCTACCAATTTACCATCTACTTCACTCCGGCTCCATTGCCCCACACTGTCTTTGGCAGCGAGGAATAAATAATTCAGAAAAAAAAAGTGGAGCTTCCACAAGTCAGGTGGAGAGATTAGTCCTGGTGTCTGGGCTTCTGCATGGCTGAGTGATTGCTGTGTCCTCGCCTCAGCAGCGCAAATCCACAGCCCATGGAAAAGGATCTGGCAGAGCAGCTTCCCCCAGTTACATCCTTCAAAGCATGCCTCTGTTAGCTGCGTTAAGCCACCTTCATTTAATTTCCATCGCGGTGGAATGATGTGCGGGAGCCGCAGAGTAACAACAGCTTTGGAGAGAGGCAGAGAGAGCCAGAGCCATGGGCAGAGGGAGGGAGGGAGGGAGGGAGGGAGGGAGGGACAGGGGTGGCGTGGTGGTGGGAGATGAGAGTGGAAGAGAATGTGAGAGGATGTTGTGTGTGTGTTTGTGTGTTTGTGTATGGTAACAAGGGCCACAAGAATTACTGTACTACTAAAAGGATGCAGCCAGCTTCCAAGAATTCCCCAAAGGCTAGCCTCATCAATCCCCAACCATGTGGTGCATTTACAGAAAGCAGGAAAAAGGTTGAAAAGGAGGAGAGACACGCTGCATGATGTGCACATAATTTGAGTGCAGAAGCAACAGAGGAGCAGTGAGAGCAGCTGGAGAGACAGGGGGGACCTGATGTGTTCCCTCCCCAGCTGAGGTCACACACCCCTCACAGCTGCACATTAGGATGCCCATACTGTACACTGCATTCGTTTTGACCTTTCAACAGTTCAGATGCTAAATGCTTACTCTCAATGAGGCCATTCATGAGTGGCCTCCAAACATTTTAGCAACCCACCCAATACAAACAAACACAGAGCTGATGGCAATGGGCTCAAAAGAAGATCTTTAGATCACCATGCAGAATGGAATTCCATAGTAGATAATAAGAACTGGGTTTGTGTGATTAATCAATGTCTAGAGGGGAGCACATGAGGGCTGCTGTGATTCACAGTTCTTCAAGTGGTCGGCTGCATGTTAACAGATGCTTCAAGCATCTAATTTCCTTTTTTCTTTAGATCGAAATGCATCTGCAAAAATTTTCATATCTTTCTCCGTCTAGTTCAAGATGTAGGGCAATTTCAATGTGTGACTTTCTATTTCATATCAGGGTTTCAAATGATGATAAACTGATTCCAGAGATAATTTGGCAAAGGATAACTCCGGCAACATCACATTTCAGCCCCATCTCCATATGAAGAACCACCACGTGTCTATTATCCCAAAGAGGAAGAATCACCCTTCATAAATCAAACACCACAGATGAGGCACCTCTGTCGAAAACCACCAAGAGCCAATTAGCTTCGTCTCTGATCCAAGGAGGTTTGATACTTCTTCATGTGGCTCAGACAGGTTTGATAAAAGGAACTTCTCTCATACGTAATACAGACAATTTACTCTGTTTTCCTGATCTATGATGTGCCTACAGGAAACACACAGCTAGACAAAGCTAACATCAAATATATTCTATAAAAGGCATCTGCTCCACTCGTTAAACTTTGTGTTTGAACACAGCTATTTACTGTCATCAATGAATACAGCTCAAAAAGTCAATAAACTGTGGAAACAAACACAATACTCTACTTATTAATCCATACCACAGTATTGTCATAATAATACATTAGAGGTTTAAAAGGAGATCTTCCCCTATCTAGTTATAGTCAGTGTGAATCTCTACTGGGAGCCTGACAGAATAATAAACACTGCAATCAATAAAAGTGTCAGGTAGTAATAGATAAATAAATACAAATACATAGAATGCAAACACTGGTTGAGGAATTTCAAGCAACGACTTGTTACTGCTTCCGCGGTCGAGAAGCAACCATCCTATATTAAAATGCCACAAGTTGTAATGCTCTGCAGGGTGAGTCAATGTGCCTTTGCTGAGAGTGATACATGCAATAAAAAATGTTGTCACTTCCACTCAGGCTCAGGTTTGTTTGCTGCCATTGAAAAGACGCAACTGGATGTGTAAAAGGGTGAGCAATTGACAGATTTAAATTTGGACTTAAAATCTCTGAATCTGTGAAGAGACTTGATCCAAATGTTTAAAAAAAGTGGAGTGAATCATTATGTTAATTGCATTCTGAAAAACAACAGTTTAGCTGATGAGACATCTCTGGGAGGGAAGAGGCAGTTTTTTTTGTGTGTGTGTGGAGTACACACAAGACATCAAGGATGCACTGATGAGCGAGGAGAACATGTCTGACGATTTGCTTCCAGTGCAACCACGGTGTCCTGTGGCAGGAGGATTGAGAGACTCAGCGTATTCTGGACAGTTAAGTTTGTCCATGTGGGCTTGCAACCCAGAGGCCAACATGAGTGGCAGAGGATATTAGGGTCAGACAGAAGCGTGATCTAAGGAGACTATGGCTGAAGCTTTGACCGATAAAACCCTGCTGCCCTGCTGATCCCTAACTCTCCTCTCTCTGAGTCCCCGTTAAAACAGCTGATTTCAGTCATTCTGGCACACTTGGCCACTTAAAACCCAGCAGTGCTCACATTTAGCAAGTCCTGTCTTTGGATCACGTTGCTTGCCTTTAAAAGCTAAAATAAGCTGAGCATAACCACTTTGCATAAATTGCTAACCTTGCTAGATAGCAAGGGCATAAATACTCTATGGTCAAAAGCATCACAACACTAGATTTTAGCAGAAAATGTCCACAGAATGGGACTGTGGCATCATGTTTTCATATAAAGTGTCATACTGCAGATTGAGCAGCATTATAGACTTCAGTGTGCAGTACAGTGATGTGAATGTGTAGCTTTTACTGCCCTCTGATCCCAACTTAGCATTAGTGGCCCTTGGACCTCAACCAGATGTTTGTCAGCGGCTACAACAGCAAACTGTCCTTAGAAACCACACTTTACTGTCTCCTCTGCTGCGTTTTGTTTGTTTGTGTGTTTGTCAACATGTATCTATATGAGCCACCTCAGTCCCTCAACTTTCCCAATCTGTTAGTGCGACACTAATTATGCCTGCACCCACCACAGCTGATTTATTCAGTGAATTAAACTGCTTTTTAGGAGGGAGTTTAAAGATCTGAATGCTGTTTTGCCATGAATATTCAGTGGTGTGACTAATTGGGATAAGAAGTGAAGTGTTACCTGGTGGAGTTGTGCTATGCTTTGAAAAGATTATGGATTTGGTGTGCCAGTTTCCCTACACCTGCTGATAAAGTTCAAAGTAATACTGGGAGGCTATAGCCTATTCTGTGTAGAGTGAATAAAATAACATAATGGAAATACTGCCAAGATGCTCAACACCTACAGTTACTGTGTGCCTGGTTAACGTGCGGGTTATTAAACATGCTCATGTGGATCATTGGCAGGTCATGTTTGGTACATCCACTCATCTCTTACATTCACTCATCCTGTTCAGGGTCGCTGCAGGCTGAATCCTCTCCCAGCATGCACTGGGCAGGAGGCCGGGAACACCATGGACATTCGCCAGTCAATCACAGCTCTACAAACTGTTCTCATTTGGTTAAATTTGTTATCAACGTTATTCTTCTGACTAATTTGCTACATGTCTAGCTAATCTATGTCTAGCTAAATGCAAACTGCAGACATTTTGACTTGTTACAGCAGGATAAGCACAGGTGTTACTAATACTGTTATTGATTGCCTTGTTCCATTTAAGTATCCCAGGGAGCCAAGCCAGTGAGTGATGCATGCACAATGACTGGACCCTTTACTGACACATCTAAATGGAATGCAGCCATCAACTGATTACAGTTTTACAGTTGTGCTTTTCCTACTATGACATGTCAAAATGTGGCAGTGAGAAAGGCCTGTTAACCTACTGTAAGTGGAAATTGCAATGCTATGCCTCATTCCATCAGGCATCTACAGTATAATCTTGCAACACTAATGTATTAGTGGAAAACTCTGTATAATCATACATTGGTTTCAGCATGCTACTGTCACTCAGGTGCGAAGATATAAAAGGAAGAGTTCTTGTGAAAGTTGTAAACACCAATGATTTTCAAGAGGGTGGTGAATCTCAAAGGAAAACCTTGCCAACCCCACAGGAACATACAAGACATTATTACTGCGATGCAGTGATAAAGAATAAACTGGGTAACCCACAACTTTCTGTCAGCAATCTGCATCACAACAACAAACACAATCAGTTCTTTGTGTTTCAAAAGCATTACCTGAGTCAATCATTAATTCTCATCAAAATGGCCGATGTCAGGCTGAAGTGAAAAGCATAACTGTTTCTGTTACCCTCTAATGCATATACGGTCGTAACGATCAAAACTCCTTCTACAATAACTACCATCAGTACACTCACCCTTAGAGATCTGACAGTTGTGAGTAACCAGCTCTGACTGAATTATAAAGTAAGCACAGAACACCAATCCACAGCACACTACTTACTGAATGACAGTGAAGACGCCGAGTTCATTGTCGTCTGGGTCCATTGCTGATGACAAGTCTTTAATGCGGTAGGCTACTTGTTTCTGTTTTTCCTGTCTGGGCCTTTCAAGCCTCTTTCACTGATGTGTGCTCCCGTCCTACCTCCCAACTCCAAAGTTTCTCCCTGCTTGAGTTGGACTTTCCATAGGCAACTGAGCTTGTCTGACTAAGCCATTCAGTTATGATTACATACAGTGCCCCTGTCCAAGTGAGTGGCCAGTGCCCTGGGGGAGGAGACCGAGCTTGTCGCTTCTGCCTCAGTAATGAAATAACATCACATTCCGGGCCAGTGCATCAGAAAACACAGAGGGATCAATGCTGAACAGCTGGACTCCAATGAGTTTCTGTGCTGGTTAAGGTTGCCACAATGAGCAAGGCTCTCATGAAAAACATGTTCTGTTTGGGTGAAATTCACCTGTGGTGTTTTCATATTTCAACTCGATTCTACTGGTCAGAGCAGGAGAGTTAAAGCATATTTGAGTGTTTCCAACAACTGAAACAAACATAAGCGTTTTATCTTGATGGTATTATTTACAACATTTCAGCACACAACCAAATTGCAGTATCTGAAATATTAATCTGATCCCTGTACGAGGCATTTGGAAATGGCATGTGTTTTATCATCCATGAGAGCTTAAAAATTAAGCTTCAACCGTAATCCAAACTCTATCACTATCTGCCTGCCAACTGTCACCCTTAACAGAGCCAAACCTAAATCCTATATAAACCACAGAATTAGATCTTAACCTAAATGTTATACGGTAGCATCAGGTATTATTTTATTATTCATATTTTCAATGTCTTTTGTACACATCTATTGTCAAATAATGCAGTTTGTCATACTGTATTTTTAATCTAATAAGCACAGTATATTAAATATTTTATCAAGTCCACATTTTTGGAATTTTAGAGCATTCTCCCATAAAGCCATGGTATTTTAACATCATCATACTTCAAGCTGGATTATGCCATGCAGACTCTCTTATGCATGAATGGCATACGCAGTCTTCCATTAGTTATGAACTGAGGCACGTGTCTTTGCCTCTGCAAGAAAATAGAACCGCTTGCATAACACATCCCATGCCATGTATACACAGACGTCTATGACAACTGAAAGTCCAGCTCCCTATAGAACAACAAGACAGTGTAACAGAAAGTCTGACCATGTTTTGCATTAAAACATTTCTTGCTATGTATGTGCTATTGTATCAGTCATTTGTGCACTGTGTTTCTTTATGCATGTGTACAGTAGCTGTGCATGACCAAATGGCCACAGTGGAGCACTGTGTGAGGTTAAAGCAGACAAAAGAAGACCTTTCTGTGAGAGAAATACTGCACATGAATCCATCCAATCATGTGGCCTAACACCCGCCCCTGGGCCACAGCGTGCTGCATCAGTGGCCTGTTTTTCCGTGACACACAGGCTGCGCCACTTAGAGTGGGGACAAGGGATGTTCAAAGTGCAATAACCCTGCGCAGTGTACACGACTGAGAATCACATTTAGCACGTTGTCTTGGGGTCACAACAGAGATGATTTAAGACGGTGATGATAGGCAGTGTGTGTTCTGAGACTCATCTGATTTAATGTGCTGTTCACTATGCGTGGGTGGATGGCTCATTTGTTTCCTTAGAACAATGTGAAGCTGCATGCTTCTTTGCAAATTGCTCTGACAGCTTATATGATGGCAGCACACAGTTCTGAATATCTGATTAATTAGTAAAATACACTTAAGGGCACATGAAACAACAACATCCCATTGCTCTAAAATAGCTAATAAATAATGGCTAAAACAAACAAGCAAAAGCAAAAAGCGCAGTTCACTTCCACATGCAAGAGATACAAGTACATTTTCAGTCCATCAAAGCAGATTTGTGCACACAATAACAGCAAGGAAGTGACTTTTCATTACTTTATGAAGCAGAACAAACAGTAGATGCAGTCATTTGCATAAAATGATGACAGTTGCTCCATGCAGAACAGGAAAACTCATATTAATATAATAAGAGCTACTGCTTGGCCCTCACTAAAGGTTACAGATGTATTTGTAAAAGCCATCGACTGCATTCATTCCAATAATGTGATTTACACTATTTGGCTACAAATCGGAATCAGGATAATTATCTTTTTTGCCATCACAGAAGAATGCCAAAAAGGTCATTAATCATAATTAATTAAGCAAGCTGGAAAACCATTAACGGAGGTGGACAAACCCGCTGCTCTCATTAAAGTGTGAACGGTGTTCTTGCTGTTTAAATCAAACACTAGCACTGAAGTTCACTTCTTAATGAAACTGCAGAATATCATTCATCATTATATTTTCTTGGGCACAGTTAACTGTCAGTAAAGTAGAACACTAACAACCCCAACAGGCATAAAAACAACTCTCCTGATAAGCTGTTAAATATACTCATACCATAGACAGGAAGTACACAGAAGTCAATCGCAGTCAATAAGATCCCAGGGTATCACATTCCTCAAATCAGATAGCCACTCCCGTGTCAACAAACTACATAAGCTCCTCCCTGCTGGCCTGGGAGGATAGGATTCACAGCATCCAGCAATTATCTGTAATGTGGGAGAAAAATCAATGTGCCCATGGAAAGCTGCTAAGGTCACCAAGCCGACGTTGTCACTTGAATCAGAACAGAAGCACTGCATTGCTGCAGGCTGGGCTCCAAGCCTATCAGCCAGCATCTGTGAGAACATGCATCGTTTGTTATGTGTTACTATATTTATTAGCCTGACGATATGAAAGATAATTGGTTTTTGCATGTGATCATGGTAGAATGGAAAATCATCACAGATTTCAGTCATCTATTAATCCAGATGAAAACTAGAATTTTTCAATTTAGATAATTTCACTAGTTTTTATACCTCAGTCTTAAAAAAACATTTACTATATTATTATTAGTTAAAGTTTAGTTTTAGTTAATTTTTCATACCTCAGTCCTAAACAAACTAAATGTCTTTTCAGTTGTGCTTTTGGATAACGTCTTTGAACTTGAAGGCAGAATTCACGGTCCATAATCCATACTTATGCGGTCATAGATTAGATTTGTTACACCAATTCCTGTAGGATATAATATATATATGTTTCCACCCTAAATATCGTAAATCGCTCATCGCTGAATGTCTCTGTTGTCAATCATTTCGAAATTTGAAACAGCCTCAGACTCACCTCTGCTGCTCTTGGTTTTTGTCCAAACTGCTGCTAACACAAATTTCATTTTTGCCTGTATTGTCAATTTCCATGTCATCTCTCTCAGGTAGATACTCACAACTGGAGCTAATGGAGGGCAAGCTTCGAGTGAGCCCTCCTTGTGGGTGAGAACATCCTGGCAGGCAGTACTGTAAGGGGAGGGGAGGCCTCCTTGAAACATTGATAGTCTGGTGTAAATTCTATTAACGGCAACGGGATATTGAGAAGAATGAAAAATCAATACCTTGTGGTCAGTAATGTTTGAGGGATCAGGATGAGTGGAAACTTGAGATGGCATGGCCTTGCCTTGACGCAGAGACTGTTTCTGTAAGTGGTTAATCAAGTGCTTGTCTGACATCTAGATTGCATTTTCCTCTCACCATTACTCCCATTTTTCCCCTTCACTGTGGAGAAGATGTGCTATCAAATGTAAGAGATGGTAATCGGAGTAATAATAGCAGTCACCAATCTGATATAGCTGCACTCTAAAGGGATTGAAAATTACGTTTTGTCTTAACATCTCAGTTTTCAAAAGACAAATGCATTGTTTGTCACTTCTGCACAGAATGCATCTACACTATGGTAGCATTCACATGAGCCATACACATGTTTGATTCTCAGACTGTGCAATCTTGCAGAAATGATGGGGTGCCTGTGATGACTCACTGAGTTAAAATTTTGCATCTCTGCTGTGCTTTATTTTAGGTCTCAACCATTTTGTTGAGACCTAAAATAAAGAAAAGGAGACATACAGCATATCTCCCGCCTACATAACAGGCAGTTTAAAAATCCTCCTATATAGCTTCAGTTTGAGACAGAACCAAGCCACTTATGTTTTAGCTTATTTGGGTTGCTTCTCAATATCTGCACACTACTGGAAGAGAAATAGGTGTCATAAACAGAATGGCAAATGCAACTTTTCCAAAGGTGCCATTTCACTCCCTTTTGGTGGCCCACTAGGACACATTCTCTCTTTAATGTGGATCATTAAAGGTTCTCAACACTATGACGCCATGGGCTGCTGGCACCAAATCTGTGCTTGACAGTGCACCAGCACAGACAAGTGACAGAAAGGAGGCACTGCATTTGATCAGGGCTAAGCTAATTTAGGCTAATAACGCAATGTTATAAGGCCCCAGGTTCACTGGGTGGCAATTGGTTTGTGACAGTATGATTCATTGTAATTTTGTTTGGGAATATGGGACTATCATATGCACCTCTAAAGCACAATATCCACTCGCATGAGAAGGGACTTAAGGTGGGTCCTTCTTTATTAACAGATTTTGAGGCCCTGTCTTGAAGAGGGGCCCGGTGTCAAAATCTTACATTTTATGATACATGCACTTACATGACGTGTATTACTAATTTAATTTGTGTTTAATCAAATTACCACACAGCAAACCTGGGGCTGTAATATTCTATAATAGAAATACTGTACATGGTGCACAGGGAAGGGGCTGAATGTGGGGTTAATAGGAGCCCAGCAACTAATTTTTGCTCAGGGGCCCCCTAAGCAGCTTAATCTGGTCATGGCAACAGGTAAATTCTCCAAATCAGTCATTAGTACTACACATTCTGCCTTGACTCAGCTGACGCTTCAGAAGCAATGTGGGTGTACCACCGCCATCTAGTGGCCTGTTGTCTAGTGGTCGGATTTTCACAAAGGGAGGATACTTTCTCTCATCTCATGCAATGCTGACTCATACAATCATCCACAGCCTGTCAACTAGACACAAAATCAGAGTTAGTGCTTCCCATTTAATGACCTTCAGAAAAAAGTCCACCTCTCATACATATTATACCCGATGTGGCCACTCCCCAGCCAAATTTAGAATTGGTTTTAAATATGTAATATTAACATTAGGTCTCTTAAAAATATATATTCACCTTATGACACTGCTGTAGACAGACATTGTGGTGATATTCTTCTTATCACAGGTCTTAGCCTCACATAGAGAAGTCTATACAAGAGAATCCAAATGCTACAACAGAGCCCGTTTTGCTTTCATCTAATATCCCCCTCAAAATAATCTAATGGCACTAGAGAATTGACCTCATAAATCACTAGGAAAAATTACCTCCCACATATATCCCCAGAAACCTGTATGGTTCCAGTGAGACAGCAATCTTAACAGCATCCCTGCCAGCAGGCTACACATTGTACTGGTAATTATATTCCTACTGTTTAATTCTGCACTGTACAGTAGAGAATAGAATATGAATTACATTTTGCAAAAAGGTCATCATATTAACTTTTTAACTTTCCGTCAGAAGTATGAATGCAAGTATCTGAAACCAAACCAAACTCTATTTTGCAAGGTATTCCAAAAGCATATGCATGACCTGTGTGGGCCAAATGTTTATTCTGACATCCTTTACAAAGTTGGTGGATGTAAGGTCCCAAGGCTGCACTTATCCCTCGGAGAAATGACATAACGGGAAGTCTGATGAGAATCTGCTAGGAGTCCTACCCCAAACCTCACCACCACCAAATAAGTGGATCAAACGCAAAGCTGCCCTCTTATCACCACTTCCCCTGTCTGTTTGGTGGACTCTGGTATCTGATGAATCCTTATCGTGGCCATACAGTGCTGGTTCACGTCATGTTATCACACAGGTCCCTTCCCGAGGGCCCCCACAGGAAGATTCTTTTCCCAGGGCACTACATGCCAAGTATCTCAACTGCCTTACGGTGAGGAAAAAAAGGCAGTGTGGTCAAGAGAGGACAGTGAATTTAGGCAAGGTCTGTCCAATGTATCTGTCACTATGAGGGTCTCATAAAACTCAACACAGAGAGCCAATTTAGAAGAATTAAAAGGTTTGTTTGAAAATTTAAGTTTGTTTGATGTATTCTGGTTCTGAAAGTTTTCCGCTAGAAATTTAGATTGCTGATTGCAAATCAGCAACTTCCACTACTTACAAAACTTTTAACATCAGTTTAATCGGCCCAGTTACCCTAAAACTGATAACATATAACCAGATTATACGCTTGGTGTCCTAAACATTTCTTTCTCACAATATTAACTCTTTAGTTTATGTAATTTGTAATTAAAGTGAATTAAATAATTTAATTACAGGGACTGAGATATATATAGACTAAATATGGAAAATTATATATTACATTTAGATTTAAAATCTAGTTTGCAATATCTTGTTTTGAGTATAAAAGGATTATTGATTGAGTGGCTAGACTTCAACAAATAACAACATAAATACTACTGCTGTAAACCTACTTGAGTATTTTATTTGTTTAGTGGGTAATATTTTACAGTGTTTGTTTTCCCCCACAAACAGCATGAGTCATATTTGAAAGCTTAATTACCTTTGTGTTTACGCTGATTGGTGTGCATAATAATTCACCTTTTTAATTTAACAGCAGGACTACTTAAACACGCGCACACTGTGTCACACCCACGCATAAATAAAAATGACTTTTCCCCTCCTGGCTCGGTGCATGCTTCATTGTTTGTTTTGGGGAAATGAAAATACATTTTGACGTTATTTATAATCGTTATTAAAATCATGAAAGGAGGAAGTACTGAGTCAGAGTGTGTGGGAGGTGGACGAGGGGGGGACCAGGGACTCCAGGCGCGTATTTCGTAATACTCAGCATGGTGACTCGCTGGGGACCTGCTGCCTCTGCTGCTGCTGCTCTGAAACGGTGCTGCGCCTTCGTTCCGTTTGGACTTGTGGCAGAGATATGAATCTCTTTTACACTTCTTTAATCACAAGTTGACCAGCTAAAGGAGATATGTCGGCTCAAGGATTGTTAAGCAGTGTTTTTTCGTGCTCGCTGAGCCCCAAAACTATTTCCAAGCGGAGACTGAGGCAGACCAAGAGCTTGGACCCGGCGATGATGCGACATTATGGTACCGAAGCCGAGGAGACATCGTATGAGGTCAGTGACCTGGTAGCTTCGCGGTGCAGGTGACTGGAGTTGTCGTCAGAATAGACCCAGTGTTAGCCAACCAGAGATGTCTGGATTTGTCGATCTGACACTGCTTCCTAACGTTTGGCAAGATATTGAGAAATTGGATCGGTTGATGATAAGTGTTATAGACGTTGCTGTCATTAAATTGTTTTGATGATGATGACTGTAATGATGGAAATACCATTTTTCATAAACTGAAGGGGTCGCAAGTGTCCAAAAAGTTGGCTTTTTTTTTTTTAACTTATATTACTTTTTAATTGCTGTTTTATTTTCTCATTGCATACATGAAGTTGTACTTACAACAGTAGAACTTCAGCGCGCAGCTCAGCGTATCCAAATTCCGGAAGTGGATGGAATTCCCTAAAGGATGATGTAGCCAAGTAGGAGGATTGTCGGTATTTTCCTCTGATCTTAAACGAACAGATTTTGAAACACCATTGTACATTTGGTAGCCTACATGCAATTGCTATGTTATTTTCTCAAATGGGAAAGAAACCAAAAGGAAGGCGTTTCTCCCAGTATTGCAACACCACCCAGTCCCTGACTAATAGGGCAAAGAAATCAGCTTTATGTGTAAATCCTTGATGCACTGATGTTTTAGCTGCGTCACTGGACACCTCAAATAATTCAACTCATTCCCTCTGATGAAATGATGTATAAAGCCTTTGCTTGTGCTAACTTGCACTTGCACTGTTTGTTGAAAGAGGTGTGACTGGAAAACTTTGTCACATTTGGCAAGTGCACTCAGACTCAAAAAAAGCTTATTTTCTCACACATCATAATACAAACTTTAAGGTGGAGTCCTGGGAAAAATTGGAAGAAGCTTGGAAGGGTGCCGATTTAATCATTCCTTGTGCAGTAAAGCTTCCAGCCTGACAATAGTACAAACATGGCAAACAGCAATAAGATGAAAGTATCCCAAATTATCAACTGTGTGCATTGTGAATCTCTGCAAAGCCCTTAACAGGACCATTACTCTTAAAAAACTCCTAATGAGCCTAAAACTCCAAATTTTCACAGTCATTCCACCTTGGTAAAAACTTTTTTCTCTGTAATTCTGTTTTCATTTACTTCCCTTTTCATGTTTAAAATGCAAAAAGTAAAAAAAAAAAAAAAGTAAAAAAACAACAACTCTGGACTTGAAAGCAATTTTCTAGATTTACTGATGTTTCATTAATAGCATCAGAGATGACCGCCACACCATGTAAAGCAGCAGAAGCAGTGCAGTAAATGCATAATTAAATACACTGACATTTCTGTTATTGTAGCCTTTCTATATTACCAAAGAAAACAAATTACCTGTGTTATCACTGCATATTAGGGCCTGGACACATGAAAAAAGATTAGAGTCTATGGTGTTCGTCTTCAAGAGGAGGCGCCTCACTATAATTAGCAGAAAGGAGAGAGTAAATATATAAGCACACATTTAAAATCCATTACAGTGACCATTTGCATGTCTTCTTTTGTTAGAGATAACTCTATTTTAGACTTATAGTATTTAGCAGTGTCACATGTTCATAATTTGAGCCAGTCTGTACTGCTGTGCTTAAGTTGGTCCTCATGGTAACACTGTTTGTTTAGTGTAATGAAAATGTATTACAGATGTGACATTATAATAGGCTTGTAATGAATACCAGGTATCTGGTCTCTCTTACAGTCATCAACAAGAGCCCAGCTCCTACAGCCAGAGCCCTTAGAAATGTAATCACGGTAAATCTGAATGACGCTTATTAATATTGGAGACAGCTCTGTGTCAGAGAGGATATTTAATGTGATTTATGACTTTGGGGAGTGCTTGCCTGCTGCCTACACCATTATGCTCAGAGAGCTGCACTACAGCCTAGCTTTTGCCAAGCATTGTAATGTTGGAAAATGGTACTTCCACTGCAACACCAACACTAACAACCTGAGACATATTGTGAAAATGTCGTTGTTATAGATATTCTCATTAATCCCTGATTATTTTTACCACTACTACAAGACCTTTTGGGGTGTTTGTAGACAGTACAGCACTACTGCTGTATTCTTAGTGCTCCAACATACCACTGAGAAGAACTCAGCCAGTTGAGCTGAGGTCTGAGGTGTAAGATCCTTCCTGGAGACTCACATGACCACGCTGTCGGCTTAAACTGACAGTAAGTAAGTGCCTCACTGCCTGAAAACCTCACTCCAAGTCTGTAATGAAAGTCGCATTTTTCGGCTGTGCAAATATCCAACCAGCAGTTCATTCAGGGACAATAGTATCTAAGATACCGTCACAACAACATTAGTGAAGTCAGGCTGACGATGTTTCCCCATTTGCACAAAGCACCGCTGCACCTCCGCCCAACAGCCCCAGCTCTGCAAGACTCTCATTTATAAGATGTACTATGTGTCTTGTAAGGCCTCAAATAAAAAGTTACTGTATTTAGTTTCTTGAATGCCATCTGGTGTATATTTATTATGCTTAGCAAAGAGTAAAATCACTTGGCTAACCACAGGTTTTGAACAAGACATACCTGGTGCCACGGCTTGCTGATGATGACTCTATAATCAATGGAAATCCGTCATTGCAATGTGTTTTGTCATAGCGTATCCCATTGACTAGCCAAGTGTATGCTCTGTAATATGTCTGTGATGCATATGATTTAAATGATCACCAAGCAGTAATTTATTGTAGCATGATCCTGGCATAAAAACACACATCCTTTCCCTTGTTTAAATAAGAGGTTCCGCGTGTCATTTTTGATCTATGCTGTAAATGACCTTGTATTTTCCATAGGTTGAATATCGCTGTGCTGTATTAGAGGTGCACTCACTCAGGGTCTCAGTAGTCTGAGCTGAGATGGAAAGCAGAGACATCTGGTTTACATGAAGAAAGCCTCAACTCTTATTTCTCACAGTAGAGCAGCATGACCTGATCCTTGGCTACAGTCCCTCAGGCACATATTTCTTCCCACAGGAGAATGTCCGTTTGCATGGCACGGAACTAAACCTGCTGGCTTGAAACTGCAGCACCATAGCATCCCGTCTGTGTTTGACAACAGGATAAATAAACAGTGGATTCAATGTAAACAAAGGTGGTAAATCATTGTTTCACATCAATTAAATCAAACCTCACTTTCAACCTTTGTATGGTTACATAACTGACATATAATCAGCTTTTTGTAAGTCAAAGTGTATTCCCAGCCTGTCTCCACTAAAGTCAGAAAGTGTTGACGTAATATGGTGTAAAAATGAGTTTTCAAGGTGCCAGTTAAGCTGACAGAAGAAAGGTGTATGAACAGTCTTGGGTTTAGTTATTACATAAGCAAAGTGTCTGTCTTTACTCTTCCCTAGTTCTCCTTAGTGTATCACACTCAACAGTGCAACTTGCCATCAAATGAGATCAATATGTTTACTGGAGAACATTGTTTTAGGCCCAAAATGCAATGGACACACTGGATTGTGGGAGAGGAGGAAAGTTTTATGGGATTAGGTCATTATGGAGTCTTTTGATTTGGAGAGGACGATTACAGAAACAAACACACAAGCTACAAACTGGCTTTTAAGGCAGCATTAACAATATCTAAATAATTTTTAGGTATTTCCCAACCTGCAATACCTTTGATCTGCACTGATCTCCTGTGTACATCTGCCTGGCATATTGCATTATAGAACTGATCTTGAAATGTTTTGGAAGCCTTTGAATATCATGACAGTAGGCATGACTGCCCCACAGCAAGTCAATTATTGTTTAATATGACTGGTGGATCAAGGGTCTAGCATTGGTTACAGTCATGTTTAGGAGTAATTTAAACTTATTCTGCATTTCATTTTGGGCTGCTAGCTTCTGGATGTGAAGACCTTGTGAGATGTTGGAAAATATTGCCTTTTGGTTAAATCATTTATGTAAAAACCTAACTTATTAACTGTCATTCAATGTCTTTTTCTTTTTCTACATTCTGTTTTTCACATGAAATCTTCTCTGTGGAAGATGGTGATTTTGAAAGGACCCCAGGCTGTGGTGATGTAATCTTCATTCATTTGATATAATGCACAATCCTTAAGAGAAATACTTTTGTAAGTCACTCTAAACAGCCAGATCAGATATGCAACTATAAAATATATCTCCATACGCTCAGGTTTCTCTTAGGAAACTAGTAAATTGCATAAACTTACAAAGCCTTTAGAGGGAGCCATTCATCATTCTGTTGTTGAATGTAGTGACCAAATGAGGACATTAATCACTGGGACAAAGATTAATGGTTGACAATAGGTAGTACCCAAGTATGTGTACACTCATCTTGTATCAAGCTAAATTCTTAAATTGTAAGTTTTATACAATATACACAACTATCCTATTAGTGTTGCTGATATTTATACTAGCACTGCAGTTTTAACATTGTACATATAGCATGTTACTTCAACATCATTTTTTTCTTTGTGTGCTGAAGAAGCACTTGCTTTTGGCCACATATTTCAAATGCCATTTTAATCTTATTCTCATTCCCTTTATGTCAGGCTGGAGGAGGCTGAATTTATAGCTCTGTGGCAGATGGAAAGATTGTGGTGCATTTTTTTTTACATGTACTATGACAGCTTTTCTCTGGGCATCAGAATCACTCTTAATCCATCATGCAGGGGTTTGTTGATTCTGAATGTTTATTCCACATCATTAATGAAATGTAGCATTAAATGTACATTCAAATTTCAAATGCTAGTAAGCAAAGATGCGAGCTTAATTCTGAAATAGAAATAGGCTATTTGCTATATTGTACTTTAAACTAAAAAAACATGATGTGTCATAACACACATTTGAGAGTCCCATGGCTCCTTGAATATATTGGTGGAATAATTTGACGATATAGTGAAAGAAAAGTATGAGAGTACTGAGCTGTTGGAGTGTGTAGATGGATCTGCATTCCTCCGAGCACCATGGAGGAGAGATGGCTTGAAGGAGAAAGAGCTTGGAGGAAACTGAAAACTTCTCTCTGTTATAAAGCCACTTGAATCTCACAAAATGAAACTGATTAAGAGGAAATATAGTTCATCTAAAATCTAGCTTCTTTTCAGAAAATGTCAGATTTAGAGACTCATCGAATCTAGCAGTCTCTCTTTTACTATTCTACTCTCAAAAATAATAAAACTGGAAAAATTAAAAAGCAACAACAGTGCTGAAAATAGCTCTCCAATTAAAGTTTATAACGGCAGACAATATTTTCGACTCGAGTGAATTGTGCTCTCAAGCACTGTACCACAGAAACACACTTATTTTTACACATTTGACATCCTACTGTGTCTTGTTAAAATGTGTTCTATGAAATTAATATAATACTATTAATACTTTTTGGTAATTGGTAATAAGCTTTTTTCACAGACATTTTTACATGTCACAGTAGAAAAAGCACCAGTGTAATTAATAAAAATTAATGATGGCTGAATTTCATTTAGCTGCTCCAGTTTCAGGTTTCTGGTATTGTGCATGCTGCCTCACTGTCACACAATAATGACTTACTGGGACACTTGAATTGAACAGAGCCATCGTTAATGTTATTAGTAATACCTGTGCTTTTTCTACTATGACAAGTCAAAATGTCTGATGTGAAAAAGGCCTAATCAATCTGAATCACTAAAAAAACACCTGTGTGGGTGTGCAGGGCAAACAGTATAATGTTTTTTAGAGATCAGCCAATATTGGGTTTTAAAGAATGGTATCGATATTTGAGGGTTTAAAAAAAATATGCCAATATTCGTTTTTTAACATTAACATAAACAAACATTTTTGATAAGGATTTTGATAAAGAATTGTGACCAAGATATGTACTGAGCAGCAGGACATTTTACATTTGAAAAATGTAACTTGTCAGCGCTCTCTGGTGGATTATATAATGGAGACACTGTTTCGAAATTAACTCGATCATATCTTTGACAGTCCTTTACTGACACTTCTTGTTACTTATAGGCCGACGTATAGGCTATGCAGATACCGATATATCTGCAACAAGCGATATAATATATCAGCCTGGCGGATTTAGCAGTCTAGCAATAGCTCTTACTTTTTTTCAGCTGTTTTAACTGCTAGCTGTGCTTCCAAGACTGCTGAACTATATATTAAAAACCAAAATATGCTCTCTATCTGACAGATAAAGACTCATTAGACATCTGTAAACAGTTATCTGGGTAAAAACAGAAGTCTTTTTTTTTTTCTTTTTAATTAAATTTGTAAGAGTTACTTGCCATCGTTGTGTTCTTACTACAGTCAAGTCTGTATGAGGTTTGGCACCTGACCCACTGTTACATTAGCCAGCCAGTTCCCCCAAATTACACATACTATTGTAATTCGCACCTTTAACTTGTTCTCCATAGCAACGGTGGCTGAGGCTCATGGGTATTGTAGTGTTTTTTAGTTAACTGGGTGGAGCGATCAATCAATGCTACACACTAATGAGTAATTAAACACTCAGATAGGGGCCGTTCTTGTAGCTCTACCAACATACTTTGCTGCTCCCAGTCGAAAAATCTATTTTTGCGTTACTGAACCCTACGTGCAGGGTATGTGATGTGTAACGTTACAGGTGAGGAGGTCCTTGTCCTCCCCTCCTCAGATGGGTTTCTTGTGTGAACTTGTGACCTGACTCACCCCTATCGTCAACCCCTCCCAATCCATTTATCGGTGGTAATGTTGCTTATAGGGATTTAGTCTCACCGTGATGTAAATCAGTCGCTGAACTTGTTCCACTTGTAACTGCACGTCGTGTGAGACCTGGATCCAGACTGAGGGCGTTTCGTCTGGAGTCAAATGGCGTGGGTTTATTTGGCAGTAAGAGGTGGTCTACACGTTTGAGGGGGGACTTGTCGTCCGTGGCGACCCGAGTATTTGTAATGGGGGAGCCCCTTCTCAAGCGAAGCGTCGCCTATCTTGTGAGTAGCTGCTGTTGTTGCTTTGTCTCGGTAACTTAGCAGTCTGAACAACGGACTTGTTGGCTTCCTGAAGGCGTCCCAGAATCACAAATACTTCACAAAAGTGGAGGAAACACTTACAGGTAGACAGAAACACAGTGACGTTAACACAGGGCATGTGCGTTAAGCTAGCCAGACTTTGAAAAGTATTGAAAAATCCTAAAAGGCGTGGCAGAAGCAAACGTTTAGCCTAGTGCATTTAAGTGGTGTGTTTCTAATACATAGGCTATCTCTATTTTTTTTCTCAGCGAAACCCCTCATGACAGCTGTTCTGTGTTTCTGCACACACTACTAAGATTCCCACTCATGCATCTCTGCTTCCTCCCACTGTGTTCATCACCAGTTGGTCAACATTAGTAGTTTATTATTAGTCCAGCCCTTCAAGGATCTTTTGATAATAATAGAGATTTATTTGTATGACATTACCTTGAAAGCAAAAGAAAAATATTATATATATATATATATATATATATATATATATATATATATTATAAATATTATGTACAATTGCATATAAAACAGTCTGGAGTGTACTCTGTAGAACACATGTATGTATTCATTTATTTTAAGAATGACAGGATGTAAGTAATTGATGACTTTTTGTGTTGCTGCTGGTCGTTTCCAAGTTTTAAAGGACGCCACAATGTTATTTTGGTTTGGTCTACACTGTTTCAGGTATACCATACTAACAACAACACTAAGAGTCAAATGTCTGCAATCAAATGCAGTTTTTAAACATCTAATGCAATTAATTTACTGTAAAACTGTAAATAAAATAATGTGGACAGAGTGTAGGAGCTCATGTGGAAAACTCTTCCCACAATACCCCATTGAATGGCTTCCTGAGAACTGAGGAATATTCATCACCTCCCTGGGCCTAGTTCAAGTGTGGTTGATTGGTGTAATCTGAGCTTTCAATCTGGCTATTTTCTATGAACTACCTTGCACGTTTCCTCTCATTGTATTCCAGGGAACGCTAACAAAAGCTTTGCGTTTCAACGAGGCTTTGAATTAAAGTTGGGTGCCGGACAGCCAAGGAAAGTACACCTTGCTGTGTATTCAGTGAAACATGAGAGGGTTGAGATAAATACATTTCAATAGGTATGCTTGCTTTATTGCTGGCTTTGTTGTAACAGTATAGAAATAGGAGAATAAAAACAAAAAAGGAACAACAACAACACAAAGGCTGAAAAGCACTGTTGGGTCAGATGACACATGATGTAGAGAGACAGCCAGGACAAATCTAGTATTTAGGTATTTCCAAACCTGCAATCTAGTATTTTCATCCTAAGATAATGAAGCACTGGCTCCATCAGTGGCCGTTGCAATCATGAGCTCCATGTGATAAGAAACAGTAACTTCATCCAACTTTAACAATGGCCGCTTCTGTAACAACTGCGAGCAGCTGTTTGGGTCTGACTTTCTTCCCTTGTGACAAATTTGAAAACAAAAAAAAAAAATCAAAAAGTCAAAAAAGAGAATTATTTATAATTATTATATAGACATGTTTTTTTATTCTCTTATCCATCTTCTGACAGTTATACTGTAATAAGAAGAAATAGTGGATAAGTGAGTTTGAATATTGCACCCAAGTGATTGTGCACTCAAACTTCATGTCTGGACATGATCAAAATGCTGTACACAGTACTTGGAATTCCACGAACAAAGTTATTCACTTGGATTTGGATTTGGATTTCACATCACTTCTTTGACGGAGAGAAACTGTGGGAACAGCTGGCCCAAACATCAGAGAAGATTTCCACTCCCATATAGTCACCCAAGAGGAATGTCTGAACAAATGGTTAGATAACAGCAAACGTGACTGTATTTTAATGATGCACTTCTGTGTGCCCGTCCCATGTGTCGCCACATTTAAATGACGTAACTGAGGCAAAAAAATAATAATAATGCATGAAGGGATAACATAATAAAGTTTATGCTGTGTGTGCCCTCCCTCCCAGAGACAGAGATTATTTCTAAAAGTAATGCTATAAATAAGTACGAAATTATTATATACATCTTTAGCGTGAGTATTTTTTGCTTTTTTTTGTCTGATGATGAACAAACTGTTATGAATATGTGATGCACATAAAAAAGTTAAAAGTAATGTAAGACTGTTTCTGCTGCCAAAGCAGAGGGGAGAAGAAAGAGGAGAAGAAAAGTAGTTTATGCCTGCTAAGGTCTATCTGACTGAAATGTCGCGTTTATTATCATAGGAGCTAATTAACATTGTGTGGATTATTATTCAAATAAAGGACAACAGAGGGTGTAATTTCCAATTATTATCACACAGTCTCCTCATGTTGTTCTGAGCTGCAGTGATGGAATGAGACGTGTTCTAGTCAGGAATGAAAGAATCTTTGTCCAATTAAAATGCAGCTTTAATAGTCACATATTTAGTGTGGTAAACTAAACTCTTTGTTAGAAACTCTGTTTTTAAAACCAGGGTGAAAATGGAAAGCCTGGAACAACAAGCTCATCTATAGAAAAATATCTATTGCTCTCTATTACTTGTCACTTTATCATATAGTCAGTACTGTAGTCCTTGTCAGGATCTGATTGGTTAGTGGTGGGGCTGTTTACAGGTTTTGATCTAATCCTCTGAAACTTAACCTGCTCTGGAGCAGGTTACTGTGCAGTTACCATGGTGATAAAAATGATCTTCACTTCGTGATGCATGAAAACCCGAGTTATGCCCAAAATTAGCTGGCTAACCCACTAATCTCGCTTCGTGGAACAGGCCCCAGGTCTTCAGCTGGGAGGATACTAGCAGTGATTATTGCTTAATCGTCAAAATCATTTGTCAAGCAATAATGTTTCCTAGTTCATGCTTCTAAATTTAGACAGAGTTCCTTCTTTATCTTTATTTTGGTCAGACAAACAGTTTGATGATGTCTTCTTGGACTTTGGGAAATGGTGTATTTTCTGACATTTATATGCCGAATGATTAATCAATTAATCAAGAGAATAATTGGCAGATTTGAACAAAATAGTTAGTTGAAACCTTTCAGTTGATTGAAATGTATTTACTGTAGATTAACTGCCATACAGTAAACATATGGCCAAAGAACATATGTTTGTCGTATCACATTCTCTGTGCATATTTATACTGTACTTTGTCATACTGAATATGTACTAGAAAATAGTATGCTACTGTAGCACAGTCCTAATTCTCATTTAATGGGAGTGAGCCACTTTAGTGTAAGCCTTATCCCGATAACAAGTTACTAAGCCTCTTTGGAACATGGCTCATATGACTGGCTTGACTGTACTGGATCAAAGCACTGTAATCTCCAGCATGGAGATGCTCAAAGGTTCAGGATTTCAGATCAGATTATTTGCTCCGTCATTAGTACAGTACTAAACCTTCAGAATTAATCCTTTTGTAGCAATGTTTACTAATGAAGTATTGTTTATGATATTACTAATATCAACAACTCACAATTATCGCTTCTACAATCAGAAACAATCAGAAGTGAATAGCATTTAGACATCTCTGGAAACAAACTGTCTTCACAGTGTTAGCTGTCCGTTTTTGTCATGGGAAACAGCAGATGATTAATGTTGTCATCATCGTCAGCTCTCAATTGAAGCAAAGATATCTGTCAGGTCATGCAAACTGAGGGTCTGTAGAGGGTGTGATTGAACATGAACTTTGAAAGTGACAGCAATGATAGATGTATCTGATGTGGTGTATGAATACCTGTGTGTGTGTGTGTGTGTCCCCTCAGGGTGACTTCACCTGGAACAGCGTGTCAGGACGTAGCGTTGGCCTGAAGCCCGTCCCCCTGCAAAGCCTCTCAGAGTTGGAGAGGATTCGCCTCCAGGACGTGGCCTTCAGGCGATTGCTTCGGGATCGCGACCTGGGCTGCCACATCACCATCCCTAAATGTATTAAAACACGAACACACACACACACACACACACACACACACACTAATAGTCCCCTTCCTTATCCACCATGTTGCTGTTCTGTCCCAGCACGTCTTCTGAAACACAGACAGACCAGCAAAATGGCTGAAAGTGTTCATGATTGATTGCAATAAATGCTTGCTGCTTAATTGATTTCATGGTGTGAGATTGTCTACCTTAAACATACTGTAATGGGCTGTTTAATCGCAGACCACAGTTTTTTTTTAAACTGGGTTATTTTACTAGATAGTTTCTTATTCTGGTTTTGTAGTCTTTTGTAACCTTGTAGTCTACTCCTATTCTATACTTTGAGAATGCCATTTGTGGTATATGTGAACAAAGGACATTAACGTTTGAAATATGTGTTGTCAGAGGGCAGTTGTACACCTGTAAAGGGGTTATGAATTAAGATTCAAACTCCATTTTTGTCTTGACTCTTTATGGACGGTTTGTCTGCGTTTGTTAGCTGAATTATGTAACCATTTAGGAAATGAGCCTAAGAATATCAAGTGGAGCAAGCAAGAGCAGGAGCATGTTAACTAGGGTTCTTTATTTAACTGTGACACCTCTACCTCTTTTCAGATGGCCACAAGCACAAGAAGTCACTTAGATTGAAGTTGGATTCATTATCTAAAGAGAAGAGTAAAGACAAAGGTAATGTGGGATGTACTGGATATACTCTACAAACTGTAGGGGGAATGTTAGTGCCCTCCCTCGCAAATTGTCTTTAGATAAGAATTTCTAACACACTCGGTGATATTATTGTTTGTCTTCCCAAACCAGTGAAGATAAAGAGTTCTTTTTTAGGTCTGCGGGAGAGTCACTGAGTCCTGTCAGACTTGTATTTCCCTCCAGTTTCTAGTCTAGTCAGACACTTGAAAAGATACTCTGATCCTTTTGGCTGCAGCTGTATAGACTCACTGAAGCAGACATTCTCAGCTGTTTATACCCGTGGAGCACTGAGTGATCAGAATCTACAGTGCAGTAAAGAAGTCTCAGAGGGAGCTGTGATCTTCAACTGCCGCGCCCGCTGCAGCAATCTGGCAGGAAAGTGATGTTCTCTGTCAGACAGGCAGTCAAGGGAAATAACAAAAACAAACTTAAGTGGTGGCTCATTCATTACAGCCTATCCTCCGGCATGGCCAGCCCCCTCTTTCCTCTTTTCCCCTTTTTTGTTTACAAAGGCACTTCAGAAAGTATGTGCTCCCTGACTCTGAATATTGAGTGTGCACTGCAGAACACTGTTCTTGTCATATTTGTTTTGAGCAGCATTTATTTCAAGTTCAGGTTTGAATATAAAGAATGAATGCACAACACAGTTTTAGACACTTTAATACAAGATCATAATGTTAAAATATACAATATGACTGACACGTTTGAAAATGAATTCATTTCCCAGTTGACTTGGAGCCAACAAGATGAACTTTAAGTCTCCCTGTCTTGCCCTTCCCCCTCACACAGAGACTATGCCCCAGGCGTTTGGCATACCGCTGTCGCAGGTCATATCCAACGACCGCACACACAAGCAGCGGCACGATACCCCGCGGGGGGAGCACAGTGACCCCACTGAATTGATGCTATCCTTCCTCCACCTCACCTCCGGCTTCAAAAGGGCCAACAAGGAGCTCTCCAGCAGCAACTCATCCCTTAGCTCCACTTCTGAGACCCCTAATGAATCACCTATGCCCAGCACACCAGAATCAGCCCCACGGACACGCAGGAGGGTAGGCTTTTCTGTCGATAAACCTGACACGCTGTTGAAGAGCAACAGGAAATCTGTCTGATTACACTTGCACACTAGATCTCTCTGGGAATGTGTGACCTTTTTTGGATATCCACTCAGTGGGTGGATGATGCAGCCATTAAATGACTGTCTGCACCGCATTTTATCACTCATAACAGTCACTGCATGGTTGTCACCCATTTGCTTGGCAGGGTGGAGTATCTGTGGATTGCATCACTGACCTTGATGATAACCAGTCTCGGCTCTTGGAGGCCCTCCAGCTGTCTCTGCCAGTAGACGCAGCTGGCAACAGGAAGAAGCACCAGGACAAAAAGCTCAGCCTTAACCCTATTTACAGACAGGTGCCCAGGGTAGTGGATCTCTGCTGCCAGCACCTGGAAAAATACGGTACACATGATCAAAGTTAAAAAGTAACTCTATATAAGAATGGTGCAAATAGTGTATAGTATATGCATTAGAAATGTCCAGCATATCTCTGTGGAAATTCAGTATGATTCATGATTCAGTAACAAATGCAGTTTGGTCATATCCTTGTGAATCATACAATTTGAATGTCTTTGAGGATGAATATTAGACACAATATTGGCACTAAGAGAGCATCTTCATCTTTGCTCAGGCCTACAGACGGTTGGGATTTTCCGTGTTGGGAGTTCCAAGAAGAGAGTACGACAGGTACATTTTCAGCTAGTTAGCTTTAACACAGCTCTGCACTTTAATAAACTGTATGTAACTACGAGCAACATTTTTGCTGTAATAATTGTCACTGTATCTCATCCAGCTTCGCGAGGAGTTTGACCAGGGATGGGAGGTACATTTGGATGAGGAGCACAGTGTTCATGATGTAGCTGCGCTGCTAAAAGAGTTCCTCAGAGACATGCCTGACCCACTGCTAACAAGAGAACTCTACACGGCCTTCATCAACACAATGTGTGAGGAGCACGCACACTTACACACACAAGCTAAAAATAACAAGTCACCATTCTTCAGTTAAATTCTCAGTGTGGTGTTGACTTTCTTTTAATTGACGGGAATGTGGTGGCCTTTTTTTCTGCAGTGCTGGAAGATTCAGACCAAGAGAGCGCCATCCAGCACCTGATATTTTTGCTTCCTCCCTGTATCAGCGACACACTGCAGCGCCTCCTCTGCTTGTTGTCCACAGTGGCTGCACATGCCGAAGACAGCCTGGACAATGAGGGACATGAGGTAAAGAAACTGTACATTCCCTTGTTTTATGGCAGTGTAAAAAACACTTGCTTTCAAGATGAAATTCACATACTAATGAGGTAGCACAAGACAGGGTGTCGATACTTTGGTCAAAATTGGGTCTTTGACGTTGCATTGGGATTTAATGTACGTGGACCAGCTCTGTTGGCAGTATGTCACACATTTTGACACTTGATTCCACCAGCAAGTACAAAAAAAATATGTTAAAGAATGAGCAACTATCACAGGGGAATGCTGAATAACTAAACTGTTTGCAACCTTAATGTGATTGTGATGAATCCCAACAGCCATCGGAAAGCAGTGAGACAGATGTTTGTTACATCTGCAGCCTCTAATTTGAAGAACATACTGTGCCAAAGCGCAGCACATTATGCATGACGACCCATTGTGGGCATCTTGATTAATTGATGCACAACCAACACTAACCACCGTGCTGCACAGTAACCACACAAACGCTTCTACATTCATCATACAGTTCAGTCATAGTTTATTTCTCCAGTTTATGCGTTGTAAACAACAAGAAATATAAGGAAACTGTGACATAGTGGGAAATCTACATATTTGGACCTATAGACAACAGTATTTTTTGAGCCAGTCTGGACTCTTCTCTCCATTTGCTGAGGCATTTTTGTCATTTACCACTGTAATTGGGATACCTGATTAAAAGATGTGAGATTAGTAATGTGATTGGCTGAAAAGATATTTGATTAATCGTCACACCTTCCTTTTTATGGCAAAGTGTCTATGAGCACACGCTTTATGAACTCATTGTCCTTGTGAACATGAGCTTGCACTTTGCCCAAGTCTTAACATGGACCCAAAGTCCCTTTTTGTTGTAATAATCTTTTATCCTTTTTCTTTTTTTTGTTAATCTTACTTTTTGACTACTCGTCGTCAAAATGGAGATTAATTGTTTCCCACAGATATAAAACCAGTTTCTTCTTGGCTTCGGTCCTAGAGCGTACATACTATAACAGTGAACAAGAGATCTGCTTGGTCTCTTTGAACAAAAGAAGGGGGAGCCAGCCTTATTGATGGTGGCAGGGCTGTGTTAGGTGCACATTCCCAACATTTCCTGGGTGCCAAGCAGTGTCTGCCTACAGCAAAAGACTCAGACTCTTAATATGATAATTACTCTATGCGTGTAAGAGTATTCATTACTGTATGTAAGGCCTTGGGCAGATGAAAAGAAAATCTAGGGTAATTTAGCTTGATTGTTAACTTTCAAATAAATAATTTCAGTCTAGAAAACATGTCTTGTAATTGCAGGTATCAAATTTGGGTAATCGTGAAGAACATGAAGATTATTGCTTAAAAATAAAATACATTTTAATTAAAGAAATCCTACTCGTATTCTAGCATGTAGAAGGGTTGCTGGAATGCTTACATTACTGTAGCTGAAGAACTGTCATCCATGGTCATATCAAAATATCCTGTGAAAGTGTGTATGTAGACTGTCCAGACAAATAAATCCTGTCTTCTGTTTTGTTTAGATCACAGGAAACAAGATGACATCACTCAATTTAGCTACCATCTTTGGGCCCAACCTCTTACACAAGCAAAAAAACTCAGACAAAGAGTTTGCAGTCCAGAGTTTTGCCCGTGCAGAGGAGAGCACAGCCATCATCGGCGTGGTCCAAAGGATGATCAATACATATGATACACTATTTATGGTAAGCCATCCTTACTGCAAACCAAAAGGCATTTAAACAGCTAAAGAGGGTTGAATAAAACAATCTCAAAGTCTTAGTCAGGTCTTCTGTTGGCAAAAAAAAAACTGTTTATGGGGAATTCTTAAGTTTAATAGAGTGGAACCACCTAATAAAATGTGAACATTAGCTTTATAGGTTTTGAGAGGGACTAAGGTTTTACTGTCAGTTATAATACAAAGTAGTATCACAGTAAAACACAAAAATTCATGCAATTTGTTTTTTCTCGCCTGAACCAAATGAGAAGCCTCACTTGAGAGGTTAATTAGTGTTTTGTTTATAGAGGATGATTGGGAGCAAGGGTAAGATCCTCATCTATGTTATGTTTTCTGCTTGTCACCAGAAACTTCAGCGCAGATGCACTTAATTGCAGTATCTGAAAATGATCTGTTAAGGAAGCCAGAGGGCAAAAAAGAAGCCCATCAGACATTTTCTCTGCATCATTAGTTCTGCTTTTCTAAACTGCTGTTAATTCTTTTCGCAACCGTACACACAACATGCTGTTGCATATTGCATCATAGACATTATGGAAATACTGGCAACATAAAATTGTTGGTGTAAAAGAGCAATTCACAGAATGTGGTAAACTATTTGAAAAAAGATGCTCTGGTGATCATGCTGTTATTTGTATGCAGAACAGAGACGTTAACTAATTAAAATGAAGAAGTGTATACTTCATTGTCATTGTTTGGTTCAGTTTAAGTGTGATTTAATTATTAAGGCACTGAAATTAAGGTAGCAAAGAATACAATTTTACAATTGCTATTTTTCTGAGCTTCAGTGAAAGTGAGTTTTCATTCTCCCAGGTTCCTGCTGACCTGCAGAATGAGGTGCTGATGAGTTTGCTAGAAACTGATCCTGATGTTGTGGATTACTTACTGCGGAGGAAGGCCTCTCAGTGCTCGTGAGTTTCTGCCTTTTGTCTCACTGTGTGTGTGTGTGTGTGTGTTGTCCCCCTGTTTAAGCCTCCAAATGATCATTGTATTTATGATATATATTAAGTCTTCTTGTCGCTGCAGAGAGCCAGACCTTCTTAGAGCAGAAGAGTCTTTCACTCTGACTGAGAGATGCTTATCCAATGACTCCATCAAAGCATCAAGTGGAGAGGTGTCTCCCTATGACAACAACTCCCCTGTCCTATCAGATCGACTGCTGTGTAAATACCCAGAGGACAGCAGTCCACTCTCTGACAGGAACCCCAGACTTTCTGGGCAGTACAAACTCAGTGGCCATTCCAAAGATGGATCTGGCAGCACCTCTCCTACACTTTCAACAGACAAAGGTGAACAAAATTCATTGCAACATATACTTTGGTATTATAAAGTATCATTTAAAGGAATAGTTTGACTTGATTTTGGGAAATGCACGTATTTGCTTTCTTGCTGATGTTTAGATGAGAAGATGAGTATCTCTAAGTATGTAGCTGGAGCCAGCAGCCAGTTAGCTTAGCTTAGCATAAGGGCTGGAAACAAGGGGAGACGGCTTGCTTGGCTCTGTCCAAATGTAAAAAAAGAAAAAAAAAATTCTAATAAATATGTATTATAAACATATGTATTATTAACATTTGTATATATGTACTATATGTACATACAACACATGCATTTATAAAAATGTGCAGATTTTGGACAAAGCCAGGCTAGATGTTTTACCTTTTCCAGTCTTTATGCTAAGCTCCAGCTACATACTTAAAGATACTCTTACAGATGGATATGTTGTTGTTGAATGCTAACAATAATAATGCTAACTCTAATTGTAATCTGCTTACTCTTTGAAATTCTAGTTTATCTTTGTTAAAATGATATGGTTCCCAAATTTTACTTCTACCACAGCAGTAGATCATTTATCTTACAATATGGTCTGGAAAAAAAACAACTTAGTATCATGTTTTAGCTTTTTAAAACAAATGTAAGAGACCTGAATACATTGTCTAGCCAAGGGTAGAGGAACAGAAGCTTGCCTAAAAATTGAGCGTGACTTATTTTATATAAATACAATTATGATTGATTAAACCAAATTCAGTAATCCTTGACACTTTTGTTCCTGTTAGAGGCCTCAACTGATGATTTCTGGGACACCTGGCATGAACTGTTCAACAAGGATTTTACTGGCCATCATATCACCGGTAATAGAATCCTCTGTACATGTTGCTGCAGATGGTCTTGAGATATGTAATGAATGCTGGATGTTAATGAATGGTTTGTCCCAGGCTCCCTTGGAGACGTGTCGGAATGTGAGTCGTATGGATCATCAGAGGGGCTGAGCAGTCACCAAGGTAACAACAAGTTGCCCGTCAGACCAACACAAACCTCATTGGGTTTGCTGGAAATCAGGCCACACCTCCCGGTGACTCGCAGCAGCAGTGGTCCTCACGACCAGAGAGGACAGAGACGACCACAAACATCATTACATCATGGCCAATCAGGAGCCCTGAGCTCGGACAACTTAGCAGAAAGGACAGGACACCCTGCATGTCCATTACTTAAGGTCAGGACGAATAGTTTGTCTCCCCTTCCCTACTCTGGTCAGCTGAGGGAGACCCACATTTCTCACTCCACACCCTCCCTCTTCACATATCAGCCTGAACCCCAAACCCCACATCAGTCCCAGCAAAGCCCTGTCTCCCAGACTGTAGAGACTGCAGATGCATCTGGGCCTGGACAAGAAAAAGGCGCTGGTACACCAAACTGGCAGATGGAGAGGTGGCATATATGGCAGATACTGTCAAAAGAAAATGCAGACGCCCTGCCTGAAACCTTGGTGTGATGCACCCTTTGACTATGTTGAACTATACTGATAACTGTAAGAGAAAGGGATCATTCTGCTGTCACATCTTCAGTAACTGTTGCTTAAATGCTACCGTCCGTCTGTATTTGCAGTACTAGTTAATGTTTCTCATTGATAGACTGATGTGCTATTGGGGTGCTTAACTGTGTATATATATTAACTTTGTTGAATATGTAAACATGATATAAAATGATTGTTTTATGTAATTTTGTATGGTATTTTTATGTAGTTTATTTTAATATAGTCTTTAAATACATAGATATTATTTGCAACACAACCATCAAAAACTTGTATTTAGACTTGAATGTCAACTTGAATTATATAAATGCTTAATTTGAAGCCATGAATGTTTTTTTTAAAGCTGAATGTAAAAATATAAATCCTGTTTGTGTTGTCATACTGCTTTAAATTTGTAGTACCTTGAAATGTGCTGTAGCTACTTTTAACATTGAGTTTTGTTACAGGCTCCAATTCTAATCGACTTAGTTGTGGAAGTGCTGCAGACTGTGTCCATATTACCAACTATGTCTTGCTATTTCTTTTCCAGAAAACAAACCTGGAGGATATGTTTTGAATGTGGCTTATTACACTATATTAAGTGTAGCTAGATTTTAATGAAGCATTCATTTTCTGCTTATACACACTGCTACTTTTTGTGTTTGAGATGCAGGGATAATCGTTAAGGAGCATTATTTACAGGGATATATATTATTTGTAAATATACAATACTTTGTAATTTAGAGAGAAACGTGCTTTTCGCCACCTAATAAACTGACTGTGATTAGTTTAATGGAGAAAAATGGTAAAACAAATCTCAGCCTGTCCTGTCTGATACATTCAAATTCAATGGAAACCAAATAGCACTCAAAGTAATGTACTGTTTTCTTTCATCTCTGACCTCAGTCTCTGACTTGTGATTGGTCACACTGGTTAGACACAGCTGTAAATGTGAGAATTAGTACCATCTTCTTAACTGTAGGTGTGTAGGTAAATGGCAGCATGAATTTGAATCAATTCTGTGGTGTGACATGAGACAATCCAAGCTAAAAACAAAAAAACGTAAGAAAAGTAAAATAAGTGAGTGCATAATGGTATCTTTTGTTCAGGATACTTTGGAATTCAGTAAGACCCCTCTCTACCTCTACCTCTAGGCTAAAACAGGGACTATGGACAAAAGTTACCATAGCCATGGGAGCCATGTGGTTCTGGCAGAATGTGGTACTTGCCAAACCTTACTGAAACTGACAATGATATACTGTACATTAGTATTGCAAAAAATATGCAGCCCATCTAAATTTCAGCAGTTAATTGTTTATTACCAAGAAACATGGAACCCATGAGCGTTAATGGGATCTCTGTGTGTCTCCATTGGTTCTGTCTGTGCTTTTATTTCCATTACATACATATTCGTCTTTGTGCCTTTAGGAGAGGCATTGCATAAACGGCTTTAAGTACATCTACACTCATATCTACAGGATTTGTTGTTTCCATAACTTTTCATTTTAGCCCATTTCTAGCATTATATAATGGCCTACATCATAGATTTGTATCTGTACTCTTTAAAAGTGGCCACAGCTTACAAATTCAAATATGTTACCGCCAATGCAGAAAATGAATTTAAAAGTCAGTAGGGTGCATATTGAACTCCTACAAGGAGCCATGTCTTCTGGTGCCAGGTAACACTCTAACTTGACCCTTTCCCCTGAGAGTTCGTTCAGAACTCAGCATGAACTTAAAAGCACATGGTTATTTAATTACGGTAGCCAGTGCAGATTCTGCTCTCTAGTATGTCTGAACTGTAATTCAGAAGACAATGAAACAATTACCTCAACTGGCCACAAGAGGGAAGCATAAGACCAGGAACTAATTTTCTGTTTCCTTGCCTCCTCAAAACCTAATCCTTGTGCATTGAGGGCATACAGTGGGTTTTAATGACTCATTACACATTGAACAGCTATTAGTTAAGTTCCAGTCCTATTAGACTCCTATTCCCAGCATGATAGGGATGATGGTGATTTCATGTGTTATGGATGATGGCTTTTTTATGTTTGTAAAGATCTAATTTTACTCTCTATCTTGTATTGCTACCCTTGAAGAGTTATCAACAGTAATCCCACTTTATGCGAATGAAAATAAGAGATCTGAGCTGAAACAATAACAGTAACATTTACCACTAAATAAACCTTTAAAGTACTGGAATTGCAAGAAGTACTCACAATGAGTATGCAATTATGCAGGAAATGGCTATTGTTGAAATCTGGTACAAATTACAGATAGTTCATAAAAATCTGAAAATGCATATTTGAGGTTACAACAGTATGGTTAGTTGCCTTAAAGTGATGGAAATGATTTATTAGCGAAATTGTGCAATTTAATAGATTGCATTATAAATTTGTGTTTTAAAGTAAGTCATCTCATTATGTTTTGACAACAAATTTCCTCCCCCTGATAATAAACTCTCCCCTGGCCTTGTTAAGCAAACCCGGGGGATTTCCTCAACACAAAGATTTGCGGTTAAACTTTCTAGGCCATATCTGTCTCCACAGCTGTGTGAGCCGAGCAGTATTTGGCCACCACACAGTCCCATTCTGACGAGACCAAAGAGACAGAACAGGATGTCTGGATGTGTTTTACAGAGAATCACTGCCGCTTTTGCATCTGCACCACAAATGTAGCAGTCTGCCTTGACACTATCCCACTCAATGTCCTAACCACTAACAGGCCACGCATTGAGAAAAAAAAAAAAAAACAGCCTGGAGATGCTTTTTTGTTTTTTTTCATTTGTGACCTGCCTCTCGAAAGCAAACAATCAAGATCAAATATTTAATTTCACATCTTATCTTTGCAGCACTGATGGATGTAAGTTGATCCTTTGGCAGAGAGCTGCGACTGTTCCCAACAGGGGTCCATCCTGTCTGAGTCCGCTCACTGGCATCAGGAGCAGCTGCAGGGAGGACAGAGGAAGGTCACAACCAAAATGAGGCTGAATGTCCAGAAACAAGAGAGCCCTGGCCTTGGTGTTTCAAGGTCGAGATCGATACACAAATCTCTACAGAGGAAAAAAATAGAGCTCAGTGGAGCTCATTAAGGTGTTGGCTATAGCACAGAACACTTTGAAATCAAATGCTACAAAGCCTCAGTCCATTTTCTGCCATTTTAGATACCAACACTGGACTGCTTAATATGCTGCTTTTCAATTCTTGCCACCAATCCCTGATGCATCAATGTTATGTCAATGTGGTGCATTTACATTTTCAAAAGTTGAGACAAGAAGCTATTTTGTGCTGATTTATGATTCCATGTGTCCTCTATTGTATCCGAAAATGTATTTCTGAAGCCTTTGGTAGGGAGGGACAGCATACAGCAATATGACAAAAATGAATGAAACATAATGCCCATCATTTCACTAATGGAAAAATGTGCAATACAATAGTCAGCAGACTATTAATGAATGCAAGAGTGACACTGGACCCAAATGTCAATAACAGTGGCTTAAAGGAGTCATGGTCATGACTGGGTAATAAAGTTTATTTAAAAAAAACAAAACAGTCCAGATTAAAGGATTAGCAGTGATTGCATTAAGCCTCTCAGTTTTTGTCCAGTTCAACACTTTATGAACAAAATGTGAAGTTTTAGATAGCGAGTGTTTCACTGATAAGACACGTTTAAGCAATTTGGTGCAATTTTTGGCTGGATTTGGATTCTGAGCAGCGCTCCCCTCTCTTCTTTGGAGGGGGGCGTTTGAAGTAGTGCTTTCTAGTTAGATTTCTTTAATTTTTAATTTAATTTCAAGGCTTTCCAAATTGATTTATATATATATCTGTTTGGAGATTATCAGGCCAGTATACTGAGAAACATTTTGTCCTCTCTCCTGTTTTCTACAATCTCAGAGAAGCAACGCCAGAGCTGTGTTTACGCAGCCCACAAAATCTCATTTGATTCACCCCATCTGCACTGCCTCATGCTCCAAATTGGGATACATTTGATAAATATTTCTCATTTTGAAACAAGTCCCACATTGTACCCAAAAATGGTAGAAAACATGTTGAATTTGTTCATTTTTATGTGTACACACAGGCTATGAAATGCAGTATGTTTGTGGGTGAACATGTGGTTGTGCTGTCCCAAAAACGCCATGGCATTTAGTGCATATTGACAGCAATGTTTTCCTCTTCTCTCCTTGAGTTCTCATGATACCGCGCAGCAGTTCAGTTGGGATGCAGGCTGTGTATCGGGTGGGACAGGGGATCAAGTTGGGTCAAGCTCAAAATGTCAGTTCTTTGGCAGGCTGAGCAGTGAATGATTCACTTAACAGCACACTTCAAGACAGCCACCGAAAGGCAGTTTTCAACAGGCAGTCTTGTTCAGCCTTCAAACTTGCGCAACAAACACAGAATTATGTGGCTGAAACAATGACTCCCATGCAACAACAGGAATTAGAGCATCCAGATGTTTTCCTCCAAAGCTCGTTGTTATCAAGCTTGTTTTATGAGACAGCTATGAACACATACTGTTTCTACCATCTATCATTTTATTTTATTATTATTATCTTTTTTATGTATTTCTTTTTTGCTGACAGTCTAGTTGAGACTGTCGGCAAGCCATTTAGCAGTCACTTAGCATGTGTTCTGAGATGAAACATGTGTTTTGTGTCGTGTTGGGATAAAGCTGTCAAGTTTAAATATGTCCATTTTGCAACTGATACAGTACTCTTATGTGAAATGAGTTCCATATTCAGAACATATCAGACTGAAGGGTGGAGGCTAATAATGTAAACATGTGCAACTCCCTGTTGTATTCTGTTCATATATTTTGCAGCAAAATATGAGCGATCATTACCAGAAAATATTCAAGTTGTTCGGTTCTTGGAGAGAAGCTGACAGTTCTCAGCACGCTGTAGACTAGGTTTGTTGAAATTCCATGTAATTCCCCTATGTACCCTGATTGCAAGAGACGCTGCTGCTTAAAGACTGCAGAAGACACATAGCATTAAATCAAGCCTCAAACATATAATCATGCTTTTATGCATCAAAGAAAGCGGCAGCAGTTAATAATTAAGGAGAGGATCGACCTAGGTAATTATCATAGAGTGACTTCAAAAATGAAACAGTTCTGAGAGTTACAATGCAAACACAGCAAGGCTTTGGTAACATGGCTTTCTCATGAATGAAGAAAGGCTTTATTAAGCACCTTTAAGATTTCACACCATTGTCGTGAAGAAGACAGTAAGCAGCAGTAGAAGCTCTCTCTGAACCTTCTCCCCACTGCGTCCTCTTAATTCCCTTTGGTCTTAATATTCAGACATGCTGATTCAGCAGATTCCTAAAATGTGCTGTCTCATACTTGTCATTGTGTCTCCTCCTACGTATCGCTACTTACCCCCACAGTTTAACTATATGATACCTACATACAGTGCACTGATAGGCAGGTCACTGAGGAAAAATATGTTATTAATTTGATAGTGAACACTGTAGCAGCCACGCTGCGCGCCCTAGCAACCACCTAGCAACAACCAATAATGCCCCAGCAAACCCTGAGCAAAGCTACCAACCACTTAGAAACACACTAGAAACCATCTAGTCCAAATGATTTTAACCTTGTCAGCATGTTAGAGGTAATTAAACACTTGCTAGTTTAACAGTTTGAACAGTCAAAAGATGTCCTGTGTAAATAATACCATACAATTTTAAAATCTTTAGAAGTTCATAACATGTTTAAGGAGCACAGAATTTAAAAGCTGTTTCTCCTTGGTCTCAGTGAACCTACGTTTTATCAAGAGTAAGCTGTTAATGAGTTGCCATTAATGAGGATTGACTTTCCAGTGTAACAGAGAGTTCAAGTATGAAGGCAACTTATTAATACAGTTTTGGCCTCTTTTTTCAGAGAAGGCCAAACCGTAGAGCAAAATGGTGAATACTGAGACTGAACACAGCATCAAGGGGTTTGTATATATATAACCAAAAATCACCAAGTGTTTTGATTTTAAACCAAAAGTACGAAATTAGTTTTAGCAGAATTGAGCGCGTGCTTCAGATTTATAAGTGACTTGTGAATGGTTCTGTGGCCTGCTGGGATATTTCCAAAGCTTTCTTTCTGTGTTTTTGTTCCCAGAAGGCCAAAGTGCCAACAATCTTCTCTGCAGTCTCAGTAGCACATTTGTTGTGATTTTCAAAGCAAGTGATCTGTAAATGTTCATTGTTGCATCAATCTCAACAGTGACAGCCTCAATTGTGATTACTATCTGGATAAAACAAAATGTCATGCACAATACTGTTTGTATCAGCCTATATCAAAATTTTGCTTAATCTGTCTGATCAGACTTCTGCTGAGGTTGATGTTGGGGGTTGGCTTTGCTGGAAATTTGCTGAAGTCATCAGACTCCATATACTCAAATGACTCATACTGTAAAGGCGTAATCATCCCACCTTAACAGGTGTGTAAAAAGTCCCTCTAATCCCAAAGGTTTTTTTTTTTCCTACCTGGCCTCCTGATATGTCAGCAGAGCCCGGCATCTTGAAAGCTGTGTCAAACTCTCTGTTTGTTGCTGCGCTGCATGTGGATGCCGCCTTCACCCTTGAATAATTTAGACCGTATGAATGCTCAAAATACAATCCAAACTACTCCTAAATTAGAATAAAGGAACTGAACCTTTCAATCCATGCTGATCTGTCCTAATAGACAAGTTGATTGTTATTCCTGGGGCCCGTAACCAGTTAGGATGGCAGCCTATCCAGTATTCCATCAGTCTCTCAAGCCAGATCAGATCCATTCGGCTCAACACAATTTAAAATATTTTGTTATGAAGCTCCAATTACTTCTCTTCAACCTTCAGACCTTCAGCAAGATGGAGCAAAACTCAAACTCGTTTGTCTCCAGCTGAAAAGAGTTTCAACTCCAGCCTGGCAACCTTGCAACCTCTTATAACTCCCACTCTCTTACTGGAAGGGTAAATAATAAGAGGAGCGAGTGCCATTCAGGAGATGGCAGCAATGAAAGAAGAAACAAATCAAATTTGAAGGCTAGATTTAAACTTAAAGCAAACTTTGGAGGCTCTCAGTGAATATGTATCAACTTCATCCAGCTCTGCTCGCTCATCAGCATTGTTAAATCCTGTCTTGATTCTTCAGATTCAGATTAGTCTCCATTATGACCATTCTTAAGTTTAAGAACTCTGATCAGTTCCTGTCCATGAGTCATCATCATCATCTTCATTAAATTGAACCTTTCATTGCCACCTGTGCCCAGTCATTTCTGCTTATCCCCCCACTGCTTAGTTCCCTTCCTCTGCCTACACAACACTCATAATATAAATGACAGAAATCCAGACAAACACTAAAGTGATGGTCAGGGACATCACAAAATTAACATATGAGATTGTGTAGCAGTTCAGTAAAAGGTTGCTGAGTTTTCCTTTGAGGTTCACCAGTTCTATGCAGTACCTGCTTTAATATAATATATATAAAATCATGGGTATGGAGGGTGTCTGGTTGTGCAGCTCAGGTGTTTATTCAGTGTAACTGGCAACATCCTTTGTAGGGAGTTTTCCCAAGAGCTTTTGCACATGATGCACAAGCTAATTGTGCGCCTCCTTCACCATTCTATTATTTTTGTAATAAAGTGGCTTTAACTTTATTTGAGCTTCTGTGTGGTTTGTATACCAAGGCAAATTCCTTGTATATGAAAACCTACTTTGCAATAAACCTGATTCTGATTCTGATTCTAACTCAGCTTTCTCTGATCCAAAAGAACCTGAAACATCCTATAGAGTACTAGGTTTCTGATTTCTCCCCAAGTGGCTTTGTCAGTTTCCAGATCTTTCCAATCCATTTTTCAATTTTGTTTTTAGTGCGTGGCCTGGCTAATGCTCGGCCAGACCCTGACCTCTGTTTTTATCCATGCAATTGTTCTGATGTGTTCTTTTTTTTTTTTTTTTTTTACATGGATGCATTATGAATGTTAATATTCAGTTTTTTTTTTTATGAGGAGTTGAAAAGGGGAAATTCCACATGGTAAGGTTAGGTCTCGAGTCCCGCTGAAATTCTTGGTAACCTTGATTTTTTTTCCATTTGAGGGATGTACACCCAATTCCTCAAATATGATCTCATTATTGCAAGTATAGAATTGTGTTTTTGGACTGACTCATCTATCTCGCAGGATGAATTCTCATTAGGGTGGAGAAAACCAATTCTCTCTTGCTTAATAGCAAGTATTTTTTTCTTTGCTGCTTTCTGCCTGCTGGCTGCTGTGGATCCTTAAGCTTGAGCCTTATTTTTCTCTGCTTGGTAACTCGATGGAGCTGCCTGGGGTGGCGACGAAAAGCCCTTCATCCCTATTATCTGATGCTGACTTACAAGATATCAGCACCAAGTCCAGCCTTAGACACACATTTTCACCCTTTTTTTTTCTCTTCACCTTGCACAAAATGTGGAAAGCTACTCATTAACAGTACCAGTGTCAGTGATACTGCTAAAAGACAAGTGATTCCACCATTTCTTGCCTGATTTTTGTGGTAATGCATGGGAATAATGAATTTTTTCCTCTATTATTCCATTCAATGCCAGCTTGTGCAAGGGTTAAGTACTCTTCTCAGGAGCTTTCCATGCTCCTGTGTGAACCTGTAGCACAGATGAGAAGCAGAGTGTATGTCAGTGAGGTATGTGTGTGTACACACCCCGATGAAGGGGAGTGTCAGACAGACAGAAACACCTTCAACCTCCTGTCTTCTGTCTGTTTTACCTCAGGGGAAGTACCAGCTGCCTAACAGTCACACTCTGTATTAGCCTAGTATTTATTCACCAGACAGAGACACATACCACCGCAGCCATGGGGAAGCAGGTAAGATCTGATAAAGAAACGTTTAGTGGCATTGGGATAAGGGAGATTAATTAGCGCTAGGTCTTAAATCTTGCTTCTATTGCACAAAGTAGCAATGCTAATCGTCTCAGACTGAGCAGTGAGACAATTGAGGGAACTACTAGCACTTTTGTGTTGAGTCAGAAAAAGTGACTGTGAGGGCCTAAATCCCTATGCAAAAAGTTTCTCTTAAGTTCAAGTCTTCTTGAAATAGATCATAGGTCAGTCACTATACGTTATCTATTTGTGAACAACAACAACATGCTGCACAGTCAGGAAAATAGTAGAGACACACATGCATGGAGTGAACAACCAGGTTTGTACAAGAAGAAGCACTGTGTAACATATATTTCTCTGTGAGAATTATAATCTAGAGGGGAGCTGGATATGTTGTCATAACAACAAGTTCAGTCTTGCTTGCACATGCATCACATCTGCTGAAAGTTGAATATACTGATATCAGCTTTCTCATAAAACAACTGCTGGCAAATTATTGAACTGGCAAAAATGTAACATTTCCTGTGCACAGGGAACAATTTGTTGTCATGCTTTTGTTGTTGTCCAAGATTTTCAGTTTCTTGTATTTTTACAAGAAGGCTTATGATTTTCAACAAGCGGCATAATTCTCCTCTTAGCTTTTGTTTTGGTGAGAGCTAAAGCAATGCTGTGTTGTTCTAAGAGAGAACAGAATGCGTAATTGTGCCAAATAACTGTGGATAGGGAACTCTGGTGAATTCATTTTGGTTTTTGAGCAAGCATCTGGTTCTGCTATTGCTCTGAAACGCCCTCCTTCCCTCACTTTTAAGAGACTGAAAGTAAAGTATTCTCTATTGGTATTGATCTTTTGTGCCTTTGGTATTGAATTACATTCATTCAACCATGCTTTTTCATATTAAAAACTGGACAGGGGAAGACAGTTAATTTGAATGTATTATCATTTCCTGTGTTAAGTGCTTTGAATGAGAGCTGATTTTTTGATTATTTTTTTTTTTAAATATCACTCTTGCTCTCATTACATAGCTCTGTTTCTCCAATCTTCATTCCAAATTATAAACAAAACCGTCTCCATCAGGTCAGCGGTGCCAGCTCCATCAGCAGCTGTGAGTTCTCCGGGCCTGCTGCTTGTTGTGACAGGGAGAGAGCCACTGCTGGTTCAGTCTCATTGTCAGAGCCAATAACTGTGGCTGGAAATGGGGTGCTTGTATGGGTTTGTGTGTGTGTGTGTGGGTGGGTGTGTGTGTCTGTGTAGCTGAAGAATATTCTTTTATCAGTGATACCTCTGCGGGAAAAGCAAATGTTTCATCCGTTTTAAACTCCAGAGAATGTGCTTCACAGGCCAAGATTGAGGAATGTGTCCTACACTGTCTTGAAGGAGTGCTTTGTTGACATGTAGATGAAGTGAGAATATTTTGTAGGGCCACACTGAGCCAAGGTTCACAGCAAAAGCAGAACAGTGATCAGTTTGACTGCCTTTTAACCTTTAGAGCATCGGCAGAGACAGGCGTCTTATCTATGTGCTTTATACACTGGTGGTTATCAGTGATGATAACACTAACTGCAACAGTGAAAACACTGTATCCTGATAGCGTTTGGAAAACATCCCTCAGCCCGGATGCAGCCGACCCAGATCCCAACAGCTGGGCTTCTGCCTTTGGCTCCTGACAGTCTCCTTGGACACATGAACACAGCACACCACAACAGATGTTCAGACCTCCTCCAGCATTTCTTGGTGTAGGAGGTCTGAGTGCAGTGACTCAGTTTCTGTGACTGCATGATGAAGGAACAGTATAGGTGTAAAGCTTTATACATCTTTTATGTACCATTAGTGGTGTCTTTAAATGCTAGGGCTCCTTTGTGAAAAAAGCTGTTGTATTTAGGGGCTGGGTTTTAGGTGGAGTTAGCAGATGGGAGAGTGGTTGAGTGCTTCAAGAGCGCCATCTCTGATAAGATAAGTTCAGTGTTGTTGAAGGGAGATTCTTGATAAAGACGTGACACTAGTTTGCTACAGCAGATCCATCAGAAGCTGGAAACAATTACAGACTTCTCCTAGCAGCAAAGAATGTAGCAGGCGTTCACCGCACCCTTTCAGAAGGAGACATTTTTTCAGGAAAAAATAAAAGCCAAGACTTTCAGGCTTATGGGGCTGTGGTGTGGACTAAACATAACACATGACCTGATTTTCCCAAAACTCCTTCACTGTTTCATTTCGATGAGAAAACGCCAGACAGTTCAGTATTTCATTGTGTTGCTTTCAACCACAAAGTGTAACTGGTTTTCTTGGTGAATGATGTTTGAATGTTTCCTTTGGCCTTCATTTTTCTTTTGATCTTTTGTCAAAATTTTTATATTGTAACTTCATGTTAATCATCTCATGAAAGCAGATAGGAAACCATTACTACAACTTCAGATGAACAGTATAATGGTATATCAATTTAAATGTTAACCCAGTGTCTTTGAGGAATTGCTCCTTAGGACAACTTCAACTAAGCAGTTTTCTTTCACCCATGACGTCCCGACCTATATAAATTTACACCTACATTTAAAAATGCTGAGGTAAAATAGTATGCCTTTTACTAAATTCAAGCACACCAGTTAAGATCACAGCTTTTATTTGTTTGCTACACACCACATTAGAGAGGAGAACTAGGCTTCTGCTGTTTGGCAGAACCATGAACACAGCACCAATAAAGCTGCCGCATACTGGAATCAATTCCAGGTCAATGCTCATAATCATCCTATATGTTCTGCCAGCTAATCATAAACCACACTAAATGCATGTAGACACTGGCTGATGTGACGTGTACAGCAGACATTTTATACTACTTTCTACCCAGCATGCCTGTGTGATAAATAGCTTTAACAATTAAGAGGGGGTGATTTTCTCTGGGATACTGCCTTAAATTGCACCAAATAAGACCTCTGTTGAAAGTTAAAGATGAAATGGCAGCTAGTGTTAATTGGCTTGGTACTAACATGTTCATTTATTTGGTTGATGTTTGGATTGATTGTGTGTTGCTTAGTTATGGGCAGTGTGCCTTGGGGATGTAAGCAATTAAAATCTTGAACCTTTGCCACGCTGAGGGCTAGACTTTGCTTTCATCCTATTGTTTATTGGCAAAATGAGGAGTGGCTGTTTTGGACTGTCCTAGTTAAGAAAACAGTGCTGCTTAGATCAGTGTTTGCACTCAAAAAGACAATCTTGATGCCAAAGCGTGCGCTAACTCAATTAGACATGTGCACTCAGACTTTAATTACAGTTTCTGAGGGCTTAATGGCAAACATAACTTGATAAAGATATTCTGTTTTGTGTTGCCATGCGCTTTCATGTGGTCTATGATCTGATGAGTGGCGTTTAGTAAGCAGCAGAATACAACATGTATTGTGGGGATGTATAGAGTTGTGTATTAAATGCAACGATGCAGCAGAGCCCTGGAGACTGAACCCATCTGTTCGGGGCCTGGTTGTGTAGTCAGAAACTCATCAAAATGTGGTCCCCAAGGTTAATGCACCCCCCTTTGTCTCTCCATTTGCTACATCTTTGTCTTATTGCTGAGAGGGTGGGGAGCCAGGGGCAAGAGCGCAACCCCACAGAGAGAGGGGGTGGGGGGTGGGGGGGGGGCACTGATGGGCCAAAGCATTTATTGGAGACAGTATCCATGAAATGACCCAATGGAAGTGACGCTTCCTGGGCATGTTTTACGCTCGCATGAGCATACGGCTGGGGCTGGGCCAGGGTGGGGAGCTCTAGCAATGAGGGAGGGAGTGTGCAAAGAGACTAGCCGGGATGCTACTGTAGGTTTTGTTTAGTCTCTCATCCATGTGCTACTGAAATAGAATGCTGAGCCGTCAATGGGAGTGGCATCTTCTTGCTGTGTTTTAGAGGATCACCCTGGACAATAGCACGTAAGTCAGGCTAACTGCCTTTTTTTTTTTTTTGGTTGCTGAATCTAGTGGAAAAGTTGAGATGATTTGCTTTAATGAGCAATTCTGATGAAGTTGTTTTGACCGTATCCAGTCTGTCCTCCTGCTGATAAAATATGACTCTCGTCCAGTATGACAGTGTTTCCTTATACTTTCTTGTCTGCATAATGTAGATTTGGACACCTGAGATTACATGCAGATTTCAGGATTCCTTTGTTCAGTGCAAAATGACTTTGCACTTGCTGTGGCTGAGCACCAGAGTGAAGGATAACCTTGTAATATGATGATGCAGCTTAATGTCTGCTAGCCTGGTCCCTGAGAGAAATCCTGTTTTCTTTTTACCCATCAAAGTTTATGTAACATCAGATTTCACGGCCTATTTTGTTCCAACTTCTTATCTGCTCCTTCAGGAGAGCTTTTCTGGCCCTTTTCAGGTCTTTTTCCAATTAATACAGCTTGATGTGCCAACCGCCACCAAGAGAACTGCCTCAGGCAGCAAATGGCCTTATTTAGTGGGGATGAATATTCATTTGTTTTGAATAATTATTTCGACAGTGCTGCTACTTATTGATAAGAGAATATATGTACAGTATAATACAACATATTTTCTGGAAGTATTTTTTCTAGGATTACACCAAGAACGTCAAAATCTTGATTGCCACTTATACAAATACATAAACAAAAAATATAATTGTTATTGTCTTCTCAACCTCTGGACTGGATTAAATTGTGGCTTTGAGTCCTATTTTATCAATTGGCTATGAGGGAACAGTCAGTTTCTCTTTTGTCAAAGTTGATACATTATGACACAGTAGATGTCAAATATTTGAATTTAAAAACAATTGATCAAAATTGTTTTGATTTGTGGAAGTTAAATAGGTACTGGGGCACAGGAATACATAAAAATAAATGTTTTTCATACATTTTCCGGACTGAAAGCCACAGAAACATTGTGTGTTAGCCTCATAGACTGTATAGCCTGGATAAAGAATCAGGCTTGGTTTCCAGCGGGTGAGGTGGGAACAGTCGCTAAAACCGCAGGCCAGACAAGTTTTCTTTTATGGAATAGTAAAAGCAGAAACAGACATTTTTTCCACTTAATGTTTATTACAGTTCAGAAAAGGGGTGTGACTTTGGATTGACCCTGGAATGGCAAACCATTTTCACCTTTAAAAAGCACCGGCCTCAAATGTCAGTGTGACTCCACAATCCATGTAAATGTCATGAGTTTTATGGCATTTTATTGTACTGAAATGAATCTCAGTGTGAGAGGATGAAGTAGCGAAGTCATTATTTCACAGGTAATTTATGGATATATAGCAATGTGTGGCCTTGGACAGTGGCAATAACACTGTCTTGTAGATTTTCTTGCCGTTGTAAATGACTGAAGAGGGGCCATACATCTGAGGAGTGATGTGAGAATGATGTGGCATTGCTGTGTGTGTGTGTCTGTGTGTTTTACATAGGAAATGGATGTGCGCTGTGCTGTTTACAAATCCGTTAGCGTGTGGGGTAATGTGTGCAGAATGAGCCAGGCAGAGGAATCACAGTGGAAGTCATGCTTAATTTGTCCATTGTCTCTCCTTACTTGTCAGCCTAAGAGTTTAGTCACGGTCACTGGGAGCAGAGTGACCCATCAGGTATTGTTTTCCTGCTAACAGTGTCTTTACACATTTCTTTTCCTTACAAAATGCAGCAGACTTCAGACTGGCATAGGATGTTGGAAGGAACTGGAGAGTGACAGACAGCAGTAGGCTTGACTGAGAAACAAACAAGCTGTGAAGAGAGAGCTGAAGGTTTGCCAATGAAAAGATTAGAGTGGCATTTGGCTCAAGCGCCAAGATGCGTCGTTGCTCTTGCCACACAGCCATGGCAACGGAAGCTTTATGCCTTCCTCCCAGTCCCCCCACTGAGTGTCCAGACTGCACCAAAGAGTCATTTAAAGATCTCGTGATTCTTCACGTTGACCCTAACATTTAGCATGTACAACATAAATGGCATTTTCACGAATTCAGCTGTGCTAAATAGACATTTGCTATGTCAGCTTTAATTACTCACTCATTTCCATGGCTTTATTTTCTTTTGAATGACATGTAAATGAATGAGCTGCATAGAAGTCTATTATAAATGTGCACGTAACCTCAGCTGAGCGTCTCTACAGGCCCATCCATCCTAGTGCTCCCATTTGTCATGCAGGGCACCTCTGTTCCCCGGTGACCAATCAGGAGAGCCTCCTTGGCAGCTAAAAGCACCCCCCCCACCACCTCATCATCAGTTGTGATTGACAGCCTCCCACAGGAAGGAGGGGGCTTATTTACCTCCTTATGTTCTCATGGGACTAAGTTAATGATCCCAGCCAACAAAATAATACAAAGAGGGAAAAGCCTGAGAAGTCGGCGCCTGGTTGAACCATTTGGAGCAGTTTCGGCTTCCTTTAGAGAGGATTAGAGAAGAAGAGGCTGTGTGAGGAGAATTTCAGAGATAGCGGCGAGACAGACGAAGCAGCAGAGCCCAGACAGAAAGTAGGCACTAAAGAGAGGCTTCTGAGGAAAGCTGGTGTTTTTAGAAAAATCTCTTCCTGGGCTTTATTTCTGTATTCATCTGTCACCCGGACTATGGACTGACAGTCAGGTTTACTGACTAACAGACTGTGAGGTAAGGGATCATCTGTATTTCCAGTGGGTGACACTTTAAAAGTCCCCTTTAAGTCTCTTTTAGACTTTTAAGTTAGGCTTTGAGAAAGTTTTGGTGTGCTAAAATAAACATGCTTTGCACTATTCTGCATGCTTTTTTGTCTATATGTTTGAAATTTAGCAAGTTATTATTGGATTCACAGAAAAGTGAAGATCACAATGAAAACAAAACATGAATGGTGATGTTGCAGCTATGGTCTGTTTTTTTGTACATTTTTTTTTTACATTTGCTCTGCAACTGAATTAATTTACTTTTTTAGACTTCATTGCATGGGTTTCCACACACTGCACATTATAAATACAGCCCTTACCTTTGCATTTGCATTGGGTCTCATGTAATTACCAAAGATGTTAATGTGTTTACGTTACTTCAAGTCATTAGCTGCCTTAACATACCTTCAAATCTAAGTTGTTTTCATTGCTATCACATTTCTTTTCATACTTTATTGAATCCTGCAGGCTAAACTGAAACACAAGGAGTCCTGGCAGGGGCTTTGGGTTACTAATCCAAATCGATCCATGCCTTATGCACTGTGGTTTTACCACATAACATAAACATTTGCTTTACGCAGAGATACCGTATCAAAAATACTGTCTTGATGTCGCTGACAAGGTCGTCTGAGGTAATAGCCTCTAACTAAATACCTCAAACCTCATAGTTAAACACTGAACGTGGGCTCAAATCCAGAGCTGAGAAACTGATCAAACTTTATGTGATCAGCATCACTGTTTGGATGCCAGTCGTGTCAGCCAGCACATGTTTGTGTTGGGAACACGTAGCGTCCACGTAGCCAAAGGGTGGTGAACAGATGCCAGCAATTTGAGACAACTTTTCAACACTATCTAAGTCAACTGTGGCAACCACAATAGGGCCTACATTCCTGTGTGTTTCAATTTCAGTGGATGTATTCACATGGAAAAACAAAAGGGTGTAATGGCTTTCAGAAGTAAGGTTGCTGAATGTAAGTTCCCAACTAAATGCAGTTTGCTTGATCCCCATCTGCACTAATGAACACATCAACTGCCAGCAGAATATGGTTGTTGTGTGGCAAAAACAGTGGATTGTCAGTTACTAGATCTGTTCATCCATGTTAGCATTTGCAGTGGGCCAATGACCTGGACACAAAGCGTGACTTTGTCACTGTCCTTTCTGGAGAGTATAAACATCATTGATTACTGTGTTTACTTATGCACTATTTCATTTGGCTGTATTGAATCTTGCCTTAAGCGTGAAACACATTTCCAGCTGCAATAATCCAGTTTGTTGTGAATAAATATATACAGCAGTTCAGATTTCAGGGGCTGTCATGGCTGCAGCTGGATCGAAAAGGCACAAGACCGGAGAGGATGGAGGGCTTTCATCGATGGTCTATGTTCTTGAGGGAATACAAAGGCCTAAGAGAGAATTCAGATTCCGTCTGAATACGGTTGATATTACTTGTAAATGTCATCATACCAATTATGCAAAAATCAAGAAAGGATGTGTTATTGATGCACTGAATGTTGTTTTTGTGGTGTGTCGCTCGTCTATTTGGATGATGTTTATTTGAGGATGACAAAAAAAAAAAGCTTTGTTGGAAGTTATGGCAACTCTCCATGCTCTGATAGCCCTGAGTGATAGACCAAACCAGCACAAGTCCTGCCCCTTCCATGTGATTGGCCAGTGCAACCATTTGCAGCCCACTGTGTCTAGATGGGATAGGTACAGTTCTCAGTGAGAGGAGAGAAAAGGGTGGAAAGTTTCGATCCTCCTTCTGGTTTTCAGTAGGTTTAGAGAACAGGGTTAGAGGGTCAGAAACTCACAGAGAGCAGGAGAGACGAGTCACTCCTCTCAAAGTTCAGACCACTGCACTGGATCAGCTTGGCAGAGCCCAAATATCAACAGTGACTGACTTTAAAGGTGTCTCCTTCCTCTCTTGCCTGTTTATGGATGTAATCATGTGGCGGGTAAGTCACAAGGTCATTCTTAAGTCTCAGTCTGTATTTTATGTTACTACGCCTCTGTGTTTTGCTACCAAAACATTGAGTCATCATATGTTTCCAAGCCTCCAGGCAGGGCTCTGTGCAAGTGCCGAGGTTGTTTGGCCTTGTTGTGTTCACAGATTCGTTCTTGTTTTGAAGTGTGGATAATACTTGAGGGATAAGATGGCTAAGTGAGAGGGCCAAGGGGAGTTTTGTGACTTAAAAGCGTCAAAGAGAGTGGGAGTAGACAAAGTAGGTTTCAAGTGTCAAAGCAGATATTCAGTGTACGCTTTACATAATTTCCTAAAAATATATGCATTTACATGGGCTGTATCTAAAAGCATATAATATAATTTGTAAGAGCAGTTACTAGAGTGTACCCTGCAACATTATTTCTGAGGGTAAAATTACAGTAGGCTATTCTTTTCCCTTTCTCATTGTCATCTTTTCTAAGCCATCATTGAAGTTTTTTATTACCTTTACTCAAACAGAGAGATCCACTGCAGCACTGAGGAGATAAAAACCAGCCTTTCATGTGTAATCTGGCAGCCTTGTGACCTACAAAATACCATTTACTCCACTGATAAGATTAAAGATACAGACTCTTCTCCCCTGCTATATCCACATACGCTCTGGCAATACATCTGGACACAGTTTGTGACAGGCCTCCATACTTAACGCACATAAGAGTCATTTTACATGAAGCTAATGAAGAGTAAAACTGGGACATTGCGGCGGGGTCTGTGGTTTCCCTTATTAATTAGTAACTTATCCTGTTCCTGTGAGGAGGAATGTTAGACATCTTCCCGCCAGAGCGCGCCACCTTTGATCACCAGTGTGACAAATGTGATATCAAGCTGTCGCCACGGCAACACATGTGGAGGTCTCTATAAAGAAACATTGCATTGGTTTTAAGTGAAGGGGAAGGCGAGATTCATTGGAGGGCAGATTTGTGAATATTAATGGTTATTATTAGTATAATTACACTGAACAAAATTTGCAACACTCTTTGAATTATAGTATAGTATATTTTCAATTATAACTGTAAAATGTCATCATGTAATTTTGGCATTTTTAAAAGGTAGTCTAAGAAAGGTCTCCTCTGAGTAAGGAAAGGCAAACGTGTTTGCTGTATTTTATAAACCAGCCACACGGTGTCGCTCTTTGACTGTTTTCCCCAGCAATAAAACATCATTCTTGTTGTATGACGTTAACAAATTGCTTGTCCAAACATGAGTTGCGACGGATAAATAGGCTAAGAACTGGCTTGCGCATTATAATGTTAACGAGGTGCGCACTACTTTGCGATAGTTTAGAGCTCAGTGAGGTTTCTTCTATGCGGACTTGTGAGCAGGAAGCAGGCTCCAGCTCGGAAAGTCACATTCTGTAAAGTTCCTGTGGTTGTGGAAAGGATACAGTGTTTCCCCGCTGATGCCACCTGCCAAGCCGCGGGGAGGAAATGAGAGTTTGGTGCAACTTGTGATGCTGACCATGATGACCTGCAGAGCGCAGACAGTAAGCCTACAGAGAAATGAAAGAAAGGGGGAGTAAACGAACTTGTTCGGCTGACCTTTAGACCTCTATTTCCAGTTCTGAGTGTGTAAGAAACTCATTAGCCGCAAACTTTATGTACATTATCGATTTTTAGTGGTACTTCCTCATCTGGAGCCTCATTCGGCTATAAAACATGCTGTTCACTCGTGAAGGAAGCTCGAGCCTCTTAATGGAAAGTCAAAAAAAAACTTATGACAGTCATACTTTTCACAGTAATCCTGTTTGACAGATGAGATTTAAATTCAGTAGCCTAAATGTATAGATTGGTAATTAACTTGCCCTCCACAATCATTTCAGTTACAGTAATAATGGATGTTGGTCAGGGCCACTCTCCAGCCAGCTAATCTCAGTAATGTGTCCAGCTGCAGATCAGGTAGATTTGTCAGTCTAATCAGCTGGCTTGTGCTGCTACAGCTGTAAATCACATTAGGCCTGAATGGGCCACTGCTGAGCTGGCTGCTTTAGGGAGCAGCAACAGGCCACCCATTGGTCACAGCCACGCTGGGAAGACAGGATTACAGATAAATATGTTAGGTGTCAGCCCCAGGAAAGAAGACAAAGAGCAATCACGCTCTCTCAGTGGCTGAATACATGGTTAAGAGCTATCATTAAAGGTGATAAAAGACCATAACCAAAAGGATTAGAAAGTGCTTGAACAGGTAATTGTCTTCCTATCTGAGAAACTGTAATGGTTTCATCTCTAAATGACCCATTACTTCCTAATCAAATAAAAACTCCAAATGTTAAGTTGGTGCTCAAGTTCATCATTTGACAAAGCGCCACACAGTTAAGTGCATATGTCTCACACCAGTCATATCAACTAATACTCAGCATTAAGCATCTTGGATCATAATCCTGCTGTGCAACACATAAGCTACAAACTACAATTAAATGCCAATGCAATTTGTACTTCGAAAGGTGGAAATTTATGCAGCTTTTCCCTCAAACTATTTGCCCATAGCAAACATAACTGTAATAATATTGTTACATTATTATTATATATTTTTTGAGAGACTAGATTTTCTTGTATTCTGGATATACTGGGATACAGCTTTTGTGATTTGTTTGTCTTAAAGGCTGCTTAACAATTCTGACCTTATCTGTGAGTCTCTTTGGTCATTTTGGTCTCAACATTTCTTCTGTAGCCTCTGAATACAAGACTAGTCATATTGCAGCAGCATGTCAATACTCCGTCTAGCAGTATTGAGGTATGCTCAAATTGGTTTGGATACGTGATATGGCCCAATATGGCCTCGCCCTAAAGGTAATAGAACTTACATAAACAAAGAGGAAAGCAGCCTCGCTAATACACTGATCTTGTGAGTACACTGTGTTGGAGCAAGCAGAGGAAAGGAAGAATATGTAGATGTTTAATGTTTTTTTTTTTTTTAAACAAACTCTGTAGTCTTTGTTCTGGTTCTCCTCAAATGTGTGCACTCAATTTGATAAGTCCTCTCGCTGATCTCATGATACTAAATTCCATCCCAGTTGGAGACTTTTTAGAAGAAACCTGGGGAATGCCAGTGACATTCCTGTGTCCATCTCCCAAGCAATGGACTGTCTGAACTTTAGCTTGCCTTTAATATTTACAGTGTGTATCTGTCTCTCAGAGAGGAGAGTCACTCTGGGGACTCCTTTGAATGACAGGAGAATTCAAATGGAGCAGGCTGGGGGTCTGGAAATGGAGGCACATGGTAAGCAGATGGTACCTCGATGATTCTCACATGAGGGGCAACTGGGACAGACTTGTATGTCGCAGATGATGTTACGCAGAGTCCGTCTTCATTTGCAGTGTCAGAGAGGATGCTTAGCGCCTTTCAATTTTTGCTGTCAGGAAGTTGAATGGGGATTTTAAAAGTTTTACTTTACTGTTACTTTACCATCTATAGAGCTATAGTTTTTTTAATTGTGGCACCCATGAGGCGTAGTACACATCACAAGCCTCTGGAGACGCAGACGTCCCACGTTACAGATGAGTCCTGCTGCCTCTCAGCTTTTCTCTTTGACTCCCTGGTGGTATTGCCAAGAAAAGTTCCAATCCACCGCATTGTGCTGCTAGAAGCAGAGGGACGGTCACACAAGGAAACCTGATCCTGATGCTTTGAATTTCTGAATGGGCCAGGCTGAGAGGACACTAACCTGCCTGTGAGGACATGGGCTGGGGCTCTGCACAATCCTGTGCCTCCGCTTATTTGCTGGTTTTGTCTCTCTCTCTCTCTCTCTCTCTCTCTCTCTCTCTCTCTCTCTCTCTCTCTCTCTCACACACACACACTCACTCTCTCACTCTCTCTCTCGCTGTTGTCTGCTCTCTCTCTTCTTCCAGTACTGGCCAGCGCTCCAGCTGTAGGTGGAGCTGGCTTTCCTGGAATTGTCGGGCAACTTTTCCTGTTGTGCTTGCTACCTCTTGCTCAATCTTCTTGCTTAATGACAGCTCTGCTGCAGGATTACTGGGGCTGTGAAGACTTGTGCCATCTGGATGCCCATCTCTACAGCATGCTGCGGTTTATGGCTGGTGCATTTGTTGTCATAAATATGTTTTCATGATTTAGGTCAGAAGTTTTCCTTCAGCAAAAATGTCTCGGCAGTACAAAGTGGGGCGAAATCCATCGGTGGGTAAAGTAAACTGTATGAATGGGAGAGCTTTCAGGAGTGCGTAATGTACTTGGGGCTGTAACAGAGTTTGCAGCGGCTCTTTGCCACAGTGTTGTTTTACACGCTTTTTGTAACTTCAGGGTATTTTATACCATCTGCGATGACATCAGAGGATTAGCATCTTCGTATTGTGTTTGTCATACAAAGCTCTTTATTCATTTTGTATTTAGGGCAGCCTGGTTGAGGTAACAGCTTAACCTGTTTGACGAGACCTGTGCAAGTACAGTCACCGCTATGTTGTAGCTGATAACTTTGCTGAAAAATTATGTGCTGTTGTCTTGTGTGTTAAAGTAAAAACATGTCAAACAAATGGATAAAATGTTGGACATGTCATTTTACTAGTTTCATGTGCTGCAGTTTGGTTACTCTGTAGAGATTAGTTTGGTTTTAGGCTACTTATATATGCATGAATTAGTTAAGAATTATTCACTGCAAACATACAGTAGTTTAGAATTGAAATTGAAATAATGTGTGCAAAATTAAGAGTGTCTGCAATTTTAAAGATACTATGTTAATGAATGATAAGATACCAACTTTAGAACAATGTCTGTGCCAAAGGGCTTGATGTTGAACATAATTTTATTTAAGACTGAGCGGTTTGCATAGTGAAGCGGCTGTCTTTGATCCTCTGTATTAACTTCTAGACACCTGCATTCGCCGTTTTGTCTTTAAAGAACAAAATAGCAAAGAAACAAAGGCCCACAGATGCATCACAGTCACTAGAGACGAGTGCAACAATCACCTCTTGTCTTGTACAGTACAGTGGGATAGCTGAATGTCTGTGAAGATTTGAATAGAATGGAAAGAACAAACCCAGGTCTGTAGCTCAGAGGTAATTGCTGTATCCTCACAACTTCAAAAGGCTACTTGTGCCCGACTGTCCTGATAATGAGCTTTTGCCTTCTTCACACATAATGAGTGGAGGTAGAGAGTTCACATAGAGAGACGCTGTGAGCACAGTGTGTCCACTCGCAGCTGGGGTGTCTGACTGGCCGGGAACAAAGACTTAGTGTCTGTGATAGTGTGGAGCCCCAGCCATCAGCAAGCAGGCCAATAGACTTCTGCTTGGCTGAGCTGTCAGTCCTCACTGGCCTGCTGGCCTACGGAGTACAGTATAGGGAGGAACACATGGGGACAAGCTAGACTATTCCTGTGCCAAATTAAAATGAGCCGCTGCTGCATTCTCTAAGTTGCAAGTTAGGCCCAATAGACCATACAGAAGCCTGATATATGTATAATATGCAGACACCTGTTTTCATTCTCCTGCTTGCTTGTTTTATTTTCCCAATTTTCTTCATTTCCATAATCAGATATCTCTTAAAAATATTTACATGCACTAATGTTTATATTCATGTTTTCATATTTAGTTTGCAATGGAAATCAAATGAAACTCAAGATAGGGATGAATAATTTCGATTTTATTATCATAAGTACTTGATAATAGAGACAGAATATGCACAACATGTCGGTTTTATTTACTTTTTTTTAAAGTGGAGTAAACCTGGAGGGCTGCAACTGAGAATTATTTTCATAATCACTTAATCTGCTGATTATTTTCTTGACTAATCGTTTGGTCTATAGAATCTCAGAAAATAGTGAAAAACGCTTGTTACAATTTCCTAAAGCCAAAGATGATGTCTTAAAATAGCTTGTTTTGTCCAACCAACATTCCAAAATCCAAAGACATTTATTGTGTTGCCACATAAGATAGAGTAAAGCTGAAAATCCTCACAAACAAAGGAATGTTTGGTATTTTTGCTTAAAAAATAACATAAAGAGTATTATTTTTTCTGACGATTGACCCATCGATCAATCAATAATCGTTTCAGCTTGACTGGACATGATGCAAGGCAACTCATTAACTCCTATTCAAGAAGTGTTTACAACCTCCCACAGTTTAAGTCTCTTCATAACTATCACCATCTTCTAATTCATTTCTGTGTCATCTTTACAGATAGCTGATCAGCTTCCCTGGATTTCGCTCACAACCCCACTTTGTTTTGCCTGAAGATGGAAACACTGGAGTCGGAGCTGACTTGCCCAATCTGTCTGGAGCTCTTTGAGGACCCGCTGCTCTTGCCCTGCGCTCACAGCCTTTGTTTCAACTGTGCCCATCGTATCCTGGTCTCACACTGCACGCCCAGCGAGCCAATTCAGTCCATCAACGCCTTTCAGTGCCCAACCTGTCGCTATGTCATCACCCTCAACCAGAGGGGCCTAGAGGGACTCAAACGCAACGTTACATTACAGAACATCATTGACCGCTACCAGAAGGCTTCTCTAAGCGGACCTAACTCTCCTAACGAGACTCGGCGTGAGCGAGCCGTCCCAGACGGCAAAACCATGACATCTCCCAGTGACCGGGTGCAGTGTCAGTTCTGTGAGCAGGACCCTCCGCAGGATGCTGTGAAGACCTGCGTCACCTGCGAGGTCTCATACTGCGACGAGTGTCTGAAGGCCACCCACCCCAACAAGAAGCCTTTCACGGGCCACCGTCTAATCGAGCCCTTGCTCGACTCCCATCTGCGAGGGCTTATGTGTCTGGAGCATGAGGATGAGAAGGTCAACATGTACTGTGTGACAGATGAACAGTTGATCTGTGCATTGTGTAAGCTGGTTGGCCGACACCGGGACCACCAAGTGGCAGCCCTCGGTGACCGTTATGACAAACTCAAGGTAAGAAATGATCTGTAGTTGGAGGAATGCTTGGAGTTGCACAGAAGAAAACTCTTCCCACAGAATTCAAAGCTGATTTCTGTTTTTGTTCAAAACCTCTTTTGAGCTTATACGGTATCACAGTATGACAAGTAGACAAGTCATTAATATATTTGCTGAATTTCAATTTTATAAAGAAACATAAGTGAGCTTTTGAGCTGCTGGATTTTATTGATGTAGAAATGTGCACAGACACTGAGATAAACCACAGTTTATCAGCAAATTATAAAAAGCTGTGGTGATTATGTTTTTGGTCATAACTTGTAACAACATATCAAAATGTCAATTTACTGGAAACCAGCATCTTTTACTGCAACATTGGTGCCTAAAATAAAATCTCATTAGTTCATTTTCTCTGTGCACCTTAGCTGAACCAGTTGTTTTATAAGAAACAAAAAACTTTTGACATATTTTTTAGGGTTTGGTTCCAGATCCATTTTCAGAGCAGCATTTTAGATACAGGAGGGTCTCCCAGTTAAACTTTTTATGCATATTATCAAATCAATATTTTGAGCTCATTAATCCCGTAGTTCTGAATCAGAACCTCCACTATTTGGATCAAGCAGATTGTTAAAAATCAGGTGTAAAAGTCAGTATGTTACAGCTGTTATTTCAGTGTATCAGAACAATCGATATCAATTGGCAATCAACATTTCATATCTTCTGCTGCTCATCTCATTTTCAGGGTGTAGCTACAGGTTGTGAAAATGAACAAGGATTGGTTAATTAATGATAATGTTGATTAATTTAGAAGATACCACTAAATACTGTAGTATGTCTGGCTTCCTGCACAACAACAGGTGATTACATATCTAAGTTGAATCTTTGAGTTGTAGTGTATTATTAAATTATTATTTAATTTAATATTATTTTATGTTTCGCAAATGATGAAAGCTAAACTTAATGAGATATGATAAGGGATTGGAAATGATTCGATTTTTGATAAGTGGATTTGTTTCTGGATTCAATAAAATGCTATCCAACCCTATTATTTTGTTTAAATGTATTAAATCAGACCCCTCTGTGAAGATCAAATTATGCAAATAATACAGCTGATCTGCCACTTGATATGATAAATACAATGTAATGTCCCTTGCAAGTACAAATAAGTTGATACTCTATAATGTTATTGCAAGTGAGATGCATCTGCGTTTATTGTAGTAAATCAAATGTGAAGCAAGTATTATCTTCAAGCAAATCTACAGTGGCACTTCACACACAGTGTACTGTGATGGGCAATATGAAACTAACTAAACTAACCCTTACAAAATGACTTCCTCACTAAATTACATTTTACAATGATGTGTGTGTCCTGTGATATTCTGTATTTTTCTTGTTGTCAACAGATCCCATGAAAAGACCTAAACCAACCATTAATTGATCCTCCTAACAAGTCTGTGTAGTCAAAGCCTGGTGTAGTTTTATTCCTCTGTGCCACAGACCTCCATTGTTGTCCAAAAACACATAAATGAGCCACACCATTGCACAGGGTGACATGTTCCTTCATTACGATAAACATGGGCACTGTTGTTTATTTTGAGTCAATCCCACATAAATCGTCCTTCTGCTGTAAATACTCACTAGCTTACCAGATCTGTGGCTGAAAATAGTTCCTGACAAAGACACTATTTACTTCTGTTTGAGTAACGTTTGCTAAAAACTACAGTGCCCAGATGCTCAAGGAAGGTATCTTGACTTAAAAAAGAAACTATATATTCATCATTACTTGTTTTTAAAGATTGACATCTTCAGTATGGGCTTGGGGCTTGATGTCTTTTCATGGGATTTGTTTACAATAAAAAATATAGAATATTGCCAGCCTTAGACCAAATTTATCATAAGCCTTAGACAAATAGTGTAAATGAAGTGAGTTGGAGGCTGTCTCTTTCTGGGCCAGTCGTAAATGTAATGACACCCAAGGCAAGAGACTGCTATTACTTTCAGCAGATGAGCCGATATCAATAAGGCATGAGAAGACGCTGTTAGGTAGAGCATATAAAAAGGTGGCTTCTATCATGGGAGTGAGATTTTGGCTTAGGGAGTCAGTGTTTTGCCAGCACAGTGTGGGTCTCATGTCATCTCACGTCTCCAGCAACCTCATGGGATCAATTTATTGTCCACATCAAGGCAGTTGTGCAGTGGAGCTGTATTGTGATTCTTTTGACATGGAAATAGCAAGTTAGCTTTGACCTAGTATGTAACTAAATTAAGCAAGGTAAATTCTCTCAAATCATCAAAATATTTACTGTTTTAGTTTAGGAATCTGTCTTTAGCTCAATTGTGTTGAGCTTTTCAGGTCTGTCAAAGTTCATCCTGAAGTGTTTCCTGAGAATTGCATGGCATCCACTGCATGAAATAAAAACTGGGGTCTGCTTTGTTTTCACAAACACTCTTAGTGCCCATGCATGACTCATAAAAGGAGGGTTTACTGTGTCACAAGTAACACTCGAAACCCTTTTGTGCCTGTTCCACTCTCTCACAGTGCTTGGTCACAGTGGAACTGGGATGCAACCAATCTTTTGCAGCATTTTGGCACGATAGGTCAGAGGACCAGTCTTAACCTGTCTCCTTTGTTTGATCATGCTGTCATTGTGCAGAAATCTCCTGGCCGCTTTCTCTGTGTGGGGCGTGATCGTTCACACCAGGAGGCAGACCAGGTGATCAGCATCATTTCTTTTAATTCACATTCAGGGACAGATTTAGTCTATGGAAAAACCTGAACCTGAATGTTGCTTTTCAAGGGCTTTGTCATTTGAAAACCAACAGAATGAGAGCGAAATACATTCTGCGCTCTTTGTAACGTGTCAGCCACATAGTAATGAGACATGGCAATGTACCCTTGGTGATTATTATTAGTATACACTGCTTGTGTTTTCATTATTCGGTGCAGTAGTTAATGCATTGTTCTTTCTCTTTTAATAAGCACATTCTCCAAGTGGTTAAAGACAGTAGGCTGTTGGACTTGAGATGAATAGAGTCCTTTATCTTTTATCTTCTTAAAGACTTACCAGCTATGATCTGTTTTCTCTGCTGTATAATATCTTCAGCAGCTTGATGGAATTTTACAACAGGATGTTTTTATTTGTCTTTGTATCTTGTTGACCTCATATTACATGCACTTAGCTTCATTGTTAGAAGCCTCAAGTGACAGAGGAAACAGCAATTCCCATCTTACAGAGAAATTGTTTTTTTCTCGTGGCACGCAGGACAGGACCCAGGTGGCATGCAGCTGAGCTTGTTCGTAGTTGCCAGTTTTTCCAAACACATGTTTACAGCCACAGTGCCTCACAGTTCTCAGAAAATTCCCACACAAAGGGATGACATTGTAAAAGTGTGTGTGTTTGTGTGCAATCATGTATAATGCAGTCATTCCTTCAGTCTGGTTTTGGCATTATGTGACATGATCCTGGTCTGGTATTATATCTGTTATTATCTATCCATCGTCCCTTATTTATGTCAATTTTTCCTACTTTGTGTCAGAGGAGTGACCGGTGCATATTCCAACAAGCAATGGGTGAAAGGGAGAAAAACCTTTCGCCCGTTGCATGTTCAGGATTTCCAGTCTGTTGCAGACCTTCTATAAACAGACACATTACTCGTACTCACAGGCAATTTAAAGTTTGAACTGAATTTGAGTCGAATGGCTTTGAGCTGTGGGAAGAAACTCATGTAAACACACGGATAACATGCGCACTTAACAAAGAAAGCACCAGGAATAAAATTCAGGCCCAGGACCTTCCTACAATCAAATAAAAATTTTACACTATACTTTCACATGACTTTGTATTATAATTATCCCATGATAAAGGTTCCCGAAAAAAACCCTACAGAATGTACTAGGTATTGATAGGTCCCCGGTCTATAACCCTGAACGATTCCTCTTTATCTGCTGTAATTTCATTCTAAGCCGACATATTATGAAAACTTAACAGTCAGTAGACCTACTGGTCGTATGCACCATTGCATCCAGACCCTCCATTGTTTTCTGTTGAAAGGCAAATTATGTTAAAAAAAACAAACATGACATTATACATTTCATAGTGTACTGTGTATTCCAATTCATAAAGAGGCATTTAAAAACATACAGTATGAAATGCACTCTATGATGGTTGTTTAGGCACCTACATTCGAAACAGGTTTGGAACCTGCTTTCACTCCCACCTTGACTGACAAGTCTTTTAATAGTCTTTTCTTGCAGCAGACTTGTCATAGCAAGAAAAGCACAGGTGTTACTAAAAACATCAACGATGGCTCTGTTCTATTCAAATGTCCCAGTAAGCCATGACAGTGTGACAGTGAGGCAGCATGCCAGCAATACCAGGACCCTGAAACTGAAGCAGTTAAATGAAATTCAGTGGGCGATAATTTTATTATTTACACCTGTGCTTTTCCTACTGTGACATATCAAAATGGCTAACATTAGCTAACACTAAATATACAGTATACATCTAAGTTATTAATCTTGTCTGAAGCTTGTCAAGGTTTGTTTAAATTAGTAATGTTTGTAAAACAGACCCATATTTGAAATTATGATCAGATGAGAATACGCAGCAAGTCAAACTATTAAATTATATATGTATATACTGTACATAAAAAAAAATGCTAATTGGGCCTTTAATGAAGTGCATTTAGAGCGCTGGGTGATACAGTGTATTTGAAGACTAGAATACCACACTATGATATGTGTTTCTGATTCAGGGAAAGCTCAAACAGCCCTCCAACAAAGTAAAAATCACTGATGTGTAACAGGGCCTGTGGTGTTCACAGGATGAAGTGACAAACTCTGACAATGGATAAAATTTCTAATGTTGACACAGGATAAAACTCCAAGTCCTGACAGTGACCTGTGAGAGGAAGGAAGGGAGACTGGCCAAAGCAAAGGTGTGGGACCAGAAGCATTCGCATACAAAAGGAAGCTGCTATTCTTTCCTCTCATCAGCTTTAAATGATTCTAGGAAAGAAAGCTCCGTTAGAGAGAGAGCTGTCTAAACACATGAAGAGTATTAATGTTGCAGGAGAAGCCATATTTTAGGCGCACTCAGAAAGACAGTACACCAAAAATGTCTCTCACAGCTTTCTGTCTCTTCCATTTGCTCTCCCTCTCTCTGTTTGGCTTCATGCGATGACTTGTCACATTCAAACAATCAAAATTGTTGGGAGACTTTTAAGCGTATTACATTTGGCTATATTCAACATGAGTTTGATTAATATGTTATGGTTCATGCGTCCATTTTAAAAGTTTTGAACTCACCTCACCTGTATCTGCAAATCAGCATCTGAAATGGCTTTCACCACCTTCTCTTCCATATAAATAAATCAGATTTGTGAGAGTGGGAAAATAAAAGCCTCTGCTATTTTAGTACACAGTGACCTACCCACCTTATGAAATCACAATGCGAAACGTCTAACCTGAAAGAGGTCTACCCACTATTTTCTATAAGCCTTGGATCTTTACAGGCCTCTCTTAACAGGCTCTTCTTTTGACTATTTTCATGTTTTTGGTCATGGTTTTTAGTATTTGTGAAACTTTTTTTTTTAAAGAGGAAAGTTTTATAATGTTTGTGCTTTCAACATTTGGAGATTAATTGAATATTAAATCCATCTTGGATTATACACCATTTCCCATGTGAACCTCTCAGACGTCAATTCATTAACATCTATTTTTCTTAAACAAGTGTTACGTTTCCCGGGATAGTACAGTTTAAAGATTGTGTCAGTAATTCTTTGACCATAGAAAATTACAGATCCATTCATATATTTATTATTAAGACTTTTAATTATAGATTAAAACAAGCTTTTTTCTGTTTGTATCTGATTAAATTGAAAACATGGACTTCTTACAGCATCACACAAGACTAATGACTAAAACACATTCGATTTTGGTTGGACTACACTTTTGTTTTCACTTAGCACGCTTAAATGGAATTACGCATTCATCTTTTATTTAAGAAGAATAATACTTTATGTCCGAAGATATTTTGTACTACCACAGTACACAGTCATCCTGCTACCCAATTACAGTAGGAGATTACATTTGAAACATAAGCCTTTGATCTGAGTCAGTGATTAACACAGCCGGGGTTTAGTTGTCCAAATCACTGGCAGATGCTCTGCTAAGCTCCGTGGCCTCAGCAGGCAGTATGATGGGATCTCTGGCACACAGGGAGGACTGGGGGCTCTACGCTGATCAGAGCCCAAATGTGGCCAGTCATATCCAGAGGCAGCCTTGTGTGTCCTCTCCTGTGCCCATTACACTCGAGCCAGATATGGTCCTTATGTTCCCATTCACCTAACCGTCCTCCAAGATTTATTCAGCTGTTTACAGTTTTATGGGGGAGGGCCGTGTATAATGAAATACTCTTTTTCAATTTTGTTTTGCAGCAAGCCTTGGATTCCAACCTCAGCAGTCTAATCAAGAGGACCAGTGAGTTGGAAAGTCTGATGGGCAAACTTATCCAAACCTGCCAACATGTGGAGGTGAGGTTGTTTATCTGTTCCCTTTCAGGTGCAGGCAGGCTCCTCGCTTCTGTGGCACGTCATGGGCAACAACTCATTAAATTATTAACACAGTGATGAATTTCTGTATCTGAGTGTGGCTTTTCATCATGTCAACAAGATTAAGTGCTCATTAGTATATAGATCAATCATTTATATGATATGCAGATTTGCTGCAAATTGAGTATTTTCAGATGAAGTGTGTTAACTTGGAAATAAACATAAAAAGTATTATGTGAGTCAAAAAACATATCAAATAAAGCGTGGTCAATGTGTATTGTTGTATTTATAGTGTATTGTGTTTGGATCATTATCTCACCTCAACATGCATTTGTAACTGACCCTTGATTAACATAGATTTAAAAAAGTCAGCACTTCATTGTCACTTCAATAACTCATCACTGGTTGCCACGTGTTCATTATAGTGGCTGTGATCACGCATGTGTTTGTGAACAAGGTCGACTGACTGCTACTCTGTCCTGCCCGAATTATCCTCTAATGTGGTTTTCCTGTCACATGGTGTTTGCATAAAATGAATTGTGCTGTCAATAATGTATTTAAAAATGATTTAATCAAATGAACCTGCAGTTGTGCGGCAAAACATCTTGTCAAAGCAAATTAATTACAAAACGCCTCCCTTATTGACTGCCTCTTATCTATACTTCTGTCCTGTCTAGGTAAATGCATCGCGACAGGAAAACAAGCTGCTTGAGGAGTGTGACCTGCTGATTAATATCATACAGCAGCGAAGACAAATCATAGCTACCAAGATAAAGGAGGGAAAGGTACTGTTTATCACCTTTTGTGTCTTGATAACCTTTGTTTGTTTGTTTATCACCTTGTGCGTGTTGATAACCTTTCCTCCCCCACACTGCTGACAAGCTAGCTTACAACTCAACACCCGAGCATGCTGTTCTTATTACAGTGCAGCAGTAACAAATCACTGTTATTGGGTAAAAACCTTATATCTTGAATATGTTACTAACTTTTGAAATAATCAATAACACATTTTTCTTCTAACAAATAAAAAGTTTAATCCATAAGCAATAAAACACACTCTTACTCAGTTCAGTACTTGACCAGAAACTTTTGACATTGTACACTGTGTAACTGACATTACTGAAGTAAATTTACTAACTTTATCACTCCTCTTCACTTGTGCTACTGTTACACTACATTTTAGCATGTCCCAGGTTAGCCCCAGTTTGTGCCTCTCAAGTATTAGCGTTACAAAAACGACACTTGCTGCTGTTCTGTAGGTATTTTCAGATTCTTCCAAGACTCTTCTAACTATCTGGATGAAAAAAAAAAGGATAAAAATGATATTTAACCCATTTCCCAAGTTGCTACTCTCTTTTCTTAATCCAAACAAAGATGGTAGCCGGAATTTAACAATTGAGCAAGGACACTTATATTGGCATATATTGATTGTTTGTTTCTTTAATAGTAAAAGTGTGGCATACCCTTCGACCTGCGACTTCCTAACATTCTGGTTGTTTTTTCTACCGTTGCTGCTCTGGGTAGCCTGGGTGGCATGGAAAAACATACAATACATTGATGGTTCAGAGAAGGCTTTCTGACCTTTTCTAACAGGTGGCTGGTGTCGACATGTCCTCAGATCTGTTTGGATACATTATTTTATGTGGTTTTATATACTTGTTACAAGATTTCTGGCACTGTGTCCATACATTTAATGTGCATATGCTGTGCCTCTTGAATCGTTTCCCTTCCTTTTCCCCTGTTAGACGCCATTAGAGAGGCAATGGCATGCTGTGCCATGCTCAGTGTCAGAGTAAGATCAGCCCTGCTTCCTGCGACGGCCCTCTCTGATGGTGGACTCTTTCCTTCCTCACCCCGTGCCTCGTGTCAGGTTCTGCAGTTGCTTTCAGCCTCTGAGCCAGTGAGGCACAGATAGTGGAATATAGGAGGGTCTGGTTACTATGACGGTGTTATGAGGGATGTTTCATAAATGCACCTCTCATGCCAGTATAGCTTTTAGAACAGGTTGAAGCTCACAGTCTTGTGGGTATTACGCAACTGAAAAATCAAATTGTCAAAGGTGTAAATCAGATTTTCCCCAGTAGGATTTTCTAATTGGCGAGGTTAAATCAAATCTAGCATCTGGCAGGTTGGTGGCCCATACAGTAGGTAGTACATTGGTTGGTTATTTACCAAGCTTTTCATCTATCAACATGTCCTTTTTTTCTGCCCAGTCCATGCGGCTGAGGAAACTAGCCCAGCAGATAGCCGGCTGCAAGCAGTGCATCGAGAGGTCCTCCTCCCTCATCACTCAGGCTGACCAAACTCTCAAGGAGTCCGACCACACTCGCTTCCTCCAAACGGCTAAAAGCGTCTGTGACAGGTGAGGGAACAGAGGAAGCCAATGCCTAACCCTAACAAACAATAGATATGAAGTATAAAACTCACCATCTAATAATGTACTTCTTTATTACAGAGTTTGTATGGCAACGGCATCCTCTCAAATCCTATTACCAGAAATTAACCTGAATGACACCTTTGATACTTTTGCTTTGGACTTCACAAGGGAGAAGAAAATGCTTGAAAGCTTGGATTACCTCACAGGTGAGTGGGGTCTTGCAAGTTAAGCACACAATGTTTTATCGTTTGGCACAAAGCCTATCTGTTAGTTAACAAAATCTATTGCTCGCTCAATAAATACTGCCACATGAGTTTAGTTACACTGCAACTTTTGGGCAGTTTTCCACGCACAGTTTATAATTCTTGAAACTGCTCATTTTAGATGATATGTTGGGTTCCTTTATCCAAAGTGCATTTAAAATGATCCTCCTCACATTATCCTTCAATTATAGATTCATACAATTTAAAGGCTTTGGCATGGATAGAAGCAGGGACTATATATTTCAACTATGTGCCTGTTAGCCAGAAAACTAAAAAGCTCACAAATGTTAGGCTACAGTTAAGCTTCCTGCTGAATGAAACAGGTTTGATTGTTTATGCTCAGCTCCTGTTGTGCATTGTGAATTCAACTCAGCGTGGGGGCTGTAGCTGTAATAGCTGGAGGAGCTGCAACCTAGCTTAATTACACTAAAACACAAATGGATGGTGCTATTTGCCACCACTGGTCTTGGCAACATATTGTGTTTTTTTTTTTTTGTGTTTGTTATTTTGATGTAGCTGTGTGCAGAATAGAATCCACTCAGCTTTCATTAATGTCTTAGAACAACATTATCTTTTGTTTTCCCATTGCAGCACCAAATCCACCAGTAATCCGTGAGGAATTATGTACAGCTTCATATGACACGATCACAGTTCACTGGACATCAGAAGATGAATTCTCTGTTGTATCATATGAACTTCAGTACGCCATCTTCACCAGCCAATCTAATGTTGTCAGTAAGTCTATATGCAGCTCTCTGGTGGGAGTACGGTATATGTTTGTGGTGGGAAACATGACAATAATGGAGGGATTTGAAAAGGATTTCACTGAAGGACTTTAAAGTGTTTGTGGGCTATGTTACAATATCCAAACATAATATTGTATTATAGCAGCTGGAGAGGAGAGCTCTGTCCTGGCTCTTATGGGTAATGAGATGTTACCAAAATACACCGCAATTTTTGCAGTCTCTAGGAAGGGATTTGGGGAAAAAACAGCTCAGTCAGACTGGATTTACATCCAGATGCACATCACAAGCTCGATATTATCTCTGGGGTTGAAATGAGCAGCAGACTGTTTGAATTGATTGCTCTAACAAGGTCACAACATGCTCGATCAAGCAATTTATTCTCATCTGCCTCAGTGCTCAAGCACACTTGGATGAGTGGTAATGCGTCTTTATTTGATGAGTCAAAAGCAGAAGCTATAGATTGAAACACTGCATACAATTACGCTGTATTGCCCCACTTCTTGATTTCAAACATTGAATGAGGCCTTAACTCAACATGAGTTTTCAAGATTGTTCTTTGTCAATGACTCTCTGTCTGTCTGGGCTGCAGGTTTGTGTAACTCTGCTGATAGCTGGATGATTGTACCAAACATCAAGCAAAATCACTACACTGTGCACGGGCTCCAGTGTGGCACCAAGTACATTTTCATAGTGAAGGCCATAAACCAGGCTGGAAACCGCAGCAGTGAACCGGGGAAACTCAAAACCAACAGTACGTCACGTTTAGCAACTGTACAGAATTTATTCTATAATTCATTATCCGTAAGATTTGTAATGCATTTTAGAAACCACTTTTTTTTTTTTTGCCCTTTCTTTAAGGTCAGCCATTCAAGTTGGACCCAAAGTCGGCTCACCGGAAGCTGAGGGTGTCCCATGACAACCTGACAGTGGAGAGGGATGAGACATCATCCAAGAAGAGCCACAGTCAGGACCGTTTCTCCAGCCACAGCAGCTACGGTGTCACGGGAAATGTCTACATCGACAGCGGCCGCCATTACTGGGAAGCTCTGATAGGAGGCAGCACATGGTAAAAACATTTACCTGTTTTTACCTGTTTTGAGCCACGCTACTGTTGTGGCTCTTGGGATGGCAATGCGTATCTGTCATGGTCCACCACTTTGGACCAGACTAAAATATCCCAATGGATTATTGTATTATTATGGTATTGTTGGAGTATTAGATGGATTGTCATTAAATGTTGAACAGTAGAATAAATTAGAATCCGCACAACATTTTGATCAATCAGATCTTCTTGACAGATATTCATGTTCCCCACAGAATGAATTGTAATAACTTCCCTTAATTTCAGTTCAAAATCTGAATTTGCCTTTTGACTAACCCTGGCACATTTACAGTGATGTCGATCATTGTGCATTGTCCCTGTAAATGAGTAAATAAATAAAATATTTTTGGTTTATGACCAAATACCTGCAAAAATAATGACATTCCCATCAGCCTCAGCTGTACTTTGTGTTTAGTGCTAATTAGCGAATGTTAGCATGCTAACACGCTAAACTAAGATGGTGAACATGGTAAGCATTATACATGCTAAACATCAGTATGTTAACATTGCCATTGTGGGCATTTTAACATGCTGACACACCTCTGTGCCTAAGTACAGCCTCACAGAGCCACTAGCATGGTTGTAGTTTTTTTAATTTCTTTATCGAAAATGTCAGAAACCATAAACAGAATAAAAACTAGAACCAGATGAAATCAGGGAAAGCGGTGCGATAAAAGTACGTTTTAAGCTTAAATTCAAAAGAAGCCACTGACTCAGCCTGCCATATTTCCTCGGGCAGGGTGTTCCAAAACCTCAGGGCTCTTATTTCAAAAGCTCTGTCCCCCTTAGTCTTCAGTCTGGAACAGCTAAAAGGCCCCTGCCACAGGATCTCAAAGTGCGAGCAGGGTCGTACGGGGATAAAAGATCTGAGATATAGTGAGGAAAAAAATCAGTCACATACTGGAAGCCAGTGTAAAGAGGCTAAGACCGGGGTGATGTGTTCGAACCTGTTTATTCTGGTTAAAAGCCTGACAGCTGACACATAACAAGTGTTTATGAAATCTCTTTTTTTTCCATTGGGCATGCAGGTTTGCAGTGGGAATTGCATACAAGTCAGCACCAAAACATGAGTGGGTTGGCAAAAACTCAGCCTCCTGGGTATTGTCTCGATGCAACAACTCGTGGGTGGTGCGTCACAACAGTAAGGAGATGCCCATCGACCCTTCACCCCACCTGCGGCGTCTCGGAGTATTGTTGGACTATGACTCTGGATCCCTGTCTTTCTACGACGCTGTCGGCTCTCAGCACTTGTATACATTTGACATCGCCTTTGCTCAGCCAGTCTGCCCTGTGTTCAACGTGTGGAACAGGTGTTTAACTGTCCTCACTGGACTGCCCATCCCAGATCACTTAGAGGGGACAGACTACAGCAACTGACAAAACCTGTCCTGCTGGATTTTCTTTGTGTACCCAAAAAGAGACCAGACTACCTGCACCTCATTGACTGTGATGTCCACGTACTGTTGACAAAATAAAACTGAACGAGATGCAATTAAGGGCCCAGGTGTACATTCCTTTCCATTCAAGCCTATGTTGAAATGAATTGGAATTATTAAGAAATGATTTACAAGCATATGTAGATGTATTTCTTTGCTTTGCACATTCATGTACATTACACTGCTGGGTGGTTTAGAGGGTTTGCTTACAGTTTAAAATCCATGGCATTTTCAAATAGGCTTCAGATTTTTTTTATTTCTAAATTCATATTACACACTTTCCCATTCATGTGTTGTTAAGGGTGATGATGAACCTTTAAGTGCAAGTGACAAGCGGACTCTCCGTTTCTGGAAGGTTGTATAATAGGCTATTTTAAATGTAATGTTTTTGAAAGGTTTTTTTTAAATCATAGCACTTTGAGAAGACAATGTTGTCACTATAAAATGTATTTGTAAGCCACTTGTACCATAATGCAAACGTTTCCTTGTCATTGTTTTGTAAGGAAAAAGCACTTAAACAGATCAGATAACAATAGTTAACAACAGTTACACAGTTTCACTTAGAAATTTGAATGTGAAATAGGTCAATTCAGCAATTTTTAAATATTTATTATCTGTAAATGTTTGAGTACAGTTCAGCATTATGAGAGCTCTTCATCACAATTTTCAATTTATGTTTTCTTTGACAAGATGTAATAAAAGTGACTTCATTTGATTAGCTGTGAGACTTCTCCTCATTTTAAGATGTACTGCACGCTATGTGTCTCAATGAGATGATCATTTAATACACTGTACACTTGTTGTTTACACTCATTTATACTTGATCTCTCATTAGAGCTTGAACAAGCTCTCACAACGCCACAGTGAAAGGAAAAAACACCACCACCATAGAGAAAAGTGTCATTTTGTGCTTTACAGGACTCACTCTGACCCACACCGAGCCAAAATACAAATTCTGACATGATTTGCTCTGACATCTCTTTTTGTTCCGGAGTAACGTGGCTTGAATTCTGCAGCATCTCCTTTCAACTAAAGTAGACAAGAGCAAAAAGAAAAAAAAATATCTGAACTCTGTGTGACCTCCCGGTGAGACACCCTGCAGACAGAGCTGTGATACGTGAACACAACATCCTCCATGTAATGCCACCAGGGCTTTGTCGGATTTTGAGATGTGTACATTTTTGTGCGTAGCCATTTGTGTAATCAAATGAATCGCTACACAGTTCTGATTTTGACTAACATTTTAGCACTTTAAGTGAAAAAAAAAAACAACCTATTTTCATTTTTCAGTAACAGTTTCACAAAGAAATATTTTGTAAAAATATTACAACTAAAATGTGTTTTTATTATAATCAGGTAATAAAATGTTTTCCTAATGTAGTGATCAGCTGGTGTGCATGAGTTAATATATAACATGTAGGAAAAAAATGTAAAATATAAATTTTTTCTCAAGACAGTGGGCGATTGATTGTGAGGGTCAATGATTTAATCACTTACAGTATATTGAAACAAAAACAAACAAACTGTAAGCATATTTGGCCAGTGTCTGATTTCCATTATGAAATAGAAAAAAATATACTTGTGGCAAAGAAAACATCTAAACAAAGACACAATTTTTTGTTCTTCTGTCCTTTATCTTTTACATACCAAACAAAAAAGACAGACATAGCAGAGTTGGCAGACATTAAAGTTAAGGCTCTGTATGTTGGGGGATAAGACAAATTATCTTTGCATGTGTGACTGCAACACTTACAATAAGTCTGATCACATGCTTTACTCTGAGTGAGTACTTAGAGGAAATAAACTAAATTGCAGACATAATGAAAAAGAACTGAAAATATCCATTTGAAGTATTAAAAATATGCCCCAGGGCTCCACCTACTGGATTTGTTCCGTGATAAATGACTGCGCTGTCAGAGGCCATATCTGTCCCACCCAGAAATCCCATCTATCACGTTGGCCTATTTGTCTTGTGGTGCTAGTCTATAGTTATATTATGGGCTACAGCTGTCATCCAGGTGATATCTGAGGCAAATTTAGTTGAAAGCAAATACAGACTGAATAGCACTTGGTCAGGAATAATCAAAACAAGACTTTACACTTCTGATCCACTACATTTCAGAGGGAAATATTGTATAGTTTACTCCACTACATTTATCTGACAGCTGTAATTAGTGGTTACTTTTCAGAACAAGATTTTATACGTCAAACATATGATCAGTTCACAGAATATGCATTGTTATAGATGAAACTACCCAGCAGTACAGTTGTTAAAATTAACTGTACCTTGACAGTGTTTAGACGTTGCTTAGACTGTAATGAATCAGGAATAAAATTATATATCATAAATGTAACACTTTGAATGAGCCACTCTGCATAACTAGTACTTTTACATTTGATACTTTAAGTACACTTTGCTGCTAATACTTGTGTATTTTTACTTAAGTAGGATTTTGAAGGCAGAACTTTTTTCTTTGTGGGATCGGTACTTTTACTTAAGTCAAAGGTGTCTGAGTACTTTTCCCACCACTAATAAAAAGTAGTCCTTGCGTACTTTGAACTATATGAACTATAAATTATTTGTAGCTGGGTCAGACGCTTCACCAAGCCCCGCCCACGCTCCCGGAACAGGAAGCGCCTGCGCGTTGCTGCTGCTGCTGACGTTGGTGCTACACGAAGTGACGATGGCGTTCACCGAGCAGTCCCTCCTGGACCTGACAGAGAAAGAAACCCGGGAGAAACTGTCATTATGGGACCGCCGCACCGACGCCGTGGCTCCCCTCACGGAGAAACAAACGGACTCTGTCCTGGAGATCCGAGCCGCAGCTGAGACGCTGTCGATCCCGTCAGAGGTGAGATGTGACTCCGACGCCAGCTAGCCAGCTAACAGGGTAGCTAACTTACTTTGTAAACGTCAGTGAGGTTAACCAAACCCCGAAGCTGCCTCTCTGTTAACTTTGTTCACCTCTCTGCCATGTAAACAACATGTTAAAGTTGATGTGTCGCCGAATGTTAGCTTGGGTGCTAACTAGCGGGCCAAGCCGCCCTGCTAGCTTCGTGTGAAGAAGACTTGTAGGGTATGTTTGGAAACCGAGACGATGCTTTGCTTTGCAGTTGCCCATTGAGGACTTGTGCAGCCTTTCGTCGCGGTCCTTGCAGTCCCCCTTCACAGCGACTGTGCCCGCTTCGACAGAGGATGTCCTGCTCAAAGGCTTCCAGATGCTTGACATGGAGAGTGACAGGATAGAAACTGCACAGCAGGTGACTTGTCTTTGCCGACAGTAAACAGTGCTGTAGCCGGCCAGACATACCGTACCATGACAAGCTGCGTGGTTTTAATACAATGCCAATTTGTGCTGCAGTTTTTTGCCTGGTTTGCCAAGTTGCAGTCAAACATGGACCAGGATGAGAACGTAAAATACAGGTGCGTAACTTTTAAAGAGTTTCACATGCCTACACTGTAGTGTCATACTGAATGTATTGGCCATATGCTTGTTAATAATAGGACAGGCTTAGAGTAAGGTTTCTTGAAAGGATTAATCCGAAACAAACCACTCAGACAAGGCAAAGCAGTGTTATTTACAGTCGATAGCAACATTTCGTGTTTTAAGTAAACTCAGGGTGCTCTGCGTTCAAATGCTTGTTCATCTCCCATGCCACACCCACTCACCCAAACACAGTAAAAGCCCACGTCATAAAGCACAGACGCAGACATACGATTACTAATCACAAGCCAACGGAGAAGTTTCAAGTTTGCTTTGAAAAGTGGCCACAGTTGTGACAGAGAAGCTGTAAGAAGCTGCACTTTTCTGCTGCATGTCTGGCCACACCCCAATTAGTGATGTCACAGCTGGTGTTTTGCCTTTAACAGCTGGCGGCGAACATCTGCTGTGACATCCCTGTTTAAGGTTTGGTCAGAAGTGCATCATGCTTGAAAGTTTCAACCCATAAAGAACAGTCCATCACGTTTTCTTCTCAGTGTTAAAACATTGTCAAATTGCTATGCAAACCGATAGGTAGCTTCACTGCATCATGTTGTCTTTGGGTAAGCAAACGGATAATATGTCTACCTTCCCTTCAGGAAAACCAGAGATGATCTAAACTGCTACCAGGAACAATGTGATGCTATTCTGAAAGATGTCAGTGCTGCCCTGGAGCACCTGGACTCCCTTCAGAAACAGTATCTGTTTGTGTCCAATAAGACTGGCACCCTACATGAGGCCTGTGAACAGCTCCTAAAAGAGCAGGTAGGCTGCACGCTGCTCTATCCATCTATTAACCCAAGCCGCATGATGAGCGGATCGCTGAGACTTGGTCAGTAGAGAATGTTTAAATTGTAATGTCACTGAATGTATTTTTCTTATAGTCCAGGAGGGGCCGAGCATTTAGTATTTGCAAACATGAACGTCTCTCCCAAACCCAGAAACTGCAGAATTAGCTGTAATGTCTGTATGGTCTGAACTCTGGAGCTGTTCTAAACTGGGAAATGGTGTAAAAACAACTGTGGTAACACCCAAAGGAGTCAGTGGAGATGCCTGGAAATATCGTACACTATCAAGTTCGGAACAGGATGACATAGATAAAAGCTTGTCTGAATATAAAATTGCTAGCAAGCATTCTGCAGGTAAAAAAAAATCTGTCTGCTGCTTGTTCTTTCTGTGGCATATTTAATATCGTATTGACGCTGCAGTTTTCATCCCTTCTTTTCTTGCAGATAGCTGCTCATGTTCACAAATATATGTAGATTGGACCAGTTGAGTTGAACTGGAGTGAACTTGAACTGAAATTAAACTGTCATGCCGTATTGTGTCAACTGTGGTTTGTTGTTTTCTCTCTTTGCAGTCAGAGCTTGTTGACCTGGCAGAGAGCATACAGCAGAAACTGTCATATTTTAATGAGTTAGAAAACATAAACACGGTAGGCTGGTTTTTTTTGTTGTCTACCTCTTGAGACATTTGATAACTAAATGTATGCATTGCAAATTATGTGTATGTTAACTGCTAATTAGATATCACCCTAATCATTATTAAAGATCAGCAGTTATGTCCCAGATTAACAACATTATTCTGAAGAACTTAGATGTCAGCTACATTTCTTGCATAATTAATTCTAAAAAGTTGAATGAATTGTACTCTTTATTTCACCTCCTAAAGCTTTCAAATATCAAAGTAAAATCTGTAAAACTGTTTTTTATAGATTTTTACTTTGGCCGGGTTTCAAAGTGAAAAACAACACGTTCCTGGCAGTGGTGACAGCCTGTGCTTGGTTTATAAAGACCAAGAGCTGGAGGATTATAATCGTTTTTGTGTTTGGAATTACTTCGAACCTAGCTTTTTCTTTGTCTTTGCAGAAACTGAACTCACCAACCTTGTCTGTAAATAGCGAAGGCTTTATACCAATGCTGTCGAAATTGGATGACTGCATTGAATATGTTTCTTCACATGTAAGTAGCGTGCACTCTCGACAATCTTTTCAGTTCTGTCTGTGCAGATCTCATTTTATTAGCAGCGATAGAATAATTAAACACTAGATCATGTTTTTAAGCAGTAAATGTGTTTGAATGCCTTCTGTGTAATTACTGCATATTTATACCCTCTGTGCTACAGAGAGTTTTGTGGGTTTATTCCAGTGGGAAATTTAAACCATGAGAATATACTGTTGACTTGTTATAACTGTAGAACTGTGCTGCCCGTGTAGTATGATTTATGCATTGCAATATATGGTATGCCATCGCAATTAACACTGTCTAACACACTCTAACACTCATCTCTATTGATTGCAGCCCAATTTCAAGGACTATCCGGTTTATTTGGCCAAGTTTAAACAATGTCTTTCCAAAGCTATGCACTTCATGAAGATCCACATTGTAAACACTATGCAGAATCTCACAAGCCAGTTAACAAAAAGGGTAAGAAAAAGTCACATTTCCTCCTCCTAGACAGTCAACAATGGTGTATAGAAGCATTTATACTTTATGTGCCTAATCCAGTATCAATACTTGATTTTATTTTTTTGTCTCCCCCAGGATCCAATGGGCTTGACCAACGCAGACAATGCCTTTACTTTTTACTATGTGAAGTTTAGAGCAGTTGCACCTAAAGTTAGAGTGAGTGTAATGTTTTTATTACCCACTGACATTATGCATGGGTATAATTTGCATTTTTATTTAAAATTTTTTTCTTCTTTCAGTCACTGATTGAACAGATAGAACAGCGAGCAGAGAAGATTCCAGAGTGAGTATTAGCATTTCTCCAGAATAAAGTAGCAGCATTAGCATTCCTGTTATATATTTTTTTTTTCTACAGTTCTTTTGCTAAATGAACTCATCTCCTTATATATTGATGTGAGCAGATACCATCAGCTCCTTGATGAAATCCATCAGTGCTACCTTGACCAGAGAGAGCAGCTCCTCAGTCCCAGCATTACATCCACCATTACAGACCTGTCCAACCAAAACAGCAAAGACCACTGCGCTCTGGTATGGCATGACTACTTCAAAGCGGAACTGCCCTTTAGATATAGTAAGGTGACATTTGAGTTTGCAAAGAATACACAGCATGGTCCCTCTGGGATATTTTCTGGAGTGTTTGGTACAGACACAAAGCCGTGCACATGATAAATGAGTATAACCTGAGTCTGTGTACAGCGGGCAACCAAAGCTTACTCCTGTTTTGTTCACGAGTGAATTACTCTGCAGTGTTGTTCGTATACTCTGTCATACCTGCAGTGACTATTGTGCTGTGTTCCTCTGTGCTGTGTTTAAAAATGTAACTCACCTAAAGGTTGGCACAGTAATTCATGGTTAAATATTATTCTAATTTGATACCTCAGAAATAATTGATAAAATTTTGGCACCTGGACACACTATGTATTTTGAAGCTGTTATGGCATTTTAAAAGCACTTCACTAATTGGCTTGATGGGGATGCTATAATTAAAGGTCAGAATTTCATGCAACAAGAGTCATAACAGCTGCGGCACCTGTCCGAGATTTTTTTTTTTTATGAAACTTGAAAGGTTATGCATCTTGTTAATGATTGCTGTAATGGGCATCTGCATCATTTATGTGGGAGGATATGTTTGCTTGTTTGAAGTGGAACTAAAGCAAAGTATCGGTAGGCTGTGCAGTGGGTGATCATTATGTGTATTTGTACAGGTTCGCAGTGGCTGTGCCTTTATGGTTCATGTGTGCCAGGATGAACACCAACTGTACAATGAGTTCTTCTCTAAACCTACACCTAAACTAGAGTGAGTAGCACCCGCCTCGGTGGTAACACGATCACTGAACACACACAGAGCCATCGTCTTGTAGCACACATGCAGGCAGTATGTGTTTGTTTAAGGCGTAACACCATTTCAAGTTTTGCTTGATATGTTTAGTGTTCAATATGTTTTTTTTTGTTTTTTTTTTTTTAACAGTTTTCATAATCATTTTTAGTCACTACTCTATTCCCTAACTTGAAGGAAAGCTTGAAATGAACAGAAAGTGTAATTTTAGACTTCTCTCAGTTGTACAAAGAAATTAAATGGTGTTAAATCTCTGACAGCGAGCTGCTAGAGAGGTTGTGTGTGTCCCTGTATGATGTCCTCCGGCCTCTAATCATCCACATCATACACCTGGAAACCCTGTCTGAGCTCTGCAGCATCCTCAAGAATGAGATGCTGGAAGACCACGTTCATAACAATGGTAGGTTAGAGCTTTTGTTCTCCTCAAAGCTTCTCACTTGTTACTACTCCTGTTCCGACCAAGAAATAGTCTGGCGCATAACCCCCCGGAAAATGAAGATTTGCAGTTTGATTAAACAAACGAGATACAACATGTTACTTAATGAGCTTTAGATGGTAGGCTGATTTTGTTGCTTTGGACAGAGCCAGGCTAGCTGTTTCCCCCTGTTTCCAGTCTTTGTGCTAAGCTAAGTTAGCCAGCTGCTGGCGGTAGCTACATATTTACCGCACAAGCTTGAGAGTGGTATCGATCTTCTCATAAAGCTCTTGGCTCCACAATGTCGAACTTTTCCTTTAAGTTTGTCAAAAATTACATGGGGTTTTGTGAAGTTGACAGTCTACTTAAGTGGGTTGGTATCTGATAAAACAAACTCCAGTGAAAGTATATACAAAAAAACAAGAGAATGTGATTTTTTTCCCTTTGAAACATACCTTTTCTTTTTGGTTCTTATTCACTTCTCATTCACCCATTCTGGTTCCCATCACTCTACATCTACTCTACTTTATACTTAAGAGCCTATTGGACTTGTATCGGACTGAAGAGCAAAGTTTGTTGTGATTTTGATATTGGTTCAACTGTAAACTGGCCTCTGTGTGCTCTTATGTAGCTGCTCAGTTGGGGGCCTTTGATGCAGTAGTGAAGCAGATGCTGGAGGATGTCCAGGAGAGGCTGGTCTATAGAACTCACATTTACATCCACACTGATATCACAGGCTACAACCCAGCTCCAGGGGATCTGGCCTATCCTGAGAAACTGGAGATGATGGAGGTAAGTCTTGTGTGTTGAAAGGGATGTAGTTTATTTTCCTTTGTAACATCTTCAGAAACAAAACTTCCACTGATTGTAATCTGTTCTACCCAACCAGCTTTATCTAATACATTTTTTCATTAGTTGTTAATGTATCGGTTATTTTTTTTTTTAATTCATCGTTTGGTCTATAAAATGTCAAAAATAATGCCCATCATAAGTTCCCAGAGCCTAAGATAAGAATAACTGTCTGCAGGTCCTTGAAAAGTCTAAACATTTTAAGTTGAATTGTATGTAAATGAAAGCCCTGTAAGGTGTTTTGGCTTGTGAATGTCGGCACATGTAGTTAAATATGCCTTTGAGTCTTGATTAATGTTTTAAAGCTTTTAAATATACACTATTTTCTCTGTCAAATTCCCCTGATAGTGCAGTGATATGCTCTGGTATTTCCTTAGATATTTGTCTTTTTATCTGTCTTCAAGGTCTCTTTTTAGCAAGTTTTATTTCATTTTATGTTAAGCTTTTAAAAACCTGTAGACTTTCTACTGAAGCAAAGCAGAAAAAAACTGACTTTCCAACATGTCTCCAGGTCCTTGAAAAGTCGAGATGCTTTAAGTTGATTATGCAAATTTAAGGCCTTGAAAGGTCTTTGGTCTTGTGAATATCTGCACTTTGTTAAATATCCCTTTTATATTTAACAACTCTTTAAAGTGTTGCATCTACACTATTTTCTTACTATGAAATCTCCCTGATGTTCTTGATATTTCTTTAGATGTGTATTGGGCTTTCTGTCTGTCTTAAGAGACTTGTTTTGCAAGTTGAATTTTAGATTCTGTTAATTTAGCCTTAAAAAACCTGTTGTCGAAGCAAATGGAAAAACATGACTTTCCAGAATATAACACTGTCGTCTACTAACTCTATCCTTTCCTTTTCTGTCATCAATAGAGAATTTCTCAGAGCTTGAAGGAAGAGCAGATGAAGCAGATGTCACAAGAGTCCACGTTTTCTGATGTTCAGCTTGAGGATCCTGATGGTAGAAGAAACAGCAATGTTGGTCCGTGTTTCCAGATTGTGACACATACTTTTTTTAAAACTTTTGGTGTTATTGTCTTTGCCTGATGGCTCTTTCTCCTTTGTACAATGAATCCAGGGAGTGTAGAAGCATCAAGCATACAGACATCTGTCTCTCCTGCTGATTTGCACGGCATGTGGTACCCCACAGTGAGACGAACGTTGGTTTGTCTGTCCAAGCTCTACAGGTGTATAGATGTGAGTCTTCAATTTTTATTTGTTGGTAATTTATAGTCTCCCATCCTCAAATATGGCAGGATGTGTGGCATATAGTCTTTCCACTTTTGCATTTCTTATTCGTGTGTTTCTTGCTGTGACTTTTTCCAGAGAGCAGTCTTCCAGGGTTTATCTCAAGAAGCCTTATCTGCCTGCATCAAGTCCCTGCTTAAAGCTTCAGATATCATCCTTAAAAATAAGGTTGGCACACATGGTTAAGAATAGAGTATGGTTTTGTATTTTTACTGAACTTTTCAGATTAGTATTATAATCAAAATAGCTGGAAATTTGCCTTTCTTTTGACATGGTAAATATGATCAGTTCCCTCTCGATAATGTGCTCTGTTATTCATATTCCTTCCGGCTACAGGATCCCTAACGAAGCTGGGATGCCATTTAAAGTTTATTTTAATGGGTGCTTTATTATGCTCTACAGAGTGTTCAGCAGACCATCCTTTATTTATGGACTTCTCACACCTTCAAATTAGCTGTCTGTCTGTTGCTAACTGGCCCGTTTCAACCTAACACTTCAAATGAATGCACCAGCATTAATCTCAGAGGATGTGTTCCCACCCAATGTTGATGATGTCTTTTTCCAATGTTTTAGTCGTTAGATGGGCAGTAACTGGTTTCAGCTGCCTTATTTTGTCACAGTGATATGTCCCTTTCCAGCTATGGTTAATCAGCAGTTATTAATTAGACATATTCCCTTATCGTCTCTGAGCCTGTGCTTTTTTATGTTCTCTGTAGCTTGGCTAGTCAGCAGATGCCCTTTTGTGTTGGCAGCCTGCAGTGTGGATTTAACAGTGTGCTATCACTTTCTGTAGACACAAATAGATGGGCAACTTTTCCTGATCAAGCACCTGCTGATAATGCGTGAACAGATTGCCCCATTTCACACCGATTTTGCCATCAAGGAAATCTCACTGGACCTGAAGAAAACACGAGGTAAGATAATTAAAGGTGGAGGGAACATTGGTGTTCAGCTCCATAAAGCCAGTCATTACATTCTCATGCTCATTAAGCAACTTGTGCCTATCACATGCACCAGTGGCAACAATTAATGTGGAAATTACAGTGTAATCCAACACCATAATGTACATTAACCGATGGCTCACAGGGCAGATACGCTCCTCCTATCACCCTCATCTCAGTCAAGGTCATATTAAATTTGTAGCACTAGAGGGCACTCTAATTCTACACCAGCCCAGATTTAATCTCTGCTTTGTGTTAAGATGCTGCCTTCAAAATCCTGAACCCTAAGGCTGTTCCCAAATTCTTCCGACTTAACAGTCACAACGCCATACTGGAGTTCCTGTTGGAGGTAGTGTTTTTATTTTTTGCCTATTTTATGAAACGTACCATACACTTTATGTACTTTGATAGCACCCTGCCTTAGGGAAACTCCACTTGATAGTGCTGAACCCCTTTGGCTCTGTGGCCCCCAGGGAACACCAGAGATAAAGGAGCACTACATTGACTCTAAGAAGGAAGTGGACCGACACCTGAAGTTCAGCTGTGAGCAGTTCATCCAGCAGCAGACTCAGATCTTTGTGGGGAACCTTGAGGAGTTTCTCACCAAGGTAACTGTTAGAGCGAAGGCAGACTTGGCCTCAGGCTGCGACGGCTCATCCTGACCTTCATTTTTTTTCTGCTTTTACCTTTTGAAAAAATAATTTGCTTATTCACTGATCACTAAAGGTCTCAGTACTTTACCAACAACTGAAGATAAAATGGCTGTTTTTCATCGAGGATATTGAATTCTGTTTACTAGGCGTTACAGTGTGTATATGCATGTGTTTTGATATTTTATTGTGCTCTGAAATCTTTCAGTGCAGTAATTGTGCTGCAACAATTTGCTGTTGTTTTTTTTTTCTTTCTACCCACCTCACTCAGTTTTCTGTTGTCACTTAAGTCAATACTACTTTGTCTGATTCAAGTTGAATTGGCCCAATTGGCAGCTTTTGTGCTTGTTTGCATGGCCAACAGTAACACCAGTGCTAATTAAGTCTTTTCAAGTTGTAATGTTTTGTTTTGACTGTGTCTGCACTCAGGTTGCAGCTCTTAAAACTATGGCTATCCAAGGTGGTCCCACGTACGGTCTGTCTCAGCAACCTTGGGCACAGCCAGGTAAGATTTGTCTCACAAAAAACCACTGGCGTCACACTGTAATTCATCAAAACTTGTACAACGAATGCTAGAGGGCATGTCAGTGGGTTTTTTTGGGGGGGGGTTTGTCTTTTTTTCCTCAGTACTTTTTTTTTTCTCTTTTCAGCTAAGATCAACGATATAGTGATGGCTACCTACCGGGTGATGAAGAGCAAGCTGCCAAGCACTTTACAGAGCATGTCCTTGTACTTAGCCAATAGAGACACCGAGTTCATCCTTTTCAAGCCTGTCCGGGTGGGTGGCAGGAATGCTAGGGTGTAGCATGTACCGCATGAGTCAATATCTTTTCATGTCATTGTTAAATCTCAAAGAATCCGGTCATAAAAGTATTTACAAAGCAGGAATACCATGTGTTGCACTCAAAGGTGCAATCAGTAATTTTTTTAAATAATATAAATTAGAGGTTATTCACATGTATCACTGAAGAGTTCAATTCATAGATAGAAAGGCATTTTTGTTTCTCTCTCCTCATAGATATTGAAATTATTGGTATATTGTGCAGTGGTGTGTGCAGACATTACCATGTAAACAAACCTCACAGCATCAGAAATCACTCATGACTTACATTTATTAGTTAGCAAGGGTTTGTCACTGTAGCAAAAGGCCTGCCAATCAATTTTGGAGAGATATAGACAACAATCCTATATTTGAATTCTACTCTTGGGCTGAGCCTTTTGTTTAAATTTGGCTTGGAGATTGTGCCTTTTAGCTGTTTGAACTCTAATAGAGAAATCTTTGTGCTGCCTGTGTACTGTTCATCAAGGTGGCAGGTGAAGCTGAATGAGAGAGAAACAAAATTCTGTGGTTGACATGGAAACAAGATAGTGAGGGGACGTAGGCCAGATGGAAATGTAGTATTAATTTCCCTCCAGCACTCAGTAATAGGACGGCTTTTCCCACAGAATAACATCCAGCAAGTATTCCAAAGACTGCACGCCTTGCTTCAGGAGGAATACAGCGGAGAAGACCTTCAAATCATTGCATGTCCATCTATGGAGCAGGTACAGCACTGCAGGATTAGCACAACCCAAAGGCACCTAACATAGTTTTAATAATACCGCTGCAACATCCAAAACTGCTGAGAGCAACTTCAGCGGAGAAACGTTTGATAACGCACGCTAGCTAAGTCACGGTGAGCACTCATCATTTTTTACGCCTCTCTTTCAGATTAACCTACTGCTGTCTGTGAATAAGTAATGTCCAAGTTCGATGTGGCGATGCTGGTGAACACCCTCTGGATAGCAATGGGATGTTGCATCTCCAGCCACGACCAGGAGCTGTGAGGCCGAGTGGGCGAGATGACCAGAGAACTACAACTGAGCTGCAAGCTGGACCGGGAGCGCTGAGCTGACGGCAAAAACTAAACCTTGCACAAGGCCAAAGATTCTCCCACAGAGGCTCAAGTATGTCGAAGTTCAGGTATTCATCTTGCAGTCCATAACAAACTGGGAAGTGGGGGGATATCATTTTGGGTTCTGAGCTGATCATTTAGTTTGACTAAAATTGAAGGTGGTGTTGTGGTTAGGGTTGTTTTCATGTAGGAGAAATCCATTTTGACAAGGGTGGATTTGTGATCATAGCATCTCCCTTAACACCAAATTGTTTTGAATAAAAAGAATTTGCACACTATGTGAGGGTGAGGAGGGGGGTGAATTGTATTAAGAGTGTTCAGACAAGGACACTTGGGGTGTGCAAATAGAGGCTCTAAAGGGTTGTTCATCAGCCAGGTAGCTAATGGCCAGTAAGGGGGCTTGCATTCTGATGCCTAGATTCCCTCAATGGGTTTGGAAGGATAACGAGAAAAATGCTGCAAAATATTTTATTCCTCTTTTTTAAAATGTAAGTCTTTGTAACACTCAGTAGAATTCTGTGGTGGCCTGATGTGCTACAGGACACTCAGGTCCAACAGGTTTCCCCCTCTGATAGCAAAATTAGGTTTTTGTTATTCTGTTGCAAATATTTAAAAAAATAATAATAATACAACAAAATCTTACGTTTTATACTTTTTCTTTTTATACAAAGGTTGATTGAAACTAATGTACTTTTACTCTGGCAAAGTAATGGACCATTGACCTTGGCAGTTTTGCACTGTATGATTTATGGGTATGTTTCCTAGTGGTCCTCACAGAGTAACAAAAGTTAACAGGACAATGTCAATATAACGTTTGCTTTGGTGTGTCCCATGGAAAATGATGTGTACAGTTATACTATTTATGAACATTCTGATTAAAAAAAGGTTAATGATGTTCTTTGGTTTTATTTCTAGAAAGCACTTTGCCATTGAATTCAAATTCTCCGAGCGCTACAGTACAAGTCACTTCACACAAATGAGAAACTGCCATTCAAGGACATCGTCGGCTTTAGGGGGTCTTCTTGGCAGACTGTTGCTGTTTCATTGGCAGCCGCCGTCTTTCCATCTGTGAGATGAGGCTTTGCTGGGGCTTGACCTTCCGTGGACTGACAGTCTTTTGATAGGTGATGAGGGACTGGATGTTCTGGAGCAGGACATTGATCTCTGCACTCTTCTGCTGCAGATAACTTTGAAGCATGTCAGGCCCCGGCAGCGTTAGACCTTTGCCTTCATTCAGCTACGACAGCAAGGAAATATAAAGTAAAGCAATGATTTGACCTAAAATTGGATCTACACTTCACATCCCTTTTACCACAAGCCACCCTAACTTACTTTCACTTTTGCCCCTACATTAAGCTGTACGCTGCATTTGCCAGAGGTGAAAGCGATGCAGATGTGCTCTTGGGATTGGATGCGGATGTTGAGGTTAGGGCTCAGTGTCAGGCAGAGGGGCTTCCAGGGCGGAACATGATCATGATGCTTATTGTCCAGCCACCTCCAGTGTTTCTTTAAATCTCCTGTGTCACTGCAGTAGGTGCCTCCCCATGGAGTCAGATTCACCCTAATAAAGAGAAACAGCTTGTGAACAATAAGCCCCCCGAGGCGTTTATTGTCTCACCCTGACAGGTCATCATTTCTGTCTGCTGCCAATTTTCTCAATAATTAAAATAAAATAAACTTGAAATGCTATAGAGTGGGTGATAATGAAATAGATTTTAATCACGAAATAATATGCTGTTATATTTACACTATGAGATAAAGTATTAGGAATGATTTAACAACCAATCATACCATATACAGCCATTGTTGTGATAACAGGTACTCTGTCCTCCGGTGGTGAAAACTGCCTGGATGCGAGGCTGCAGATGTTTGTCTTCCAGGACGACCACACAAGACCAGTCAGCTGATTGCGCAGCAGTTACAAGAATAGCAAGCCGTCCAGAAGGATAGCTTTTTAATATGGTTAAGTTGAATCAAACATTAGGTATTTATGATATCATCTAAGTGAATTGTCATTTAGATTCACATTAAAGGATACCACACCTGCCCGGTTCCATCTGGTGAAATCACACTGAATGTTTGACCATTGTTGTAGTGTTTGACAAGCGGTGTCGTTCTCTGTTAAACCAAACAAAGAGTTTTCTGTCTGCTGTAGTCATGATAGGGCCTAACCTCAACTGTGATTTCAACAACATATGACAATACCTTCTGTCCAGCATTTTTTCCTTTGAAAGAGAAAGTGTTTTCAGATTCCACCATTTCTACTTCAGCGAATGAAACTTCCTCCACGGCAGTCCAAGCATCACCTGAGAGTCGATTGTATAGGGTGGCAGATACTTGTTGTGTGTGTCCTGTAATGTAGTTAAAGGTGTCACGGCATGGATGAACAAAAGGGAAAGCTAGGTAAATTTAATCTGCATGAGATAACTCTGTGGTAGATGGTGTGTGTGTGTAACCTGCTTTAGGGACCTGACGAACTGAGCTCCTTTCAAATTCCGACCCTTTCAACCTGCGGTGTATCACGGAAAATGTAGCATCAGAGATTCAATGGCATGGAAATTTAATTTGAAAACCATTTAATAGTGGAAACCAATAATGGACACGAGCGATCCTGACCTTTGATCTTTCTGCTTCGCTGGCTCCCTGTCAGTCACGGTTTCTTCAGTGATTGCCGCTGCATCCTTCAGCAAAGTCTCTGATAACTTCCATGCCTTTGTACAGCAGATAAACTGACACAAAGAGTGAAATGAGTAAATGTATAAATGCTACAAAAATCATAAATTCTGTTTGCAATTAGTATTTATTAACATTTATTATTATTATTACTCATGTCATGGAAGCAAAGCAAATTGTAAAATCCAACCATTAATGAATACTTAATGTTAGTTAAATACACCATAATTAGTAGCATTGAAATAGTTCACTTTGAAAACCATCTGAATTAATGTGGTTTGAATTCCCCTCTTTCAAAATTTCAGGAGGTATTTTCAAGTGGTTCTTGACAAAACTTGATGTTACAAAGAGTTCACAAATGCAGACAGACAATCCAAGTGTTCAATATTCAAGAGTAAATATTAAAGTTGCTCAATGAGTCAAATTCTGATCTAAGAATCTAAGTGAAGTAAAATTATCAGAAATTCAGACACCAAAATTCAACATATAAAAACAAAAAATCAAACTTGAACATCTGGGCTACCAAGGATAATTTTACTTCTTGTATTTTAGGTAGGTAAGGTAAACCAAAATATTGGACAATACTGGTGGCGTTAGAAGGAAAGTCAGAAGATCACCAAAGTCATTAAGATTTATATTCTCTGCACCAAATTTCACTGCAACCCATCCAGTAGTTGTCAAGATATTTCACTCTGAACCATGAATGTCAACCAAATGATGGCACTAAAGGGAAAGTCAGGGGATCATCAAAGTCAGTAGGCTTCATCCTCTGGGGACCATGAATGTCTGTACAAAATTTCCTGGCAACCACCCAGTAGTTGTTGAGGTATTTCAGTCTGGATCCCATGAGCTGTGAGCATGGCCAAAAATACTGTTTTGAAATGAGACCCTGGAAATATCACCTCTTACATTCAGATGGTCTCTGTTGTGACACATAATATTCAAATTATTATGGCTTTTGTTTCCATAATCATGTCAACTCCAAGCTGCACACATTGACACTGAATTCAGCAAATGGCAAAATGAGCAAAATCACACTTTTTTCCCAGTTCAGTCAGTGTTTATTTAACATGAGCATGTCACCATATCGACAGCAGTGTGAGCTGCACACTCACTCTCTCACCTCTTCTGGGTCAGCGTTGTTGGCTGTCTGATCACTGGTCACTGGAGGGTTCTTCAGCTCCTGGTAGTGCTCAGAGCAAATGTTCAACACAGTCTGCAGCGATGGGCCTGATGAGTCTGATCCATTTGAGGTCGGGATCTGAAAACATTTTTTTATTTTTTTTTATCATATTTTCTTTCTCGAAAAGACACAAATACATAGTGTCCAAATATTTCAGTTAATGAGGTATTCAAAAAGCATGTTACAGTCTGGCATGTTTTAAAACAAGCAGCAGAAGTGATGGGCAAGTTTTGATATGAGACACACGTAGACTAATTGCATGCCCCGTAAATGAATTCATATTTATACAGGAAGAGGAATGGTTTAAAAGTGGCATTTCCCCCCATACCTTGTCCAGATTAGTTAAAGACTCCTCAGTTTCTCCTTGGCAGGCTGCGGGAGTTTGGGGAGTTTCCTTGCTGAGCGAATCCAACACTTCATTATCTGGGGATATCTCCAACTCAGACTTAATGTTTTTAGGAACGCTCTGAGGAGAAAAAACAAAGACACTTCATAATTTATTAAATTCTTTGAGGTCTTTAACTCGTGCTTCATGAATAAATCAAAACCGTGAAACTCCATGTCTCTGGATACCATGTCATATCATCTTTCACAAGATAAAACTTACACTGTGACAAGGATAGACAAGGCTCTGAAAACTCAAATTCAGTATTTCTTTGCCAGTTGTAAATTTATCTCCAAAACACACAAAAAGAGCCACATATATGTTAATTTCATCTATTCACCATTTGTCTAAGGTCCCTCCACAAAGTGCATTTCAAATGTTAGTTTAATGACATGAAAATACTCAGACAAGTTCAGAGAAACCTCGAGTACTCTGAGTGTCCTAGCAAATCTTTTACTTTGTCAAGGACATCATCACTGCAGTTGAGGGGGGGTGGGGGTGTTACAACCTTACAAGTTTATACCTCATTGTGAGTTTGTCGTTGTAAACCATCTTCCACCCTAACACGCTCACCTGCTCAGATGTCAACCCCAAATTCTTGTGAGGAGCTTCTGATGTGTCTTCGTTTGGGTATTTATAGTCTGCAAATGCAAAAAATAATTAACAATTATCTCAAGACATTCACAGTAATTTACCGACCAAGGTCAGAGATTCATAATTAGCATGAAATGTGAAGAAACCGTACCTTGACTGCACTCTTCCTCGTGTCTCCAGTCAGTCTGTGTGCCAACGCTGATTCTGGTGACAACTCTCCCGTCAAATGCATGGATCGTCAGATATTCACGTGAGCTTACACTGGAACCAGTTCTTCATTATCAGCTTAATGAGCCCAAACATGTAACGGGGTGGTTGCAATAACTCAAGCACCTGTACAATATAATCCAATCCAATACAACTGTGCTGCTAATGTGTGGGAAGCGTAATGTTAATTTCTTTGAGACTGAATCAGATAGGTGCTAATTCAACTTCATGTTTGAAGTAGAATCTTTGACTGTGTTCAAATACATTTATCAAAAGAAGGCCTACAATGAATACAACTTTCCTTTTTTTTTATCCTTTTAAAGATGCGACAATATCGAATGCAAGCAAGATTTTTGTTTTCTGTCTTGGATTAGTCGCACTGCTTAGTATCTACTGTTCTTGATGCTGTGACTGAAATCTCTTTCCTAACCTTGGTTTGTTTGCAAGTCCAGGATATGTCGTTAAATCCATCTCAGTTGATCAAGTGTTTGCATCTTCACCTTCGTGATATTCTTGACTCTTTGTGAAACAGGTGAGCAGAGAAACCACACACACAAAAAAAAACAACAAAAAACATTTTGAATCAGATACAGAATTGCCAAATAAAAACAGCATGTTTTGCTCTTAGTATCCCATAGCAACCATAGAATAATAACCAACCGTTTTAATGGTAGACACATTAACAGAAATGGGAGAAAAGGAGAGAGAAAACTGTACTGAGGTTTTTCAAAAAACTGCCTCTTCTTTTATTTGATCTCTTTTCTTCTGTACTTCTCACCATTGCCATTACATTCAGTTGTTCCAGTCATAACATTACATTGTTAAAGCACATCTCATCCTGTCATATATACAGTATATCTTTTTATGTTTTCAATGATTTGTTTTACTTCTATTGTATTCTAGGTAGTATTTTTCTTAAAAACAAAACAATTATTTTACTGACATTGCAAACCTTGTGCTTAGGCGGTATTGTACGTAATTATGCTCATGGCAAATAGCAAATGTAAATTTGACTTTAAGAGAAAGCAGGAGAAAAGGAGGGAAAGCAAATATTCATATCTCTAGCGTGTTTTCACCATCTGTAAAATTCTAAAGTGTAAAACAGCCATATGCCCACATTCAGTGGCTGTATGAGCTCAATAATTTAGAGGTCTGGGAATAACACTAATTAACAGCCTTCCAGTGGGCCACATATAGTAACTAGATAATGGAAATAAATCATTACAGTGGTCTGCAACTGACTAGAAGACTAAACTAGTTATAGTAGATTAAACGAATGTTGCCATCAGCTACCAGTAAATTGAAAATGCATTGAAATGAAGATCACACTGATCTTTCTAAACCTAGATGTGCTTTTTTTTCAAAGTACACGCACTGTAGGAACCTTTTGACACAGCATGAATATGGTGATTGAAAAGTCTATGTGATGTACACCATGATTTTATTATAATAAGGGCTACTAACATGGTTTATTTATGACAAGAATCTTGGGGTTTCATTTTGACATGGTGTGTGCCACGAAAATGTTTGATAAGCACGGCAGCTTTTGTCATACGTTATCCCTCTCAGTCTCTAACAGCCTTTACTTCTTCTTGAATGTCTGTTAAATAACGGCATATAAACTCAGAACTCTTGGTGGAGAAAAAAGGTTATCAGGTGTTTGAGTTGTTGAGGAAATTGATTGTGCAAATAGCCGAATGCTAACGTCAGCATGCTAAAATGCTCACAGTGCCTCTGAGCCCACAATGAAAATGCTAACACAATGCTAGCAGGTATAATGTTTGGCACATTCACCATCTTAGTTCAGCATGTTAGTTTACTTTTACTAAAAGTTATGCCTACAATATGAATAGAAGTTGCGATAGACAAAGAAGAATAGCACCCATTAAAATTAGCTATATTGGTAACTTTACACCACAAAGTATTGTTCTCTTATGCATGCAATTAAGCATTTGCAAATACATTATGTTGTGTTTATTTCCTAACTAATAATAATAATAATGTACAGAATCTGAACATCCAATTAAAAACTTAATCTAATAGCTATTTTACTAAAACCTTATACACAATACGAGGATGGCATTAGGTTTGATATTAGGGACATGTCTGACTGAACGGTTATTTATGGTACAATACAGTAACATAACATAACAAATGAACAGTGATTATTAATACTGTATGTACACCAAAAAAAATTGTATGTACACCAAATAAAGTAAAGTAAAGTAATCCTGAAATGTTGAAGGTCTTGGTCACCCTGTTAAGAGAGGTATTTAAGTGGATTTCAGTCAGTTTTCAGTCTCATTCAGTCATTCACTTTTGTGGTGTATGTGGCTATTCTCTTTCATATAAGCAATTTTATTAGCATTGAATCCATCTCCACAGATCTTATGGAAGGTATATCATGCTATATGGAGGAATTCATTTGTTCCTGGTGATCTTATTAAATACTGTATATATGACCCAAACACACACAACCTGGCCTTCTTCCCTCAGATGTTTTATTTTCTTTTTCGGTTCATTTTAACTGAACTGCTTTCGGATGTTTATAGAAATGTCTGCATTGCCAAACCAGTTGACCCAATCTTCCATAAATCTTTTTCTATAAAGCTCAAGCCCTTTGCAGTCTGAACGTAACCATGAATGACTATAAGCACCAGATTCTCAAGAGGTTTAAAATAACATAAGGCTGTAAACTGAAACACAGCCATAAATGATATCAGCTTTTGCCAATTCTGTATTTCTCTCTTAATTTACATGGGCCTTTATCTTTTTGGGCGACTTCTCCTTTTCCATTTGTCTGCTAAGCTGCTGCGCCTGGGCAATGAAACCGTAATGGGGCTTAATGTTGCTCAGATTTGCAGAGCGGTGGGTCATGCAGGTCTGCATCTGGCCAAGCAGAGAGTAAATCTGTGAGCTCTTCATTTGGATGTATCTCTCCAGAACGTCTTGCCCCGGCTTGTCATGGCTCTCTGGATAAATGAACTGCATTTAAAAAAAACAAAAAAACATGACTTTTCAAATCTATTCTTTTTTCTGTGCACATATTGCAAATCATCAATGAGTGCTTTACAGCTGCATACAGTTTGACATGGACACTCCTATATTTTTCATGTATAAGAGAAAGAGAAACACTTAGAGTACATCACTGCACATGCATTTATAGTGCATTTATCAATACCTACCTTAAGCTTTGACCCCAGATGGAAGCGCACGCTGTTTTGCTGATGTGCAAAGGTGACATACATGTGTTCTTGTGAGTGTATGCGCACACTGATGTGAGGGCCCAGGGCAAAGGTTAGAGGCTTGAAGGGAAGGTCACGTACATGCGGGTCAAAATACAACCAATTCCAGCGCCTCCTCATAGCTCCTGTCTCACTGAGGCAGAGACCTCCAACAGGGGTCAGATTCAACCTTCAGACACACCACAGAGATTAGCAACACACACATCCTGCCCTGCAGCATGAGAGCAGCAGGTTGATCGAAAAGCTCTCTCTCGTCAAAAAGTCATTTAAGAAACCTAAGAGGTCTTAACCATTTGGTGTCCAAGATACAAAAGATACAGTTAAGATTAGGTTTTGACATCTAATAACATTTATATTCGATTCCTAAATGACTAATATAATTAAAGGAATAGCCCGACATGTTGGGAAATTCGCTTATTCGCTTTCTGGCGGAGAGTCAGATGAGAACATTGAAACACTTTCATATCTGTCCATTAAATATACTATGCAGCCAGCAGCCGGTTAGCTTAGTTAGCATAAAGACTGGAAACGGGGGAAACAGCTAGCCTGTGTCTGAAGATAACGAAATAAACCTGCCAGCGTCTCTAAAGCTCACTAATGAACACGTTATATCTCGTTTGATTAATCCGTACACAAGCCGAAATCTAAAAATGGCGATTAGCCGTTTCATGGGGATTATTTTTGTCTGGGACTTCCTGGAACCTCTGCTGGTTACCTAGCAACTGCTCCCAGTCAAGAAGTGTACAGAGTTTTTATACTTTGGTTTTTGTACGGATCACACAAACTAGATTTAGAGGTGCTGGTAGGCGAATTTTGCTACCTTCAGGCAAAGCTTTGCTAGCTGTTTCCCCTTGTTTCCAGTCTTTATGCTAAGCTAAGCTAACCAGCTGCTGGCTGTAACTTCAAATGTGCTGTGCCCATATGAGTTTGGTATCGATCTTCTCGTCTTACTAAGCGAATAAGCATATTTCCCAAAATGTGGAACTATTCCTTTAAGGCCTTATTTTAGTAAGAACTTTGTTTCAGTTATTATAATAACGGTTATTATGGAGTAACAATTACCATATCATTCCATTGGGATGGTAGCATGTGGAGTGGCCTTTATTTGTGAAAATGCCTTTGATGCTGGGCGCCACGTCCTTGTCCTCCAAAATGATGTAGGTGAAGTCAGCAGCTTCTGCAGAGGATATTATAATGGCTGCTTTCCCAGAAGGATAACTTTGTCTATTAAGGATCATTAACACTGTGCAAACCTTTTATCAAAGGGAACAAATGTGTACCCTCTCATTAAGTACTTTAACCTTGTCCTTGATCTTCCACTTTGTGCACTGCTTAAAAGGATACAAAACATTACCAGTTCCATCTGGACATAAGGTGAGAAAACATTTCCCACTTTTGTAGAACTTCTTAATTACTTCCTTGAGTTGTGACACAAAATAGTCAAGTTATTTATGAGATTTCTGGTAAATACACGGATGATAAAGCTCTGTTTTAGGAGAGGCCATGGCAACAACAATGCCATTATGGAAGCATACCTTCAAACATACCTTTGGCTCACCATCGGTCTCTTGTAGTGTAAACATGCCAGTAACATTTTTTCTATCTATCTGAGGGATGTGAAGCTCATCATTGATGTAGGGAATCTCTTTTGACAGCCCGTAGGCGGTTTTATTTTTGAGGCCTGAGCAGACGAAGGAGAATATCAATTTATTGATATTGTCAATGAGGAGCGTGAAAGACTGCATATCATATATACTTCACATCTTCAGCATTTGTACTAATTTGTGTAGACTAGGGCCCCAGGTTGCATACTTACTTAACTCTTTCTTCAAATTGTCTTTTTTAGCTTTTTTTTTCTTGAGTTGCAAAAGTCTCAGCCTACATTAGAAATTGACAAAAAGTTATTTTCTGCAGAAGTGGGAAACAAATGTACAATACAATGCCAAAACCTGAAGGGCATGTTGAGAATTAAATTCAGATGCCACCTCATATTTCCTGCTACAGTAAATGCTAAGATAATTGGAGCTATTTTATGGCATGCAGTATAGTACAATCAATACCAATATATGTGCAATACATGTATGTCCTTAGGAGCCTTCCACACGATCTTAACAACATATAAAATAAATGCAGAAGGGACAGGGCATGCATGTTACTCACCTATTCTTTGCCTGCTCTTTAGCAGCTTCCCTCTCCTCCTCAGTCATGACGGGTGCATGAGGGTTCACATTAATCTTTCTATCTGACTCCTTCTGTGCCAATTTTTCTCTCTCTTCCATGATAAGCTCTCTCATTTGTTTAGCTTGCTCACAACAAAACAGCTGAATGAAAGAAAATTTACAACAATATTCTTTGTCCTTTTTTTTTTTTTTACTTGCAGTGCTCCATCCTTATGAACCTTTTCCCACCACAGATGAAGATGATTTTGTCATTCTGGAAAGGTTATCTGAACAGTCATTATTTCTAATGAATTTATTTTCAATGCCTTGTTGAAGGGTAAACAAGCTACACTCACCCTGTCAAAGCTTTTTTCATTTTCCAACAGTTCACCATGTATGAAGGGCTGACAGAGCTGCTGGCAATACTCACACTGAGCAAGATGCACATCCTGTTTATATTCAACCTCTGGAACCTACAGTGCAGCAAAAAACAGATTCACAATCACCTCTCCATCTCTGATATTATAGCCTCCACATGCTGCTATTACTGTGGGGAAATGAAAAAGGCCATCACTGTCATTTCCAGGCACTATGGGCAATACAGAGATACAGGAATAAGTTGAAGGTACCTTTCCAGCATGAGGAGTTTGCTTTGGCTCTGGCTTGTATGCTATGAGACGAGGTGGACCCACACAAGGTATATCATACTCCTTCTTTGGCATCTTTTCATCCTCTGTCTCCTGATGTGAATATAAGTAGACTTGTATAGATTGTTGGATGTAAGCTATACATATAACACACACACACACACACACACACACACACACACACACACACACACACACACACACACACACATATATATAGATATATAGATATAAATATAGATATATAGATAACCTACATGTATAGCCCATAAAATGATCCTTGCAAATTTGTCTTAGAGGGCTTTACAATCTGTATGTTGCACAGATTGTAAAGCCTTTGTAGAGACAAATGTGTGATTTTGGCAGTAGTGGCAGATCCAATCTCTCCAATCTTTTACTTAAGTAAAAGTAGCAAGTAGTGTAGAAATCCTTGGTACAAGTAAAAGTCATGCATTCAACATTTTAATTAAGTACAAGTACACAAGTATTACAATCAAACTACTTAATGTACCAAAACAAAAAGTACTCATTATGCAGAATGGCCAATTTCAGAATAATTTATGTCACATTACTGGATTATGATTATTGATTGATACATTAATTTATAAATGTTGCAGCTGGTGAAGGTGGCGCTAATTTGAACTAATTTAACTCGCTAGCTAATTTTATATACTGGTGGGTACCTTAATCTATAACAATACATCATCTATTTCTTATATTTTGTATTAATAAATATGAATCTGCAAAGTAACTAGTAACTAAAGCAGTCACATAAATGTAGTGGAGTAGAAGTAGAGAGTAGCATAAAATTGAATTGCTCAAGTAAAGTACAAGTAGTACTTTACAGTACTACTTGTACTGTAAAGTACAGTACTTGAGTAAATGCACTTAGTTACTTTCTACCACCAGGTTTTGTGCTGTGCAAACAAAATTGACTTCACTTGACTGTGCATAAAACACACTTTGTTCCATGAGCAGGCTTCCTCTGAAGAATCAGTGTCCATGCTCACCACCGCTGCTTGCAACAACTGGGGTTCTTCAATTTCCTTTTGAACTGCACAAGAGAGAAATAATTGGGAATTTGACAGATGTCTAAGTCATGAGAGGCAAGAGGGGGCAGGAACAGGTGACCCCTTCGCACCCAAACTGATGACATGGCTTACCTTGACAGCTGAAAGAGAGGCTCTGCTCCACCCACTCCCAATCTGTCTGGGTCTGAGTGCTCACCAAAGTAATGAATCTTCCATCCAGCGCACGTACCTCTATGAATTCTGGTGAGACCGGACTGCTCAGAAGAACAGAGACAGGAGACAAAGAATTACAGCAATGCTTTACCTGGACAACTCTATTCATCTTACAGCTATATTAATTGATTTTTGGCCTCTTGGGGGCAGAGGAACCCCTTAACAAGCTAAAAAAAAAAAAAAAAAGGTTGTGTTTATTACATCTGACGTATTACCATCTCATAAAGTCGTTTTGGCTAACATGTTAGCAAACACTCGCCTTTTTACACGTTCAGCAGACACGGAGCAACATTAGCAATAATTTGGAGTCATTTGAATCAATGTTTCTGGTCACCTGATGAAGTCCGATCACTCTCCTTTCAGCTCTGTTTTGCTCTTCATCATCTTGGTGTTTATCTAGTATTTGTTGACATTCTTCACCAGATAGTTAGTTGCTAACTTTATCAGTCTGCCATTTGTTGCTGGGTAGGTAGTGTACAGTGGTTTTATCAGAGCTTTTTGTTGGAAACAGCTGCCTGCTGAGCTAAAAGTAGCTAACAAGGTAAGAGGCTAGGTTGAGGGGCATCCATTTCACATAGTGGAGCTTTAAGGCCTCATTGTAGCCCTGATTTAAAATGGTGGCCTGTTTTGGGACCGTACCACTCACCCAATGCATGCTGCATTGGGAAACAGCATCAAACTTTGGGTAATGGTGGCTTTAGTGAAAACTACTCATGAATCAGACATCAGTGGCAGTGGGGTTTTTTTTTTACTGTATATACAGTTTATATATATATATTTGCTGGCTGATAAGCTCTTTAATCACATTGACCAGCTTGACCTGGAAAATGTCATTATATGACCATCAAAGAAAAGCGTAGACCAAAGGCCAAGCATCACAAATTGGTTTCAGATCAATTTTACAGCATATCAAATCAAAATGTGGATAAATGAAAGTAACAAAAATACTGCAGGAGATTAAAATATAACAGGTCAATGATATGGTCACTAAAAAGACTTCTTAAGGGAATGTTATGAATATTATTGTCATGTTTATAGGTCTTTCAGTTACGCTACTGTAAATTAAAAATGTTCCTTACAGCTTCTTTTTTATAGGCGATGTATTGATGCATCTTGGTTCTCTCCAATGGCCTATATGGAAAAAAAAAAAGTTGTGATAATGTTGAGTATACAGACATCCTGGCTGTGAACAGTTGTCATACTTTTTCATAGCCAGCTTCAACCAACTCACTTTTCTTAATCGGTTGTTCTTGTGGAAGCATTCCAGCACATAGTTTCCCAAGGTCATTTGTTGCTAGCGGAGCACAGATTTGAGTGTTCAAAAGAGAGCTGAAGGAGTTGTCGGGTATGATATTAACAATGGGATCTTTCTGGTCTTCACATGTCTCGTGCTCCTCCAGGCTCTTCGGGTTGTCATAAAGCTGTTGAGGGGAGAAGTCACCTTCTTCAGGACTCTCAGGAGATGCACAGGCAGCATCTCTCCGGTAGGATGGAGACCGACTCATGTTTTAAAAAACATGATATGTCAACTGAAGCAAAATCTCTAGAGCACACTCACTGAATATTGCACGGTTCCATTTGTATCATTTTTGTTATTGTTCAAGTGCAGTTGCCCAGCAGTGGTTTTGCATCAGGCTCATGTACATCAAAAATGTCATATAGACGCAGAAGACAGTTTTCCTGTTCCCATTACATTCACTAATGATGACTTCTAAGTTTAGTGATAGAAGCTCTGTGGCTTTAAACAAAATCATCTCTTCACTAAAATAGTCATTTTGCTACATTTAGATTTTGTGTGGAACTTTTATGTCAAACAAGATAACGACCAAATCTTTAGTGAAAGAGGGGGAAACAACTGAACAACATAATATCTCTACTGGAGCCTATAAAATGATCTCATTCTGTGATAACAGACAATACACTTCAACGCTATCCTTTCATTGAGGATGATGCATCAAGGGAAGTAATTACAGTCACTACTGACAGATCAATGACTAACGCTGACAACAATACCATAGTCTATAAAACCTTGATTTCCCTCTGCTGGGTTCTAACATTTCTAGAAGGCACAGCAACAAAGTGGTAGTAGAGAAGTCCTTTGTGTTACACATACAGCCTATTTTGTAGCTATTACAGAGACTCATTTCATGCAGAGTGTGCATTGTGTACAACTAAAGGTAAGCAGGCATAATTCAGTTTATCATATTGTATCAGTGCTGTTTATTTATTCTTGCCTTTTGATCAATAAATTAAATTAATCCTTTACCTCACCTAAATGCTGTTGCTGTAAATCTCAAGGCTAAGATGCTGTGCTAATTATTTTCACTCTCATTTTCAGTCCATTGCTGGCAAAATCATTTCAGGGCCTTTTGAGGAAATCATCAACAATGTGGGCCCTGGCTCTTGCTCTTTGTTTGGGAAATATTCTCATCAGAGTCGAGGCCAGTGATCAGCATTCAGGATCATTCCCTGTAACTGAACTCTCTGAAACGGCATCCCCTGGTCTTTTAATACTGGAAAAACAGCAGCCCAACAGCTCAATTCATCCACCCCGAGTAGCAGGACCAAAGACACCACACCCTCCTATGTGCTTGGAGTCAGCTGGAATCAGAGACGGCTTCAAATATGTCAATACTGTGGTCTCTCTTGTCGTGTTTGTTGTTGGAATAGTGGGAAATTCAGCCTTACTGAAAATCATATATGTAAACAAATGCATGAGAAGTGGACCAAACGTTCTCATTGCGAGTCTTGCTTTGGGGGATCTAATCCACATTGTGATAGACATTCCAGTCAACGCATACAGGGTAAGTTATTCACCTCTTGCTGTGCAATTACAATGAGAAAACAATGTTGAACCTTATCCTGTTCTCTGCTCTTTTTATCCGTTTAAACTTCAGTCTCACCTTGAATTGATTGTGGGTTTCTTTTTTTTCTTTTTTTTTTACTGAAAATGGTCTTTGTTTTTGCTTCAGCTCATGGCAGAAGATTGGCCATTCGGTTTGGTCCTGTGCAAACTCGTCCCCTTCATACAGAAAACCACTGTTGGAATTACTGTGTTGAGCTTGTGTGCTTTGAGTGTTGACAGGTAAGGAGATAAACAGCACTGTCCTGTGCCCTACAAGAAAATAGTGTATGCTGGCTACTATCTGTATTTCATCAAGCAGACAGATTTGTTTAGCATTAGCCCTTGAAATGTTCTTTAACTGAAAAATGTATCATTGTTACAGACAAAAAGTCCCCCAAGCCATAACATTTCCCCATTGATTTTGCAGATACCGAGCCGTAGTATCCTGGAATCGAATCAAAGGCATCGGGGTTTCAGTGTGGACAGCAATCGAAATAACTCTGATATGGGTTATTTCTATCCTGCTGGCTGTGCCTGAAGTTGTCGGCTTTGATATGATAACAATGGACTATAAAGACAAGCATCTGAGAATATGTCTGCTTCATCCCATGCAAACCACACAGATCATGCAGGTAATGTAATCGTCTCCAGCCAATGCAACAGGATAAAACAAACAGATCAACATGTGTTTGATTTGATCCTCTTTTATATATCCAACATACAGCAATAATAATGCCAACTCGAATAATGGCGCTAATATTATTTCTCCTAACTTTATCCGACAGATTATTGTAGATGTCCTTGTAAACCTACATGTGTGTCTCAAATATTGTTTTATGCATGCTGTAACGTAGCAACCACTGAACATCAAGTCATCCGCAGCACCGACTGACTGTGGGCCTCTGTCATGTTTAATCAACAGTTTTATAAATCAGTCAAGGACTGGTGGCTCTTTGGCTTCTATTTTTGCATGCCACTGGCTTGGACTGCCGTCTTCTACACGCTCATGACCAGGAAAATGCTGAAGAATACTGAGAATACATTAAGCGACCACACCAAGCAGGTTATTAGTTAACACTTTGAAGCGCATTTTGCAACTTTTTTTTTTTGCACATTTCTCATATTTTGGTGCGACATCAACTCTAATATTAATCTTATCTTTACTTTTTAAGAGACGAGAAGTTGCAAAAACTGTCTTCTGCCTGGTGATCGTGTTTGCACTTTGTTGGTTGCCTCTATACCTAAGCAGAATCTTGAAATTAACCATATACGATGAGAAAGATCCTAATAGGTGTCAGCTGCTGAGGTGAGCATGAAGAATTCAGTACCTTTTTTTTTTTTTCATTGTTCACTACCTGGTCTGTGCTCTTTTGTCTGATTAATACCTAATGTTTATCCTCCTTTTTCAGTGTCTTTCTTGTCCTGGACTATTTTGGCATTAACATGGCATCACTCAACTCGTGCATCAACCCTATTGCATTGTACATCGTCAGCAAAAAATTTAAAAGATGTTTCAAGGTAAGATAGTATACTGTCATGCACTTTTTGATTTTCCATATGTAGGGCACTATTCAATTTTAGACAATCTGGTGGGGGGTGACAACATTGTGATCCACATTGGATGAGCTATCAAATGTGTCATCAAGGAGATATGGAGTCATGTCTGTAAAAGGGCTAGACTGGAGCAAGCAATGACCCGAGGGGGTAATAAGTGAAAATGGTCTGGAAAAACATCGTCAGAAAAAAAAAGACAAAAAAACAGACACTTGGCAATCTACCAGACAGTTCATCACTGAATCAGAGTGAGGACGAAGAAAACATAGCTTCAAGGCAATTTTCAAGAGATTTTCTTTTTAAAAGCCTTTATTGTATTACTAGCTCAGAAGGGCATATCTAAAACATACTTTGATTTGTTTTGGCTGTCATCAGGTTTTTGCACACCACAGTGCATGAAGAACTCTGCAGTAATAGTTTTTTATGTCACATTTATTTTTTACATTTTGTGTGCATGTGTTTCTTCTTTTAATAATTCCCTTTTTCTTTAATTAAAAGGCAATCCAAACTTAAGACGCCCTCTCTGAATTAGCGATTCTGTATTAAATCAACAAGGCTTTAACTGTAGGTCCTTATTCAAAGCCGTACAAGCAGGCGAAACTGCATGACTACATACTGACGGTAGATGTGAGTTGTCCTCTCACCAAATGTCTTCGTGTGTGTGTGGTCCTTCAGGCATGTCTGTGCAGTTGGCGTCTACCTCTTCAAGCTGTTACCCATGACGAGGTGCAGTCTGTTTTGAAGTCCAGAATGCAGGATCAAGCCTCAGAGCAGAGCTGCAACATCAAAGCTCACAAGCAGACTTCCACACCTCTACCTGAGCAGGAGAACACCTTACTGTGTTAACAAAACCCATGTGGAACTGTGAAAATGATTTGTGAGTTCTTTAATGTTTCTTTATTAAATATATATATGGCTATCAGAGGAGCTACCAAAGCGGCTCTATCAGTAGCTCAGCAACCTTGACATGCCATCCTAATAATATAAAATACCTTGTGAATAACATGCCGCACTCTCTTTTGTACTGCTGTCGTCAGTTGAACATCTGCTTTGGCATGAGCAACCTGGAGTCAGACTGTTCACACTATTTGCCCCGGGGGCTTGACTCACTCCCAACCATTACATCAGATTTTACCCAGTATACCTATCCTGTATCATGCATCACAGTTCTCAAATCACTGTTTTGGGCACGATGTTAACCTGGCACCCATCAACAGAAATCTTGTCACGCCTTACCGCCTGCATATATATTATTTTGATTCTGTTTCTGGATTCTGGAAAGACACTGTGCCGTAGGAAATCAAGCAAATGGGAATTCAAAATTATTACGGTGGGTTTTATGGGGTATGGTGTATTATTAGCACATAAATGTGTGTTTTCATCTCTGTTAAGTTTCCCATACACAGCAGCCTAAGAGTTTATGGCGTTCCCTTCCTTCTTGAATCTTGAGAAACATATCAAATTGGTGCCACAAGTAGATTCTGTCTCCGCCACTGAATGACTGATTGATGGTGGCCTATTTTTAATGCATTGTTAAATGTGTAATGCATGGAGACACTTTATAAAAGACCTGAGAGTGGGGAAGAAGGAAAACGAAGATGACAGAATGAGGTCAGGAGGAGAGAGGGATGGGAGGGGTTGGGGTAGAGATGAGCACCTGATAGGTCTTCCTGTCACAGGACAAGGCAAGCACAAATAGAGCGCTGTTCTTCCAGCTAATGCTGTATCAGTCGGCAAAACTGTCTTGATGCTGTGCGCTGGAATGCCTATTAAAAGTTTATCTTGTCTAAGTAAAGAGCACAACGCTCAACTGTTTGTAAAGATTCAGTAGTTTGTTTGAATAAAAGCATGTGAATGTTTGTGATGATTATATAGAAGAGAATTGTAATAAGGACATGACATGATATTTTCGAAAGCTCATTAAACTTTCCAGTAAATTACTGTATATTGCTCAAATTAAGCTTTCATTTGACAGTACTTCCCTTCATTGTCACGCATGTATGGTATAAATACGTATTAATGGAAAATGCCTCATTTAAACCTTAGATTATTGAAGCCTTTTGACACTCCTTTCTTTATTTTTCAAGTAATTCATCTGATAAAAAAATTACAGTTCTCTCTGTCATTTGAAATGAAACCATGTATATAAAAATACCCACTTTGTTTTATGTCATGACTTTTTCACATCAGTGCCATTGTACAAAGTGTTTGTCACTCTAATAGCTCTTGGCACATCAAATAGAGAGCACAAGGAAATGCTGGTTCCACATCACATCGCATCAAACCAGCAGGCTGGCATCTTTATGTACCAAATCGATTATCCTTGCTTTTCCTCGACACATGAACACTAGATTGAGCAAACGGCAGTTAGAGTCAGGTTTAGGTTTGTTATTATGACGGAATAGCGAGAATCAATGTAATCCTTTCAAATTTTAGTGTGTGGATACATCGTAGTCCTCAAAATTGTATATTTAGTCTTAAATCATTTAAATGTCATCTCACTGTAAAGACAAATTTGAGCCATCTGACTCAAAATGTGTTTGTGATTAGAGATGCCAAAAATATGTTTCAAGAGAACAGAGAAAGTAACATGCGTGCTTTCCAGCCCACACAGTCATATTGCCTGCTGTGCTACACACTCGTGCACCTTTCTCTGTTCTGACATAAGAGAGAAAGTGTCTCTGTGCCTCTGACGCTTTGACTGTTGGATACAACAGGATATGGAAGTTCAATATGCTCATTTATGCTGAAGCCAATTTGTACTGTTTTTGATCTACAGTAGCACAACATGGTCCCTGTGTTTTACGTGTTTATGTACATATTTTGAAATCTGTCCTGTTGGATTCTCCTATTTCTTCTTAATTTGTATTATTTAGACTCTTTTTTTAATTTCATATTGCATTTTTATGGCTTACTGGGTTGACATACTGCAGCAGCACACACACATCAGACGCTTCTGTCAAATACTAATTTGTGTCAAATGCTGTCAAATACTCCTGTCTCCTTTGTTAATGTAAATGTCAGCAGATAATCAACAAATGGTGCAGTGCTATCATGTCCCCAGCAGTAAAAGCTCACAACTGCCAGATGACACTGACACAATCATGCTCTGGTATCCAGAGAAGGGTGACGTCAGTGTCAACATCAACGAGCGAGCGGGTGTCTGAGACCTTCTTCAGTAATCTCTGTACACACAAGGCTCAGATAGGGCTCCCCACGGTGCTGCCCAGACTCCCCAGACTGTGGATTTAATTAAACAGTGTGAAATTAATTAATCAGTGGGGTGGCAGGTAAAAGGACTTCTCACTGGAACTGCTCACACAACCAAGACAAGCATTTCATGTGCGCTGACAGTTATTAATTTGCTGTATGTTTTATTATAGTGTTTCTATATAGAGATGCTGAAATTCTGGGAGATTAAAAAGCTTGGCATGGGAAAAAAGTCATGCAAATTATCAAAATAACAGCTCCCGAAAATCAAAGTGTAAACCTGTGTTTGATCTGTTCTATCAATTAATTAAAAATTTCAGTTCTGTATAATAATGTGGTGCAAATTAGATGGAAATGAGATAAAATATTCATTTAGCTATCTGGGGAATCTGCCTGGAGGGCTTTTTAGTCTTCAGTCTGGCTCAAAATGCTGTCCATATGGCAATTATGTACAGTAGTGTTGCAGGAGGATTGGTCTGATGCCTACTGGCAGAGAGGAGCCTGCCTGTGACAAACTGCTGCTAGGATCTGATGTGAGTTGAGGGAGATAATGAGGCTGTTGTAAGCCTTAAGTATAGAGCCTGCCCCTGGGGTGGCATATCTAAGGGCTCAGGCTCCCTCATTGTTGCACGTGCTGCTGAGGATTAAAAACACATTTACTTTTTTCTCATAAACTTTGTCAGTACTTCCCACAACTCTTTGGACAACTTCTGCTTTCATGTGGCAAGCCTCTTGACATTGCTTTGTGGAGGAGCTGGGTTTTTTTTTTTTTTTACAGTTTGTAGATGTGAAGTCTTGATTTGATTCTGCTTTGCGCTATCTATAGCTCTTTTTAAGCACCCCACCAGAGGATGTGTACGTTCTGGGGTACATCCTACGGTGACTGATGTTTTGACAAATGTCATATTCTGATAGACAGTATTTTAATATTGATGGCATTGGCATGGCTTTTGAAATTAATGTTCACTGACAGAGTAAAAAAAATGATGATATGGGTGAGGTAGTATAATTACGTTGTTGGTTATACAGCGACCTCTGAGAGAGCCCATGCCTGCTGCGTTATAAAGATAACTGCCCACCCCTTCTGAGGAACTCTTGACATCCACTGCAGGTTGGGTGCCTCCACCACACTAACTGTCACATATACAGTGTGTCCCAAGGAAAACAATGGTCCAAATTCCAGCACTATGTCCAATTTAGACCTACACCACACTACAGGTTTTCTATTTGAGTGTAACAAGGACACCATGCAACCAAGTGCAATACACAGAGAAATAAAAATCCCTGCAGTGTGTGCAGAGTAATTGAGTCACCCAGGACAATTGCTGTAATGTTTCATGACATAGAAAGTGTAATTTACTGAGTGCAGGCAGGTCTATAGACAATATTTACAGTTTTAACTTAGTGAAATAAACAAGACAGACGTCATTATATGATACCAGCAGGCATTTAATTAATGGCCATTTGGGGCTTGCATACTAAATAGGAGGGTGAGAGAGAGAGAGAGAGAGAGAGAGAGAGAGAGAGAGAGAGAGAGAGAGAGAGAGAGAGAGAGAGAGAGAGAGAGAGAGAGAGAGAGAGAGAGAGAGAGAGAGAGAGAGAGAGAGAGAGAGAGAGAGAGAGAGTCAAGTGACACTCCAGCCAATGGCAAGAAAACTCAAGGAGACCTGCAAATGGCAGGCAGAGTCAGACTCCTGGGCAGAGCTGCAAGTGGTCACTCAACCATGGGATTAAAAAGCATTTAAGCCTTGTACCAAGACCCCCTGTCCTCGTCCAGCCATGTTATTTCTGACCATTCAGGAGAAAAGAAAAGACAAACGTTTGGTGCCTGGGTTGTTATTGCCGGTGCAAAACCGCGGGTTACAGGTTTTTCCACGATGCCAGCATCTATAAACGTACTGCAGTGCTTTCTTGCAGAAAAACATAATGAGCTATCCTAAAAGGGTTTCTGTGTTCTGGTTAAGGTGCAAAATGGACTGTCACTACTGTTTATTTCATTCATGTCTGGATGTAATGGAAAACATGCAATCAAATGTAGGACACGTTTGCTAGAGTGGTTCACTTCACACTTCTATTCACACTTCTAATGCCTCTTGGGCAACAACAGGCAAATTTATGACAGGCTATTGACGTATTTATAGGAACCTCTAGTGAGTGCATGAGCTTGATTAGCACAAATCCATGCCACAAAATAAATCACCAGCTAAGATATCCCAAATGTATTGTGCTGAGTGTTGGTGCCAAGAGGATGTTGGTGAAAAGGTTGTTGATTCGGTGGTCACCAGAGTACCACAGCACCCTGCCCGACTGTGCTTGTTTTGATGGGCAATGATGAAAGCACAGGTGGATGCGAGAAAGCTCCCCTCCCTCGGCTGCTTCGGACTCCTTTTCTGTGGTTTCCTATTAGCACAGGAGTGGAGGTTTGCAGTCTGGCTGCTGGGCACAGTGGGTCAGTGCTCACAAAGCTCTGTTTGTTCCCTGGCCTGCAGGGCTCCCAGGGTAAGCTTGGCTCCAGAGGGGAGACAAACAAAAAGGCACCACTGTCTCACACACTGAAGCTGCTCTCCAACACATTTGTCTTTTCTACTCAATGGGGGTACATTTCTCTTCTTAGGAGAGGAATGGCAAAAGGAAACAAGTTTTTTAGAAACAGGGCCTCAGGATAACAAAACTGCTGTTGTTCTGAGCTATGTATTTTTTCTCAGTTTAAATGCCATTTTGAGTTGTTGCTTGTGGTGATGTGTTTTTTTTTCTTTTTGCTTTGTGTTTTTCATCTCCTTTTGTCTAGCTTAGACTCTGAGCTCTTTGTCTTGTGCTGCTGTATCAACATATTCTGAGTGGAACCCAAGGAAACCGCCGACAGCAACAGGCACACAACACATCATATTTAAATTTCCGCTGCAGTTACTAACTTTAGAGATTATATACAGAATATAGTCCTGTTGAACCACAGCTGGTGCAACTAAGACACAAAAAGGTCTCTCAATTAATGAATCATTTCAAGGTATTTCTTATGTCCGTATACACTGTCTGCCTGTGATTTCTGGAGATGAAATAATGTGCAGGATACTCTTACAGCTGGTGTCAGGTCAGACATTCACTGTTGTGCTGCAATCTGCAGTCCAAGTATAACTCCATTATTGAGGGGACTTTAAAATGGGAGCTGTGTGACACACAGCGGGATGATTTAGTTTAATGACCATGGCAGTGACAGTGCTGTGATGGAAATTGGACTCCCCCTGCAAATTTACATCACTTGAGGGTACTTGGGGCTCTTTTAGCGGCTGCACTCCAGAGCACGAGCCATCAGGAGGTCCTGGATATGTCATGCTTGTCACCTTCCTTTAAGTGCATCTGCAGACGTGGGAGATGGATTAATATTATATAGCCTACGGAAGCACAGAGGCCGTCTTATCAGCACTGCAGATGTGATAAGCACCTCTACCCCCATGAAAACCAGGAAAGATCTCCAAGCAAAGAGACAAGCATCTCTTTGTGTTGTTTCCTCACACTGCTTCAGAGTTTCAATGCGGCTTTAGTGGCAGATATGGTGCAATTTCACATCTGTTGTAATTTGATGTGCCTGGATCACCCTCTGTGAAATCGTCTTGATCGCAACATGGCTCCTTTCAATTATTTAGAAAGTTGGCATATGGCTTTACAGATAGTAATCTGATTTCTTTTGATTTTGAGGTATTCAGCATAGCCTACAACACAAGCCCCAATAACAGCTGTGCAAAAAAACGCCTGTCTCTGTGATCCTGTTATTTGGTAGCTTAGCATCCACACTCCCCTCTTTTCACAGAAAAAAAAAAATTGATTTATTTATTTAATAAAAATGTCACTTTTATGGAAATATCTCCCATCATTGCCATGACACTCATCTCACATTAGTTCACATCAATGCAGATGTCAGTGTGCACAAATTGCAATGCCCTCAAACTGATTCTGAGCTGTGAATGGAAGTTATAACAACCATTGCTGTCACTTCAGTTTTATCAAAAAAAAAGCACCCAGTGGAACCATGGAAACAAGATGTGACACAAAAAAACATGTACATCAAAGCCAGCATATACTGTAATTAGAATTTATTGAAGCCTACTCAGTCAGAAAAGGTATGGTCTGCCGAGCTGTTGGATTCAGTCCCATACCTTCCATTAAACACAGTTCAGTGCATTACGCCTTGGTATTACAAAAAAGAATGTGCTCATGTGCGAGTCTGTTGCTACAAATAGGAATATGGCATGTATGTATTCCAGTTTTACTGTATGTAAAGAAGTAAAGTATGCCTACAAAGAGAAAGCACCTGTTTACATGTAAAATGTGTCATAGTAAGTATAGGTAGGCCTATTATAGTATAGATAATCATACATCGTGATCTGCATTTCATGCTAACAGGTGTAGCTTTCTGGCAGTATATACAGTCAAACTCAGAAAATACATATCTGCATGCATAACTGCATAGAAGCTGAAAGTTTAGAGACCTTGAAGGTCTTTGAAAAAAAAAAAAAGATATGTTCTCTTACAAGTGTAACGTGTTTTCTTACACAATACCTAAAATGCGTGCCACCCACCAGCGACAGGGCATAATGACTCGGCAAGCTACCTGGCATCCTCTGTAGTTGTAAGGCCAGGGCCAGTAGCCACGCAGAGGCTCGCATATTCTCTGACAGTGAGTGTAGCTGCGTTGGCATTCTGAGCAGCAGATCCCCTGGTGGTCTAACATGGTGTCAAAGGTCACGGCTCTGTCCTCTCCGGCTCCGCCGCTGCGCTGCAGTTTGGAAGCAATGTTAATTTTGAAGAGCAATCTTTTTTCTAAATTTATACTCATTTGCAATTCAAATGTTTTCAAAAACTTCTCATCCTCCCAAACACGTGAGCACAGCTCTCCTAGGCAACATGAATTTTTATAACCAATGGGAATTTTCATTTCAGTTCACAAGTTCATCAACTTGGAATGGCAGCTGTTACCCCACTGCCCTGTAATTATAGCCGCTAATATGACACCCACTCAACAGCAGCAGCAGTATATATCCACAGCTGACAGAAGGACTTAATCCAGGTTAACACATTTTGACACCATGTACTTCTATTTCTGAGACTACATTTTTAACAAGGCTGCCGTCTTAAGGATGGTGTTATGAAGTCATCTGTAAAAGTGTTGACAAAACAGAGAAACTTCAATTCGTAATGTTACTTTAAGGGTTGCTTCAGGGCTCAGTATACTCCTCAGATAGTTAATCAAAAATTCACCAGCTCTGGAGCCTTGTTTATCATAAACAGTGTTGTTGAAGAAGTTGGTACTCACATGATAGGGGTTTTCGGGATTGTACGCTGACCCCGCAGTAGACTGTGCCCCCTCCTCTTCCTCCGCGACTCTGGAGGTGTCATCCTCTGTGTGACTCACCGGGTCCCTCTCCTCAGCAGCTGCCTCAAACTCCTCCATGTTAAACTGCCGTTTGGCTCGCTGTGTGTCTCTCTTTCCCCTCTCCCCATCTGTTACAGCAGCCACGAGAGGCAAGAGTATTGGGTCAACATCCACAAGATGCCATACATGTCCTCAGAGCTCAATCCCACATAGCTGGGACTGTCTCAGATGTCCTGAATAATTAAATTAACAGCAGTGATTTCAAGCAGTCCTGCATATTTCAAGATCATTCTTTTTTGATACAAGACCGGAGTCTTTTTTGGCGTACGACTCTAAATGTAGTGTGTGTTCAAGATGTTCTCAGTGTTCTCAGACAAGACTGTAAATGTGTAAAAGTGTGTCAGCAGATAAGCAGGGCAACCAAGATTTGAATAAACTATTAAATAATGTACAATAATTCAAATGGAATAGACCATGCTCTATGATAGCAGGCAAGCTTTATAGACTGTGTGGGATGGTGCGAATGAATACATAACAGCAAGAAAGAAGAGAAGAAGGCAACCTTTAGGATAGATAGGTTGGAGCCAGTAAATTGGAAGTTCCCCGCAAAGACCCAGAATTTTGTTGCTCAGAAAGCTTGTGTCCTTCAGCGGCTGCTCTGCAGCAACCCATATGAGGAACTCCTCATCAAACCTCACTGGCATGATTTCATCTGTCTGGCAAGAATAACAAGATAATGTCCTTAAATTACTAAGAAATGACAGTGTTAAAAGCAAGCAGAAGATCCTCTGTAATTTCTTTTTTCTTTTTCCAATTTGCAATGTTCTGTATCAAGTAGTGTGCATATACCAGGTCAAACATCAGCGACTCTTTGTTGTAAGCTCCCATGTGTGGAAGGTTGGCTTTGATTTGGGATTTTATATAGCACTTGTCTCCTCCAAAGAAGCGGATTCCAGTTATTCCCTGCACCAAATCACAGAGATGCCATGTTTACACTCACAGCTTTGCTACTTTGCTAGGCACACAGAAAGTCTCAGTTGAACTTCCCCAGCAAGAGAGAACAAGGACAAACTCACTCACAATTTGAAAGTCATGAATCTCCACGGCTTCCTCAGCTCCATTCCCAGTTTTAAATCGCTCCAGGTTGTTGTCAGAATCAATTTCCACGGAGCCCTCCCTCACCTCCCCATTGATGTTCATACTGTAACGAACATTATAAACCTGGCAGCATTCAAAGTGGAATGTTAAAATGACTGATTAGTCAAGTTATGTAAATCACACTGTAGCAAACACAATAGAAGTGAGATAGAGAAAAACAAGCTTCCTATTGCTCATGCTATTCCCCTGCACAGTAATTGTTGGTGTTGCTTCTCTTACAGAAATCCTGTGTAGATTAAGCACACTGACAATTGAGCAGAGCACCGCAGGAAATGTTTTTGCAGACCTTGATGGGAATATTTTCCCTACAGGTGAGCTCAGTAGGACACAAATAAACATTACACTCTTTCATATAAGATTGAGTAGAGTAACAGGAGCAATTTATGCAGTTTGTATGCATTGTAGACAGAATTAATGATGCAATTTCACAGTCTGAACTGTGATGATGAATATGATTATTGACAGGGCATCTCAGTCATTAACATAAATATCTCTAGAGACGGTCTTAAGAAAATACAATTATGCCTATAATAAAACGTTTTTATTATCAGAGGATTTTGTAATCTACTTTGGATCCATTTTCCACCAAGAGCATCCTCCTTGCATTCACTTTAGATATCTGTTATTGGAGGGGCACTGTAATAACTACAGCATAATCCTCAGTTGACACTTACATTTTTATCGCTGACTTTCCACAGGTAGAGAGCAGCCATGGATGCACACAACATTACGACTGCACCAACAATAAGAGCCACAGCTCCAAATCTCAGGAGGCGACCGACTGCAGCAGAGGTCGGTGTGCTTTGTTCCTTCACAAAGTTCAGAGGATACAAAGTAAGAAATGACGCACACTCACCAATAACCAGGACAAGTGATAACATTCCTGGAAACCTTAAGAGTTTGCAAGAGTTTTATTTACGTGTCATGGATGTCAAATATATTTCTAATCAAAAACGTATAAAGCCTGTCTTACCGGAGGCACGCAGTGTTCAAAACAGCCAGATCCATGAGTGGTATTTTGGACTTTTTCCATAGTCTCTCTCATGATGTCCTCTATAATTCCTCCACTAATACTGTTGCTTCTCTTTGGAGAATCAGGTTATCCAGCAGGAGGCTTTCTGACGTTTGAGTGTGAATGACGTACAGTTGATATAAATTCTTTGAGCTAAATTCTTCGTCTGAATGTTACCTGTAGGTCCAGGTTGCCTAAAGCAAGGTGGCCATCCTGTGGTACCAAACTAAAACAAGATTTTTGAAGCAGTTCTGAGCTCATCAGAGATTGGCTGGTGCAACGTGTTACAGGCAGTGATGTAATGGTTGGTAGAAAGGTTGTTAACTGACCTTTTGGTCAGCGTTAGGAGGAAAACATATAAGTACTTACATAAGCTTTCATAGAATATTTTTTATGTCTTTCATTTAATCACCCTCCTCTTATAGTTTGAAGTCACTTTTGATATGAATTTATTTGAATGTTGCAGATTTCCTCCAGTTCTTTACCTGTTACAGGTGTCAGTGAGAATAAACAGATTGCACTACCTGTAGTCAAACTTGTATGCAGAAGTGAGTCTTCTTCTGTCTTTACATTCCTGCAATATGCTACAAGATGGCACTGACTGGCAATACCAAACACAATCACAGACACACAGACATAACCTTAGCTTAATTATGAATTTTCTGATTTGACAATGGGAGAAAAATAGTTTCGTGGTCAAGGTTACTTGGCCCTTATTATAACTTAAAAAGAAGAAACAGTAAGAAAAGAGATTCAAATGTGCAGTGCTGCTGTTGCTTGGAAACAGATTGAACCACATTTTTGGGATAATTGGTAAGCTGGGAGGTAATCAGAAAAGGTGAGGGGATTCTTTGACCTTCGAAAAAATATGTAATTGTACGAGCATTTGATCAGCAATGCAGTATTTGCATGCAAATTGAGGCAGCAGAGTAACTGCATTGTGTACCATTAAAAGAAGATGACATTTTGCTATCAATTTAGCTCTGATCAGTGGAGGACCACATTTTATTTATTGCGGCTTATAAGCCTTTAAGGCAAATGAAATGCATTCAGTTGGCTAATTGAGGTTATTCTGTGTGCTTTATGAATATTCCCTCAGGACAATAGTTTGTACTCTTCCTATAAGATTACATTTGAGTCCTGTAAGCCCAGATAGCTCCATGTTTAAACTGTCGTTGAACAGCGAAACAATTTTGCTTTTAACTGTTTATTTGTGCAACAATGTGACAAAATCTACCACAAACATGGTAATCTTTCATATTGATTGTTTTCCACAGCAGAAAGGCCTCTTTCAGCCTAAATGTCCATACGTCATGCCCCTTAAATAGTAACACATGCTCTTGAAAATTGATAATAAAATTCTTCTTTACATTGAATCATTATGAAAAATATATTATTAATGTACAAAATCTTGCATATTACACATGATACAATGAACAGTCTTATATGAGCCAAAAGACACATGACATACTACAAAACACTGCAACAATCCAACATAGAGTCAAGTAAGATAAAAGCACTATACAGTATAAAGACAAAATCCCTTTTGATGACTTTTTGATCTTTATGAGTTTGTGTACTCTGGGATGGATATCTCATCTGCTTCCTGTATTCTGGCTGGTGTCGGTGGACCAACAAGAATATAATCAAATTCCTGGTGTTGAACTTTCTCGTACACACTTTGCAGACCGTTGGTTTTGGGTATGTGAGCTGGGTAGTAGTTTTCCCTTCTGGTGTCCCGGGGAAGTGAAGCTGTCTTGGAGAAAGTTGACAGATGCGGTCCACAGGCCATGCTCGTGTTGGGCCTTGTAGCTGAAGGGCTCCAGCATCGGTCCGAGTGTCCCAACACTTTGCACTCGCTTGTACATGCCCAGAGACCTGTGGAAAACAGCAGTGCTGTCATGAATACATTTGCTGGCTCACCTGGTCGAGGATGTTTGATGCTGAAAGACCCCAGTGAGCCCAGGTAACATCAATCATAATGTGTCCAGTGTATTAGAACATGTATTATTGTAATCTGTATGGTACATGGTTTAGATTAAAATAGAAACCGCACTATAAGAAGAGGAATGCATGTAACATCAGTGCATGGCTTTCACCTTTATATCCTCTCATTTGACTCATTTTGAATTTCTATTTTATTATTATTTTTGATTGTGTTTTTTTTTTTTTGGTGACACTCACTGTTTGTTGGTGGTGACTCTTTTTTGTGCACATCTCCACTTATGTCAGAATCACTGTCATTGAAGTCACTGTCCCCTTTTCCACTGTCCTTGCCACTGATGTGGGGGTCTCTTGCTGAGATTGTTGTGAATGAATTACCCTTCCATATTGTTATTGGTCTGACTGTTTCTTTCCCGTATCCTGGTAGTGTAGAATAACCCTGCAGGGATGCAAACACATTCAACACAAATCTTAAGTCAAGATGCAAAAGACAAATGAAGTTAGTGCGAAACAAACTTTAAATATCTCTGAAATATAATCACTCACCTTTAGTTTACCCTCCATCACTCTGCTGTTTGACTCAAAGATGCCTGCTGTCTGCCTGCCATCTTCACAGCCTGTCTCTGCTGTGTTGCTGCTGGCCAATGGAGGTTTCTCTGGAAATGGATGGGCATCAAACACTTTGCCTTTGTGGTTGGCAATCAATGAATCAATATGACCACTTTCCACTTTCTCCACATTTGGTACGTCTTCTTTTTCATCATAGCCCCCCTCCCTTGTCTCTTTTTTCCGGCGGCTGCAAATGGTTGTGATGAGAATGATAGCCAGCAGGAGGAGAGAGCAGCTCCCTGCCAGGACAATGATTATGGCTATGGACATGTCCCATTCAAAGAGCTCCTCGCTGCCATTTTGAGCCAAGGAAGGCATACTGGGTAGAGTTCCTTCTATGAAGCTGAAGTGTATAATGGCTGTGGAGGTAAGCGCGGGGGATCCATTGTCACTGACCGACACTGTGACTTTGACATTGTCTGCGAGATCGTACGTCAGCTGTCGGCTCACGTGCACCTTCCCTGTGTCTTTGTTGATAGAGAAACCCAGGTGTCCCCCCTCGGTGATTTTATAGGACAGCTGTGCATTTATGCCTTCATCAGCATCCGTGGCCTTTATCTGGGTTACCACATAACCTGCAGGTGCATCTTTGGGCAGGAAAACCTCAGCAGATCCTTTGTAAAGGGGTGGCTGTATGATAGAAGGTTGGTTGTCATTCTGATCAACTATTTTTAGTCTGATGACAGCTGTGCTCTGCAGCTGTGGTGACCCCCCATCACTTGCTTGGATGTGTATGTCTAGCTGTTTCATTACTTCATAATTAAAACTCCTCAGGGCATATATAGAGCCAGACACTGAATTGAGAGACACAAAGGTGTTCACAGGGGACCCCATGATAACACTGTCCACAAGTCTGTAGGTGATTTTACCATTATTGCCCAGATCTGCGTCGCTGGCCTCAACTGTGGTGATGTAAGCGCCCGGGGCGTTGTTTTCCACCACTAAAACTTCATAGACAGCTTTAGTAAAGTGAGGGGCGTTGTCATTCTCGTCGCTGAGTCTAATGGTGTACTGAGTGATTTTTCTCAGCGGAGGTGACCCAAAATCCTCAGCCATGACCGTCAAGTTATACTCACTAATCCTCTCCCTGTCTAGGGCTGCTGCTGTAACTATCATGTAGCTGTCCTCGTAAGCCTGCCGGAGTTTGAAATGGTCGTGGCCGTATAATGTGCAGTGGACCTGGCTGTTAACACCCGAATCTCTGTCCAAGGTGCTGATCAGCGCCACCAGACTGTCCTTGTCTGCCGCCTCGCTGATGTATGCAGTGCCTGTCGTGATGGAGGTCATCGGGGTGATGCTGATTTCTGGGGCATTGTCATTAACGTCTTTGACGTGAATTATGATTTTGCACACGGAGGGGGTCGGGTTGGGTCCCAGATCAGTCGCCTGCACGTCTAGCTCGTAGGTGCTTTTGTCCTCAAAATCCACAGGGCTCCTGAGCGTCAGTCGACCTGATTTACTGTCCACTTGGAAAAGTTCTCGGATCTCATGAGAAACCTGTTTTCCGAACCCGTAGACGACCTCTCCGTTTAAACCCTCATCAGCATCAACTGCGTTTAAGTCCAGTATAACAGTGCCAACCGGTGCGTCCTCTGGCAAACTGACGGAGAAACTATTCTGGTCAAAAACGGGACTATTGTCATTAAAGTCAGTCACTTTGATAGTTATCTTTGTTGACCCCGATCTGTAAGGGTTCCCTCCGTCTGTGGCGACCAGCTCCACAGTGTATGATGACTGAGTCTCCCTGTCTAGCTCTTTCATTAGCACCAATTCCGCATATTTAACCCCATCCGCTCTCAGGAGCACATCAATGGTAAAATGACTGTTGACAGAAATTTGGTAGCTTTGGATGTAGTTTGACCCGACATCAGCGTCCACAGCTGGGTCTAAAGGGATGCGGGAGCCCGCTGCTGCATTCTCTGAGATCTCCACTATAGATTCCTTGTTTGGAAACTCCGGAGAGTTGTCATTGATGTCCTTTATTTCCACCTCGACGTGAATCAATTTGTAGCGATCTTTGGAGAAATTTACCACGTCAAAAGTAATGAGACACTGTAGAGTGTGTCTGCAGATTCTTTCCCTGTCAATTCGTTCCCCGACAGTGAGTTCCCCGTCGTTTTCTCTTACCCTGATGAATGAATCATTGAATTGTTTCATCATCCTGAAATTGGTCTTGGAGGAATGAGACAGACTCAAGGACATGTCCTTGGCAAGGTTTCCGATGACTGTACCTGGTGCGTCCTCCTCATTGGTCTGGTATCGAATAGTATTTCCCTCGGACTGAGCCAGTGAGGCAAATAAAAATTGATGGATTGAGAATATAAAAATCCACCGGTGCCAATAAGTTATACATTTGCCCCGTATCATCTTCGTAGTAATCTTTCCCTCGGTAAGCAGCCTCATTGTGTGCTGAACAGATGAGAGCAGTTCACCTCTGGAGTGAGCTCCCCATACAGCTCCCGCTTTTATGAACTGAAGTGTGCTGGAAGAGAAAGTTACTTGCTCCTTGCGCGCAGCCAGTCAGATACGCTTGTTGCCTCGCCGTCAACACAGCTCAAAATTCTGCAGTGGCGGGGTTTATACAGCTCCTCATGCTAATGAGACGAAGTGTGACCAATCCCTCGCTTTAGAATTAAAAATACCCCCTATGAAAAAAAAGAAAAAAAGAAAAGAAGAAGCTCTAAGCCTGTTTTGAGAGTGTACACTGAAGGAAGTTGCAAAATAGAAAAAAAAAACGGGCAGACAGATATGGCAATGCTTGAAGATATAGTTCCTGCACTGTTTATCGTCTTATTACAGCCATTACCGAGTGATGGTTTTATTTAGCAAGAGCCTATTTCTTCTCCTTTTGATGTTGAGTTTATTGTCTGTTGAGCGTGCCTGAGTGCGAGTAGGTGTGTAGGCTACGAATGTGTGCATGCACTCACACGGCCAGCTCAATTGTTTTTGGTGAGCTGTGCAAGGCTTTGTTCAGGGTGAGGCACCGTTGAGAACAGCTTAATTATCTGGAGACTCGTTCGCGCTGAAAGCATCCACAGCCCTTCTGAGGGGAGGAGTGATGCTAGATCGATCATTTGATAGAGCAATACCTGATTTGTTTTTCTTCTGGTTATCTATTATGTACTAAAACAAGATGATCAATATTGTACCATCTCACAGCATATGAAGTCTCCCTGAAATGTTCTCCTATTTGAGATTTAAGAGATTTGTTTTTCCAGTCCTCTTTATTTTTCCACCTGGGAAACATATATTATACATGTTTGTCTCCTGGGTTTTGACTACAACCCCCTACTCTGAAAACATAACTTCCAACTGTTATGCATTTCAAATCACATTAGATTCAACTAATATTCAGTAAACTATGATAAAGATGAGCCATTTACTTTTGCACTTTTACATGTACAGTTTAACAGGAACTACACTATATGGCCATTAGTATGTGGACAGCACTGTTCACGTACAGTACTTGTGTGCACTTTTGGTGTGGGGCTGTTTGCAGCTATAAGCTCTTTCGTTCCAGCTGAGGGAAATCTTAATGCTATAGCATACAATGATATTTAAGACAATAGTGTGCTTCCAACTTTCTGGCAGGGATTTCCTGTTTCAACATGACAATGCCCCTGTGCACAAAGCGAAATTCATAAAGAAATGGTTTTCAAACTTTGGTGTTGAAGAACGGACCTCAGCCCAATCCAACACTTCTGGGTTGAATTGGATGACGACTGCTTGCCCGGTCTTATCACCCAACATCAGTGGCCGATAGGAGCAAATCCCCACGATCCAAAATCCTGTGGAAATTCTTCCCAGAAGAGCAGAGGGTGTTATAGTAGAATATCAGTGCACATGGTTTTGGAGTTGTGTATTGTGTGTTATGTTCAACAATCACTTATGGATGTAATGTGGGTTGTTCACATACTTTGTTCAGGTGTCCAAATACTTTTGTATACATGTTCTTAAGTGCAAAAGTTGGACACAATTCAACACCACCACAATCTATAGCCGCAAAATTCAACCACAGAATTTGGTCTACACTTCTCTGGCACATTGGACTATTGGATTGCAACACATGCTCCTGTTTTGGTGTATTTGTACAGTGTTGGCATGGGTATATGTCAACCCCTGTTAAGCTAATTTCCCAAAATGTTTAAACGTGATAGCTGAATTGTCAGTGTAAAGTAAATGTAAGTAGTAAAATAGAAAATAAATCTGTAAATCTTCACCAAGGACCTGATTTAGTTTCCACCAAATATGTGAGCATGCCCACTCCTTCTTTTTGGATGTTCTGTCCAACCTCTGGTGGAGCTTATTAGATTTGATAGAGGGTATTTTTTTCTCCAGTATAATTATGTTTTTTTTTGCACTTCTTTGTTCTGCTACTGCGGAGACTACATAGGATTAGTGAGAAACCTGGAGTATGACTACTTCCCAGCATCTGGATAGAAGTCACTTGTTTTGAGGCCTCTGCTCACTGTTTATCTCTGACTATTTACTTCTAACTTCTCCGTCTACTGTATATCTTAATGGGGCGTGGAGGCAGATGACAGTTTGTGTGTGTTTTGTTCAGAGCGATTCATTAGTCAGCAGTCCACAGCACGCTGTGGTTGAAGCACTAACAATAATCTGAAACAGTAACGCTAACACTAGCAATAATGATCTGAAACATTGTGAAAAGCCCACAGAGACACATTGAAAGGGAAAAGGCTGTAGGAAACAACAAAGGTAGGTGGGCATATAAGCTTATGGAGAGAACCACTGTGACAGATTCTATTTGTTTCTTAAAGCAGAGGTTATCACATTAGGGAATAAACTGTGTTTAGATAATGTTTTGGAGTAAGATAATATATTCAAATTGCTCTAAATACAGACAATAAGTGATTTTTCTATTCATCTAATTAGATTTACACCAAGGCTACCAACATTTCTTGAAGCACAATGTTACAACGTAGTTTGTCAAAATGATCCACTCAAATAGAAATATGGAAATGGAATTTAAACCCAGGACCTAAACAAGTTTCCTGACTTTAAAATGTGTTATTCGCACTTGCATTATCAGTGGGGTACAGTGTATTTAATTTTCAATTCAATTCAGTTTTATTTATATAGCACCATATCATAACAAAGTTATCTCAGGGCACTTTTTCGAGTAGAGCAGGTCTAGACCGACTCTTTACATTTACAGAGACCCAACAGTTCCCACCATGAGCAAGCACTAGGCAACAGTGGCAAGGAAAAACTCCCTTTTAACAGGTAGAAACCTCGAGTAGAATCAGGCTCTAGGTGGTGAGAACATACAGCAGCACAGTACAGATTTACAGTACACATTTAGTGTGCAGTGTTAAGATATGTTAATAAGGAATGAGAAGATTCCTACAAGCTGGAGTTCAGCAACTTCATATTTGAGTATGCCACCTTAGGCAACAAAAATGTTACCTGTTTCTGTCTCATCCTCAAATTAATTTCTTCCAGTGCTGAATAACACTATGTATATTTTTAAACATCCAGTGTTTATTACAATCAGTCTCAAGTAAAAATATCTAAAAAAAAAATGTCAGTGACTGGGTTTCTTTACTGTGGTAAAGTCCCAATTCACACCTGGGTCTATGTGGATGTTTGATGTTTTCTTTAACTTGTGCTGTCATTAAGAGGCTAAATTTGGAGGTGCTCCTCTGAGGATGAAATTGAGAAAAATGATGGAGTTAACGGCACACTCAGGGGGATTTTGTGAGAACACTGGTTACAATAAAAGCAGCACTAATCAGTATTTTCATAGTAACAATGCATCAAATGACCATGTGCAATGTAAAAGGTGTTGTTGGCAGTGACAAACCCACAGACAATCATCAACTGACTCTCCAGTTCCAGCTTTATGTAGCGTTTTAGAATTTTACTCTTTCAGTGTTGTTTTCAGCAGCAGCAGGCAGCTGTTTAGAGCAAAAAACACCAAACAGCAGGCAGACACAGCTAACAACTAGCTGGTGAACATAGGGGAGCATTTAGCGGCTAAAGAGCCAGATATTTCCCTCAGGAGTTGGTAGAGACCAAAAACAGAGCAAAAAGGAAAGTGAATACTGGACTTACATTCAACAGGTGGACAGAAAGACACCTCCAAATGAAGGTCAATGCCGCTCCAGATCTGCTGGATGTGAAAGTTGGCAAATATTTGCTAACACGTTAGCCATATACGCTTTGTGAGGTGATAATATGTCAGTGTTGTGTTTGCAGCTTGTTGCACTACATGCCCCAAATAGCCAAAAACAAAAAAATTCCACAAGGTCATATCATGCCCAGACACATTTGTACAAGTTGTGGTATCATAGTCAGTGCTGAAGTGGCAAAATAACAGTATAATGTACTTTTAATGCAGCAAAGGAATGAGTGGAAACCAATGAGGAGGGTTCATTAAACAGTTTGATATTAGTTTTTTTCTTCTTTCAGCTCAATTAAGAGCCACATGTTACGTAGGCTGATTTGTACTTTAATGAGAACCGGGGTGATCATAGATTCAGTGTGGGCGATTCTCTTTGGATTACATTAAACTAGGACAAATGGCTGTGGTGATAGATGGATTATTATACTACAATACAGCATTAGTTTGAACTGGGATGCGGAGGAGTTTATGTGAATTTATGATGAGTAAGTGGTTGTTTATGGTTGAGATAAGTTATTTAGCAGATGGTTGTTTTCATCGTGGCGTGCAAATGCCACTGTTTATTGTAGCTTCATTTACATATTACATTTAATTGTATTGTGTGGGGATCGAAAAATATATTGAATGTTTCGGCAGTGATAGATTTTCTGCTCATTATGACCTGTCAGAGATTCAAGCTGTGTGGATGTCTGAGTTTCAGATAAGCAGTACTCTGCAGTTAAAAATGATAATAACACAGAGAACAGAATTTGATACTTGGAAAAAAAAATATTCTGATACATTTGCTCAAGGTCACTTCCACAGGAAGACTTTATACCGCATAACACGGCTCTGAATTCAGCTACCTTTTATATTAATATTTGATTTTATATCTTTGTAGCAATTTATATAATTGTTTTTTATTCACGGTGAAAGCATCCAACTGTCAGAATCATCAGTCATAAAAAGCGTCTGCATGATGCTGATGGAAAATCCTGATAGCATTTTTTTATGATTAATGTTATATAATTGTGTCCAGTGTAGCTATTTCCATGAAAGTTACTGGCAAATTATTCATAGCCTCAAAAAGATTCAGCAAGAGAGTGAAGGAAGCAAGCAACAAACGGAAAATGTATGAGAAAAAAAAAACTGTTGAAGGGAAAGATATTTCAAATTTACTGTTGGCCCACAGACACAATTCCATATTTAATGGGATTGTAAATGCATTCAGTTTCAAGGGACGCCTTTGCATTTTAAGTTCTCTAATCACTCTGGTCCATAATGTGCCTGAAGAAATGCCATGATAGTCTGCATTTGTGGAAGGCACTTAGCTTCGCATTCTTTTACAAAGATTAGAAATCAGAGGCAAATTATACTGTGGTGGAGCTCAGCTCAACTGAATATTGCTCTAGTGGGAGATCGCTTGCCTTAAAGAACTCCATATTCCATGTCTTTGAGATGCCAGACTCTCCTCTTTCTCTCTGTCCTCTCTCTCTCCCTCTCTCTCCAGCTCTTTGTGTTTCATGTCAGTTATTCTGCCTATGTTTAACTTGACATTAAAATATGACATTTGAGTTACATTTTAGTTTAAGTGGGCCTTCTGACACATCAGCAAAGGCTATTAGCACATACTTATAGCTATGCGAAATGTGCACTTAATTGTTAAGTTACAGTTCAATCAAGTATACTCTCTGCTCAGGAGGAATTGTTAAAGGAATAGTTTGGCATTTTGGGAAATATATTTATATTCCTTCTTGCTGAGAGTTAGATGAGAAGATTGATACCACTCTCACATCCGTACGCTAATATGAGGCTACCACTAGCAGCTGGTTAGCTTAGCTTAGCATAAACACTGGAAACAGTAGGAAACAGCTAACCGTGCTAAGGTAACAAAATCTGGCTAACAGCACCTCTAAAGCTAAATAATTAACATGTTAAATCTATTTTGTTTTATCGACACAAAAATCTAATTGTAAAAACGACAAGTTGTGGTTTTACGGGGGTTATGTGCAGGAGTATTTCTGGCAACATGTTGTTTTTACACTTTTTTGTGTGGATTAAACAAACAAGATAGGCCTATAACATGTTAATTAGTGAGTTTTAGTGGGGCTGTTTACCCGGCTGCTGGCTGTAGCTTTATGTTTACCGTACAGATATGAGAGTGGTATTTATTTATGGTATTTTTCATCTTACTCTCTGCAAGAAAGACAGTAAGTGTATTTCCCAATAATGTCACAATCCCTTTAACATAAAGTAGTCAAGACCTTTCACAGTAAAAGCTTCTATTTCTGTGGTTAATGTATATGTGAACAAAGCCAGAGTGTTGCTGGGGCTGAAAGGATTTCTTTTACCTCTGAGATAACATGGTAATGGGGTCACGGTCCCCTCCTGTTTAGCTGAGTCCTTTGTCTTCCATTGGTATCTACATATGTTTACCTGGTCCGCATAATTACCCCACTGTATTGCCATGAGTGACACACTTCACAGGGGTTTAACCTTCACATGAAAGTTGTGTTTAAACATACTATGCAGTTAGGTTATTTTTAACACAAGTCTTTGAAGTAAATTTGACTCACCAAGGGGATAGATCAGGACATTAAAAATATGTGGTATATGAGGTAAAAAAGATTGGCTCATTTTTGTAGACCAGATTTTAGAGGCACTATGGATCGTCTTATTATGGGCTGTTGAAACGCATTCTTCAAAACATGCTTTTAAATACAAGCTGGGAAATCTCAGATGGCTGCAGATCCCACAGGCAACATCAGATCTTTTTGTTCTGAAGATGCTCTCCGCTGATTAATTCAAACATCAAAATAAAACTCTGGTGTTTTCATATGCGAGAGTAAAGCTTCCGAAATCACATGGGGGTTTCAAACCCCACCGGAAGCCTTAAACTCAGAAAGAAGCCAATGTTATGTTTTATTGATTCTTCTCCTGAAGTTTGGAGACAATCAGGCAGGTGAATATTTCATTTCTCTCTTTATGTTTGGACTGAGAGCTGTATCCCAGTGTTCAAGGTGTCTCTCCAGACATGTCCAATAGCAGACATAAACAAAGTTATTAGATGAGCAAGACAAGATTCAGAGGGAAATTCAATGCTGGGAGCTTTGGAGGAGCCCTCTGACAGTACGTTCTGGCAATTCAGACTGTCATTCTTCATTGTTCTTTGGGGAAGATTGGTGTTGTTTGACTTTGAATGTTACCACAGGGCTTATAGACTCACCGGCGGTGAGTCTCGTTTTGCAATACTGTGCATGTAAATGAGAATTTATGTTTTGGAATGAGGTGGTACACAGTGGGTTTTGCATATTGAAGGCAGATCAACTTAAATATGTACAGTAAGTGCAAAGCATTGTAGAAATTTAGGTCATCTTTCTCAGGCAGTGAGATATTCTCTCTTTGTGTGTATGATTTAAGAGGAGGCGGTGTTGTGTGTGTGTGTGTGTGTGTGCATATATGGGGGATTGGGGGTCATATCTGTAATGCAGCGAGACCACCATGTCTCATACAATGCAGATGGAGGAGGCGGCTTCAACATTTAGTGTTTTCTTGCCACAAGCGTTAATATGGCTGTTTCTCCTCATGCTGTTTTGCTGCAAGCAACATGATGTTTGAGGCATGTGCTTCACAGGACTGAGTGAGGTATAATTATGTAAATTGCATTCAAAGGAATCAGCAATAGCTCATGTGGAATGGATGTGTCAACAAGGTGTCCACATTCACTGTGAGAATTTGCTAATTAAACATGACACCATTTCTCTCTCAACACATGGGCACAGTGAGACACTGTGGGATTTAAAAATAATACTGGGGTGTATATTGTATTGCTGGCTGAAAAATAATCTCCTCGGAAAAATAGGCTTTCATTTTGCCACTGGAAGTGTAAAAAATTTGCCCTCAAGTTCACTACAGGACCATTAAACTTTGTACATGTTGTTGACATGTGTGTAATGAAAGTGCCTAAACTTCAAACAGCCTGTCCGCACAGCAGCCTCTCTGATGTCCTACTACACAAAAAGGGATGATTTATTACACTGGTTATTTGTCTGGCCCGCTAAATGCTTGAATTCTATTTGACAGCAAGCGTAGATAAACTACTGTGCCTGAATGTCTGAAAAGCACTGTACCTGAAAAGCAAAGATTAATTCAGTCCGTCAGGAAACATAAACACATTTTCCCCTTTTTGTGTGATATCTTTCCCTCGATGAAACAGTTTGTTCCTTATCTATTGTGAACTTAGCAACATGGAGAACAACAAGACAGGGGGGAATAGCCGAGTTATGATCTCCTCAGCTTTGGTTGTAGTCAAGGCACGTGACGTGGGCGAAGCACTGAGACAATTAATGAAGGAGAGACAAAGTGCTTAGAGAGCTCGTGAATGACACTTGAGCGCTGGCAAGGAGTGAAAAAAATGAGTTTTGAAGTTTTTCTTTTACTCCCTCCCCCTCTTGCGTTTGCCCAAGATGAATTGGCTTTTCAGATTTAAGAAAGTGCATGGCTGAAATACAAAGAGAGGCTCATCTATCAGCCCCTGAATAGTGAGAGAAAATCCTATGGCTGTGTGGAGGGAGGGCGGGGGGGCTGGGGAGGGGTGCGTTGTTGGTCTCTGATTAGACCTTGGGCCAGTTCTACTCAGGGGCTTGCAGCGCAAACATCAATCCTCTCTTCTTCCACTTCAAATCCTTTGAACCACTTGAGACAATTTCTTCACTGTAAGCCCCCTTTTAAAGATTTGCTGTATCAAATGCGCCAGCATATGTGTCAATGAACACTCATTGCAGCTTGGTTGTTTATTATGTAAAGTTCTAACTTGACAAAGGCAAGCTCTGGGCATCAGTAATGGGAGTTTTAAAAAAACATCCAGTCTGCACTTCCATCAGTCAGATGCAACCGGGCAATGTGGGGGTATGTCAGTCTAAACACAAAATAGAGAAATAACGCCTGCCGTCCTCTCAGCACACACACACACACACACACACGCACACACACACAAAGAGCATAACCAATTACACACAGAGCGGCATTATAGAAAGCTTTTATAATGTTTCCAGGGCGTCAAGATCTTAATTTTTGATGCCGCTTTATGTGCATCCAGAGTGTAAATTGGCCTCCCCAGTTTTCTGAAGTGATAAGAGGTAAACACCAAAAACCAATAACTGTCAGCCGAACATTAAATCAAACTGACATGTCTCTTAAAAGGTACGGCCATGAAAAATTAACTGGGGGATTTTTGAGGAGACTTAAAATGTGGAGTATTTTTTTTTTTCATCCATCTCAGCTGGTGTGATCTACATTTTTTCACACTGCGACTGGCTTTAGTCTGAGTTCGAATACAAACAGTTTGGACAACAAAGCAAACAGTTTGGATGACACAGCTTCATTCAATAGCAACTCTAACAAAAAAAGAGAATTCGCAAACTCTTTATTTCAGACAAGATATTAAGGTCATTTCATTTTTATTAACTATGAGGCAGTTAAATAATGTCTTATTCTCATATTCCCCAGAGGCAAGTCAGAGGATGTTAACTTGACATGTATATACTGACTCAGGTAGAAATTGTCACCTTGACTTCCTGTTATACATCCTCTGCACAGTTGATTCTGTGACCCGTGAGTGGAGACTTTAAAGATTTTATGGGCTCAGTCAGTCTCAGCTGTGTCCTGGGTTCAGGAAAACTGAGAGAGAATCAAGTCAAACCCCGACAGATCGCGAGTGACATTAAATCCTTAATAGTTATTGGTAAGATATTAAGGGATTACAGCACCATGGGATACTGAGACCGAACGGAAAACTATCTGTCAAATATCCTCTCTCAGATTACCATGTTACATGCTGATGTGTCTAACAGCCATTCTGTATGTACCATAAATCTCATCAAAATGTGCGTATATGGCAGTTCTGGAAATGCAGACTAAAATTAGAGAAGGGAGAACTTCATTGCCCTGACACATGTAGGTCTTGAGTCACTTGGCTTTGCATGGTTTCCTGAGAGCAATCACACAAAGATTGAGCAAAGGTACGGCAAACTTAAACATGTCAGCCAATTTCAGATGTGTGAAGCAACAGAGTGCTTCAGCAGTGCTAGCGGCTCATGGCCATGGGCCTTGGGCTGTCTGAATCTGAAATTCACAGTTCAGAGCACACCCGGAGATGGAGCCGTAGAAATCCTTGATGCCCTGCACAATGAGGCCATTTCATAGCAGATCACGGTAGTCTCTTGCTGGTGTTGAAGGGAGAGGAAAAGCCTTTTGACAGGCCAATGAAGAATTTATTTGAAATGTCTTGTGGTGTTGAGAAGATTTGTGTGCTCTTCAAAAAGCGACAAGGGAAAACATTGGAGGGCATACAGATATGAGTTTATACAACCATTCCTCCCGCCTGGTTATAGTGCTTTATCAACACCTACACCAACTAGTATTGAAGATGATCAGTCCTTTATCCACAAAATCTTGTTTTTTTTTTGAATGTCTGAATTGTCAGTTTGATTCAACACATCGCTCTTGACAGTGTGTCCACATAGCCTAAGCAAACCACACAGATTACACTGTATCTAGCTGCGCACAGCAGTTTGTATGGAAACATGCAACCAAGAGAGAGAGAGACGCTGAACATGAGGGAGCATCATAGAAAGTGATTTGGGCTGACAAGAGAGTTCTTTGCTTGATTTTTGTGGTGACAGGCTGTGACAGGGCTCAGAGTGTACAGGTAGGAAACAACAGTGGAGATATTTGCTTTGAGTGTTTGTACAAAGTTTACTTGTCGCCAAACAGAAACTGAAAGGATTTTGTGGCACTTTAAAGGGTCGTTTCACCCCAAAAAGTGAAACAAAAAAATACAAAACATATTTTCTCACTTAAAGGTTAAGGCTGATGATATTTTGTTATTGTCAACAAATCCCACAAAAAAAGATTAAAACAACAGTGTGTTAGTCCGTCTCTCAACTGTGTCTGTAGCTCTCATCCCCAAGCCCATTGTTCCTACTGAGGACAAAGATCTTTATAACCAGGTCAACATAATAGGCCAAATAATGTCCTAAAACAGATGGACACTCTAGTTTTAAGCAAACTTTATTCAAACCACCACAGTAATTAGTAGATTAGGCCAGGACGGTGCATGTAGGATTGACTCGGAATTAGTGTCCATCTACAGCGTCCAGTACAAGGGTGTGTTCACTGATGGGTTTTTAAATATAATGGAGATCAATGGATTTTCGTTTGTGGTGCTCACAGCACTGAAAAATGACATCTAAAAAAATTCAATAGAAACAGGTCTTTCTAGAGACAGTGCCTGTGCTACTCTGGATAATCCATACACCTGTCCAACAAACTATCTGCATGACTGAATACCACTACTGGCACATGAGAAAATATATTTTTTTTTATGTGGGTACCAACCCAAGATCTACAGGGTCAAGTGGCAAGGTGAGGACGAAGCAGTCCTCTTTTATGCGATTCAAGCATTTTGTGAAGGACACTCACTGTGTGAGAGGAAATGCTTTGCAGGATCCGAATTGCAAAGTTTGAGGAGTGAACTCAAATCTTTGTACTTCCTTTAAGATAGCTGGTTTCACACAATGCACCAAGTACATAATGAAGGTAGAGCTCAGAAGGTAAGTCTTTGTTTAATGGAGCCTTGCGTTGCCTTGCTAATAATAACTATTTGTTGTGAGGCTGTGAGGAACAACAATTTAATATCAGCAAAAGAGCTGCACAGGTCTGTATCTCAGGCATGGGGTATTTTGTGTGTCATGAAATAGCTGTTAATACATTGCAGAAGTAAAGGTTGGCTGATTGTTTCGTTTCTGGTGTAGTGATTCGTGAAGACCGGAGCCGTGTCTCGAAGACACGCAGACCTGTGGCTGCCTGGGCTGGGTGAATATCTGTGAAACAGACAGTATGTACAAGCCAGAGGGCATGTGAAATAATTTACTTCTATGCTGTACTCCTGTCTAACTGTCACTGTCTTTTATTTCCAGTCAAGCGCAGATTATTATCTAGTAGATTGTTTTTTGGCACTGTGGGTTTTTAATATTTTAAGACTGGCTCTTCTCTTTGATTTCCTGGTGGCAGATCGTGGGTGCACTGGGGACAGTTTCAATTTAGGTGTGGCACAAGGCATTTACCAAGGAGAGGTGTGTGGTGGTAAATTTGGGTCACACAGGATGAGTGTTTTTATTCATTGTGGTAAACCTCCTGTCAGTGTCTGTCTTCTCTTTTTTGCCTCTTTTCAAGCAGAACCTGCAGATTTATCCCTTTCATCTAATCAATAAAACTGCTTGTAACAGCGCTTCAGTTGGCCATTTGATTTCTGTATTCATTTATAAATAAATGTAGTAGATTCGGGGATAATAGGCCCAGGCTACTGATGTTTAAATCACTGCTCCTCGGTTGACTCTTGTTTTTAACTAAATGTTCCTGATGTGGGGTTAAGTCTAACATTTTGTTCCAGAGGCCTTGTGTACTGGCACATGTCCCTGGTTTGGTCCTCAGCCTTCTCTCCACTCCTATTCACACACACAAACACACACACACACACACACACACACACACACACACACACACAAACAGACAGACCCACAAAGGTTAATTAGGCACAGGTGTGCTTCGTTGACCTGCTGGCCATACAGCTTTAAACAGAGACACCAGCTCCCAGCAAAGACTGAGGCAGCCAATGAAATCACTCACTGCAAACATGAGATTTTCTCTAGAAATACAAACCAAGGCTTCCACCACTTCACCAGAGAATTAATAGTGCTCTAAAACATGTGGTATACTTTTATTCTTTCGTGCCTGCTGCTGTAGACCCATCTCTCCAGCTATAGCCAGGGTCACTGGAGTAAAATCTACACTGTATGTGTTGCAGCTAAACTAGCATACATGCATTCCATTTGTAAAACAACAACTGAAGCAGAATTCAAATGCATTATGTATGGAAGTCAATAGTCTCTCTCATCTGCGCTTTATATGTCTGTGCAATTGATTGCCATGTCATAGCCATTCAACCTACTGGGCACCATTGCTCTGTTAACATGAGGAGTACAAAGAGGAATTGAGAAGTCACACTGACTAGTATACTGAAATCTCCAGACTGTAGAAAAGACGGTTTAAATATTAAACTAGAATTCCGCCTGTACTCAAAACATAAAACATATCTCCCTCTGTTCGCTGTCTCTGTGTGTCGTTGAATATATTCATATTGGCTGGCTGACTGTGCTGATAGCAGGTGCATTAAAAATCTAAAGTTTATAAATGATAGATTGAAGAGCAGGCAACTGTTCAGATTTCCCTTTTATAAGATGAGCAGAATCGGCTCGTGCGCTGATTATTGTTCTCTCCCTTGAACTAATATCTCGAGGGCTCAGCTTATGGTCAAGGACAAAACATTCTGGGATAGTCTATTCTTCGGCTTGAATTAAATATTTATTCTGTTTTGTGATGAGGGTCATTTCAATTTTGCTCCTTCAGGCTCCTCTAGTCGTTCTATTACATAACTCACAATGGAAACGCTAACAATAGTTCATTTCCTGCTCCTGAAGCACCAAGATCTACTCCGCCGTTACCTGGGTTTCAACATGAAAGTTGATCTCATTCTTGCAGACCGACTGACCCCTGCTCTTTGTCCATACTCTCTTCTTCACTCCATACTACAGTAACTCCTATAACTCATACCCCAAAGGAACACAGGAGCCTTGCATTACACATTCAGCTTCGGTATGGCAAAGAAACTGATTGTGTGGAGGGGGGAAAAAATGTGATGCTGCTGAAATGCATTGCACATTTCCATTGACCCTATGCAGCAATGGTTTGCTTTTCAAATGTAAACATGTCCAATGTTTAAAATAGATTTATAAAAACAAAACATGAATGCACCTACATTTCCAGATTTGTTAAACAGTGTGTTTTTGGCTCAAGATTCAACACACTAATTAGCCCCTAGGAGATCCATCTAACAGTTTGTGATTTTTTCCTGATTTTTAATCAGTCTAATTTCTCTCTCCAGTACACAGGCACGTTCAGCGGCATACAAAGCCTCTGTTTGCATAATGTGCTCACTGTCTGCTCCTCTGAGACTAAGCACTGTTTGTGCATCCCTGCATCTATGTGTATCCACTGCTGCATGTGTGTGTGTGTGTGTGTGTGTGTGTGTGTGTGTGTGTGTGTGCAAGCATGAGATTGTTCAAGTTCATTTGTATGTGTTTTGGGAAAGAGGGCTCAACCCACCCCAACCCCCACTCCTTTTAGTGTGCTGCCCTGGTTGTGGCTCGACCATGATTGCTCTGACAATTCAACAGAAAAAAAAAACACCTTCTGCCAGACTGTTTTCCCTGTTCTGTTATGGAAATGAGATTTTCCATCTCACTTCATCTTCACTACTTAAATACCTCTTTGCTGAGAATAGGCCTGTCTAGCCTGTTAACACATTTCCTCCCATATAAGTGCTCTGTTGTTCTGCAAAGCTTAGTTGAATTTTAGCTTCTGTGCCTTCACAAAGAAATTAGATTTTCTACAAATTGTGTGAAATGTGAACTGTCCTATTAGGCGTACGTTTATTGCTCTGTAAATCACAGTTAGTGTATGTTGCCTTGATGGCAGACGGCTGAATCTCCTGTTTGTAATATTCCCAAAAGTCGTGTCTTTATTGTCGTCTTCATTCACTTTTCTACTCAGACATGCTACATTGTGAGTTGGATTGTGATTCATGGTAAATATTTTCAATCCCAAAAGCACATTATGTAATTGTAGCCTTCATAATGCCCTTTTATTTATAGTGCACTTTTCAAATTGCATTTTAAAGTGCTTTACCAGATAAATGAAAAAGACAAAAAGACAAGAGTGATCATGAAAAAATGGGCAAAAACAAATTAATAAAGAGGTTAGAGCAATCAAACATTACAAAGTCTGATGTATAATTTCTTTGTGCAATAGTCAAGGGCGATCATCAATGGTTCGAACCCTCAGATGGTTAGCACAGAGGACATAAGGTACACTGTCATAAATCTGCAGGACCATAAGACAAGCAGCACCATTCACCAGCCTCCTAATCTAAAAGATTTACAGCTGAGTGTTTGAGGAGAGGCATGTCAGTGGTGTCATCAAGTAGGTGCCTCCCTTTACTGATGTTTTGTTGGGTTTGGCTCACAGCAGCCCAAGAAAAGAAAACAGTGCATTCCAGCATCCTGGATCCAAACACAACCATGTCCAATGACACTGCCAAACCTCTGCCATATGTGTGTGTATCTATGTGTGAAGGGTTAAAAGTAGGAACACGAATCCCTGTTTGGGTTCATCCTAAAGCCCTGCTACCAGGTTATCCATAAAGCTATTAATTGAGCTACTACGAGACATAAAAAGCACAAATGCACAGGATAAAAATACGAAGATAGTCATTAGCTAAAACAAAAGAAAGCCTAAAAAGTATGTTTAGCAATGTGTCCTGGTTTAATGAGGAGAGAGCGATAAGATACTAGCCAATTTGTGCAAGCAGATGTCATTGACTCACAATATGAAATTAATTTAATACTTAAAAAAATCAATTAAGATAATCTGCCCTTTACAGCAAACAAAGCAGACATGGGAAACATTGCTGCGGAGCTGGAGAGAGAATTTCTTAATCTCTGATAATTAATAACTAGGCCCCCATAAAACACTCATTTGGTTTTGCTCTGGAGGATGTGGAATCTCCTCAAATGTACACCAACACTATTCTTTATCAGGCCTTGTTCTGTAAAAGCACAGGGCCCAGATTCATTTTTACGAGAGCTTACAGTATTCTATTCATAGAGCCCTTTCAAAATAGCAAGCATTCATAATGGAGCTGGGATCTGATTAACCTCGTCGCTTGCCGGCACAATGGCAGGCTACCATGAGACTCAGCCCCGTAATGGAGTCCGCTATCACCAAGCACACTCCAAACATTCTTCGCACCGCAGGACTCGACGACCAGATTGGAATCCCTTAACTCCCCTCTGCACTCGGCACACAGTGGGGAAACAAAACATCCTCTAAGCTGATGCCCCTCAACATTAATCTATCTCTCTGCTCCACTCATGCACTTGTGCACATACATACACACGCACACACACTATACACCGTAGGCATCCTCTTCAGTGCCTTTGTTGCAATTTTGCATTCCTAATTGTAAACTCTTTTGAGTAAAGGCAGAAATATAATGGGGTGTCGTCTCTATTCTGCATCTTCAACCATTTTCATATGAATGGTTTCAAGTATGCACAGCGTGTGTGTCCTCTCACTGTTAAATATAATGCAATTAAATGTAATAGCCCTGCAACAGGCTTTATACTATATTTGTGAAGCTCATTAAGTGTCATGTTTACTCATTTTGGTAATTTTTGGGTCATATTTTGTGGTGTTATTGTATCACATTTTATATTATATTGTATTTCCTATTTTTTTGATCTCCTTGTGAACACAATAACATTGAATACAATATAACAGAGGACCATTAAGTGGAAATACTCTAAATACTATTGTTTTGGATTGGATTGGGTTATGTCATGATTGGGTTTTTAATACATTGTCATGACTCTTAAATCCTTACTTGCTTTCTTTAGCCTCTTATATGATATGTGTGGTGATAAGCATTTCAAATGTGTGTCTCCCACCTCAATGTTGCCATCTCCTGGCCTAACAGGATTAAGCAAGACGCTCACACAGGCCTTTTCTGTCGTGGAGCAAATGGATCGCTTGTGCCAAATATGTCAGAGGGAGTGATTACACCCCTCAGTGGCCAGTTGGCCCAACAGTCCGCCCCCAGTGGCCAGCCCTGTGGGGGCTGTCAGGACTAGGCAGACTGGAGCTTGGTAAGGAGCCAGTCCCACGTTTAACAGCCAGCTCCTGCCCAGCCCAAGTGTCATCTGCACCTGCCAATGGGAAGCAGTTCTCACCCATCAGATAATGGCTGAGAGGAAATTGCTTCAAGGAGGCGACATTCTAGGATGGCAATATGGAGATGTGAAATATATTCAAGGAGGAGGAGGAGAGGGACCTGGTCCTTGAAAAGGCACAAATTAGCATTGCCATACACATGCACACACACACATGGAGGCACATATAAATATACTCATGCGCACAGATTTTACATGTGCACTCACGCACACAAGCAAGGTATACTTAATCTTCCCTGCTTTGAATAATATAACTGTCCAAGAGAGAATCAAATTTATTCACAGCCTGGACTACCAAGCAAATTCCTATTTACCTCACCTGATATAGTAACAGCTAACAAGCCATGGGAATATGGGTTGCAAGTGTGTACATCATTGCTGCACATGCACTGAAACAAGGAGATTTTTTTTAGTGCTGTAGTATCTACAATGACCAGTTCAGCGGTGACGTGGAAAATGAAAATCAAAGTGAAAGTTGGATAGGGATATGTCAAGTCAAATATGTGCCTGCAATCATCACGCACAGAATATCACTGGAGGTTAATGTGCAGGCCTGCTGATCTTTTGGGGCCCTCATCCATGTAGCTTAAGGCGGTGAAATTCAATATGAAGCATGAAATGTGAAGTAGTCATCATAATTGGATTGGAACCCATAGTGGATCCTTTACCAACAGAAAGTATAAAGCGCACACCAGGACCACACTTCACACTAAGAGGAGGGGAGCTGATTTCAAGTTGAATCCAATTGTTTGGTGCACTACGTTGAGGTTGCTAGTCTCTGCTCTAATTAGAGCCTCTGTCAGGACTTCATGTTCCCTCAAACAGGTGGTTCAAATGTTGATGTATCATTTATTAGTGAGAGAGTTAATGATCTGTGTCTGTGTGAAAAGTATTTTGTGTAAAAGTGCACATGCTTTCAGGATTTTGTGACTGCTTGCAAGACAAGTCATCTGATGTTAACATGGCAAAGTTTCAACCTGTAGATGGCACTCTCATCCCTGGTTTTAATCCAAACCTTTAGGGTCGACTCCCCATTTTGAAATGACTGGCCTCAATTCCAAAACCTGTTTTGCTTTGTTTGTCATTATGATTCTTTAGCAGGTATTTTGTTAACGGTGGTGAGACAGGATTATGTATTTTTCACTCTGCGCCTAAATTATAATGACAAATGCGCTTGTGTGCAGCTGCAGTAGCATACAACCATACCTGTTTGTACATATGGTCAAAGCTTATTCAAGAATGCTTATGCATAATGAAGTGCAGCTAGCAACTGTTGTTCCAATCGTTCTCAGGCAGTGCGCATTAGTTACACAGTGGGGAATGGTTGGAGTTGAGTGGGGGTAGAGGAACCTCAGCCAAACATGGTTTGTCTCTGAATACTAATGCCTCTTTTGATCTGCCTCGGCTTTTAGGAGATTTAAACAACAAAATCTGTCTCTCCAAATTTCTTAATAGACTCAGCCTTTTGTGGCCAACATGAAAAAAATCCTAGAAACATGTTTACATGGCATCCATATTAATGTTCTAGATTTGTTTAAAACATGTAGAGTCCGCTGAGATCTTATTACAGGGAAACCCTGTATTATTCATGCTTGGCCCTAATAGACTAATTAATTTATCATAAAATAGTAAGGCATTTTTATGATTTTCTTATGTTATGCATTTATTTCCATAATTGATCTTTGTTTTACAAATACATCTTTTTAAGTTGCCCCTCACATGTCCTAAATTCAGTAGCTGTGCAAAAGATATTTCATCCCTCCTGAAATGATCTGAATGCATTAGTTTCAGAGCTGAGATAAAAATGGAAACTAACAGGAAGAACAAACAATTACACCTAATAACATCAAGGCTATAAGTACCTATGTGATTTATATGGTCCTAAAAGCTATTTAGGAGCATATTGTGACAGACTGACAGAAGTGTGATTAGGGACAGTATGTTAAACATTTGGCCAGTTGTAATCAGTTGGAGAGCTGTGAGGATGAGCTGTGGTTGGGGGGTTATCTGTGCCTGTGACGCCGCAGGAGGTGCCAAAAGCAACAGAGACCACTAGCCAGTCTGAGTATTTGGCACCTCCACAGCTGCTGCTCACATGCTTCCACCCTCTCGTTTCACCATGGGCCAGTACCAAGCACAGGATAATCTTGTTTTATCTGCCTTTCAGACAGCCCAAATGGCCGAGATTAAACCCTCCACATGACCCTCACGGCCAGAGCAGTGACATGTATACCCCCAGTTTATTAGAGCACCTAAGGTTAAAGTGAGATGAGGAAACTGATAAGGGCCCAGCCTGAAAATGGCTGGATGAGTTTCCGGCCTCAGCAAAGAGTCTGTGCCTATCTAAATTTAATAAATGATGTGTCATGAATACAAGTCTATCTCTCTTGAAGGTTGTATTGTTATCAAAAGAACCCATTTAGGTATTTAGCAGCGTGTAAATTATTAAATGGCCAGGTACCTGAATATTTACAGGTAATTAAATGTACCAGAGATCAGCACAGGTATGGTTATATGATCAATTTTCAATCAAAATGTGTGTATAAAGTTTGATTTTTTATTTAAATCCTTTTGGTATTAATATAAGTAAGTTTTGGAACAGTTGATAGGATGATGTTATGGTGATTTTCAGGTTCCATCAGAGCGTAAAAACCTTTCATTAATGCAAATGGGATGACCTGAGATGAGTGAATTTCTTTCATTTCTAAACTACATGACTGCATGCAACACCCATGGTTACTAAATTTGCATGTCAGACCTGTCATTTAAGTAGATGGTGTAACATGTAACACAGCAGTCACTCTGTTGCTGTCACCAACTTGAGCCAGAACGATTATGGAAACAAAGCTGATTAGTGCTTTTTTTATTCTGTGGCATGTATATAGCTTGTTTGGGCTTCATGCTCATTTTCTATTTTGTATTTTGTCTATGTGGCTCTACCCTGTATCTGTGCCCCTCTGTCTTTTTTGTGTATTGTGTATATATTTGCAGGTATATTATTAATATGGCTTTACGACAGAACCAAAACTCACACATAAAACTCAAATGTTCCCAGGTCACCTGTTGATCACTATAACTCAATAATATTTTGACATTGTTAAAAATCCCCACAGAATAACCTTAGTAATACTGTTAGTAATACAAAATTAGACTGTAAAACATACAAAATAGAAAATAATAAACATATCAAAAGTAGCATTTTCATAAAGCTTTTTTTTGTTTGTTTTGTTTGTTTTTAGCATTTTACCACATCTCAGTGTATTTTTTATTGAAAACTGGGAACCTGGAAACTATGAAAATGAAAAAAAAAAAAAAAAACCTGGCTGACAATTTTCTATAGCTGTGGGTGACATGGTGGCTGTTATCCAAAAGGTGGGCCTTTGAGACATTTGTTCCCAGTGGCATATGCCAGGATTACTGCTCCCAGCGTCACCAAATGCTTTTCCTGCCTTCCTACCTGGTGGCGTGTGAGGTGGAGAAGACACAATCTTCAAAGGGCCTTCAAGTGATGTCAAAGGCTGGATGACATCAGACTGATTTCTGACCATCATTGTGATTATTGTGATGTTGACTGCCAAGGCAAGATTAACAATATTCTTACCATTAATTAAAATCACCTCAGTGAGAGAACAGATGGCCAAACCCATTTATCTGCTGTAATGCTCTTACTGTCACCACACACGTCTTAATCAAGCCGTGATCTGCATTAATCACCTGATTTAAGTGACAAACAAGTATCACTCCTATGTTAGCCAGGCTTTGTTTGTGGTCAGACCTCTGGTGACCTTGTAGTGATGTATTGATCAGGAAAATACTTAAGACACGAGTAGGTGATGTTTTATGTTGAGGCAGTTCGCTCAAACACAACATAGGATACATAAGGAAAATCACAGTCATCACTACCTGTGCAGCTGTTTTAATAATCATGTCTGTGCTTTCATTTTAGACTGAAATATTTTCGTCTACAGCTGCTCATTTGTTACCTTGAAACCGTTGCAACACAAAGTGATAAGTGCGTGAGACATTTGATAAGATTAAAGCGTAATCCTCTTATTGGCAAACAACTAATTTGGCTAATAATTCTGCATTACCTTCTGACTCCTCATAGCCATAAAATCCCGGATTTCAACACCCAGCCAGCATGGGACCATTGTGCTAAAGGCTTTGTGTGTCTGGTAATGGCAGAAAAGTATCTTATGTTTGATCCCCCCCTGGCTCAGTGTTCATATGTTCAGCATGATCTTGTTTTTAACAAAGGATGAAAATAGAGATTGAGAGCAAATAAAAATAACCAAGAAAGGAGTCGATTATGCGAGATAGAGGCAACATTTCATGTTTACACTCAACATCAGAATATTTCTCACTCAACGTTAAGTACCACAAGTGATGATGCAATGCTGTTGCACTTCTAAGATTAGCGATTTAAGTTAATTTAAGTTGATTTAATGATTTGTGGCATAATACAAGCATCAGCATTTGGGAAAACCACTTGCTGGTTTGGTGCCTTGCGGATTTGAGAACAAACTCTCAACAACCACTTCTGTTGTAATATGGTCCGACTGAAGCACGTTCCAAGTTCAATATGTAAATACTGCAGCTTTCAGTAGCATGCATTATAAATTGGCCTACTCTGCTAGAAAGTGTTTTAACAGTTTGATGTTGTTTTTTGTTCATGGTGCCTGGTACGCTTGCCAAGAATAGCAGGCAACATTATTTGAAAAAGAAAATCAGTTTTCACATTTAGTATATGAAAATTGATTTTCACATATGCTAAATATGGTCTGCCCAATCTGAACCAGAGTGGTGCTTTGTTATTCCACTTCTGTGCTAGTCATGGATTGGCCATAACAAACACAATATTCGAGTATAGGGTGATTCACAAGTATACAAGAACACCTTAGGCCAAAGATCGATGATTGACTTTGCGGTCGTATCATCAGATCTGCGGCCGTATGTTTTGGACACTTGGAGCAGAGCTTTGAACTGATTGCCACCTGGTGGTGAGTTGGATCAGATGGCGGGGGAGGCTGCTGGACAGACCTGGTGAACCCAAACGTGTAGTGAGGGTGAACTGGGAACATCTGGCTGAGGCCTGTGTCTGCAAGGTCTTTACTTCCCACCTCTGGAAGAATTTCTCATGCATCCCGGGGGAGGTTGGGGACATAGAATCTGATTGGGCCATTTTCAAAGCCTCCATTGTGGAGGAGGCTGCTCAGAGTTGTGGTCAGAAGGTTGAGGCCTTACATAGCCAGCTGCGACTGAATCCCGGCTCCGGATAAGCGGCAGAAAATGGATGGATGGATGGACATTTAGTATATAAGCAAAATTGGGCTTGTTTAACACTTTGAATATGGCAGCACAGAGCTCCCTATCACTTCTTGCTGACTGGTCTCTGTGGCTGTTTATTGCGTGCTTTTTAACACCTTCCTGTATGTGCCCTCTTGGGGGCTCAGACAGATTTAACCCAAACTTTTGTGAGGTGTCAAGAGTCCTTTGAAGGGCCATGGACACCTTTTAATCAGCACAAGCTAATCACCCATATGGTTGACAAAGGTCTGGTTGACTCATGCTCTTTTATTACACTATGGGAGCTGTTGCCAGTGTGTGTGTGTGTGTGTTTGTGTGTGTATTTGAGGTGCGAGGGGATTCATCCAATGTAGTTTATTCTCCTGACTTCTTTATTCTTCTGACTTCTGGGGCTCTTGTTTTAGAATTATTGTCAAAAAAGGTAATTTAAGTGCATTTGAGTGTTTATTAAAATTACAGATGGTCTTGATTATACAGTCAGGTTTTTCCTCTAACATGGAGCTACACTGATATTCTATGTGTAATTAACATTGTGGGTGTCCAAAACACAACACTAATCAAATGACACTTGTCTGTATTTGTGGGTTTTCTTTACCACGTTATATTGAAATTCCTCCTCCGCTATTTGAACAGATGAGACAGTGTCTACCGCTGCACAACAGAAAGAGAGATTTCTGCTTTTCTTTAATTATGCAGATTATTTATGGGAAATGTTTATAAGGATAGATGTGATTGAGAGAAAAAGGAGTATTAAAATAAACCTTTATAGACTCACAGTTTGGGTTTTATTAAACCTAAATGTCAGGGTACGGATTTTGATGAGACTGTGTGATTATAATACATAGGTGTATGTGAATAACAATGAAAGTCATCAGGCTCTCGGATCCTCCATTATTAGATGTTTTCTCCAGTTTCCTATTTTGCATTTCCTACTGCTTTTACCCAGTGATGGAAAGTAAGTTAGTACATTAATTAAGTACTGTACTGAAGTATATTTCTAGTTACTTGTACTTTACTTGAGTATTTCCATTTGATGCCATATTATACTTCTACTTCTCTACATTTCAGAGGGAAATATTGTACTTTTTACTGCACTACATTTACCTACAGTTACTAGTTAACTAGTTACTTATAACTAGTTAGATGTTAAACTTAAAATATGATGCATTGTTATAGATTAGGTTTTCCCAAACCTCTCCTGGAGTACCCCAATAATAAAATAGATATAATAGAACACTCTGAAAGCAGCCATTCTGCAATATTAGTACTTTTACTTAAGTCAAATTTTGAATGCAGGACTTTTACTTGAGTATTTTTACACATTGATGCTTCAACCCAAAGAAAAGAATCCACTCATGTTTTTTGTTACCTATACCTTACAAATGCAGAAGTACAGCAAAGCAAAACTACATTTAGGGTGCCAATGATAGTTTCTTATGTTGTGAGCCCTTATTTGCAGCAATTAACAGCAATTAATTAATTTCATTGACATGTGGGTTTTTCCTCTTGCATTTTTATCTCTTTCCACCGCAGGTTCTGCATAATTTCCTGTAAATGACTGACTAACACACCCAATCAGTCCTTCAGGCTTTCAACAGTTAGGCTTCAACTTCCTCTGATGACATGCAGTCCTCTAAGTGATTGAGTTAGTTAATTAATTGCCATGTGCAGATTTATTTAAGTAACTGTTATCAGCCTGATTAAAGCTCCACAATCAGTTTATCTAATAAACCATTTGCACCCACAAAAGTGAACAGCAGTTTGCTGCAGAGCCAAATGTCTCCCTGTTGGTGGACCACTGGAAGGCCATTGGTCGATAGGGCAGGCTATTTGCATAGACCGGGGCTTATAGTCTCACACCAAAGTCAGAGTTTGACACAGTTGTGATTTGTCCTGACATAGCACAAGCGGTGGACTGTTTGCATCATTTATGACTTTTTTGAGCAGCGTTTTGTAACCCTTCAACATGGGATTTTGTAAGATTGCAGGAGCTGGACTGTGCATGGTGCTTGCTTTATTTTTATACACTGTTCAGTGTACAACTACAAGGTATATCACCTATGAAGAGGATGCGCCCGGGACGGAGATAGGAAATTTGTCCCAAGATTTAAAGATTGATCCAGCTGAAGACCCCGAAACATCGTTCCGCTTCATGCAGGAGAACAACTCTTCCGTGATTCAAATGAGGGAGAATGACGGACTTCTGAGTGTGTCAGAAATAATTGATCGAGAGCAGCTCTGCCCCAGGTCTCCGCGTTGCTTCATCACCTTCGACATTGTGGCCTTCTCCAGAGAGAAGTTTCAACTCATCCACGTGGAGATCGAGGTAAAAGACATCAACGACCACTCTCCTCACTTTCCGCGCAACGAGACGGACCTGGAGATAGTGGAGAATGTTCCCCTGGACTCAAGATTCCCACTGCAGATTGCCCTCGACCAGGACGTGGGTGAAAACTACATTCAGAGCTACAACATTTCTCCCTCTAGTCATTTTGCCATTGAAGTGCGCGATCGGGAGGATGGAGTGAAGTTTGCTGAACTGGTGCTGGTGAGGGCGCTCGACAGGGAGGTGGAGGACTCCTACACAATCGAAGTCACTGCTACTGACGGAGGAGTGCTTGCAAAGTCCGGATCAATGATTGTAAATATCAAAGTGCTGGACTTTAATGACAACAGCCCGACGTTTGAACACAGCTTGCTGAAGGTTGAGCTGAATGAAGACTCTCCGGTAGGTCACCGAGTTTTCAAAGTGCACGCTTTTGACCCCGATGACGGTATTAACGGTGAGGTGATGTACGCGTTTGCTGACGGGTTATTACCAGAGATTGGACGCCTTTTCCACATCGACCCTTATTCCGGGGACGTGACCTTGAAGGCGCTGGTTGATTATGAGAAAAGGAGGTCATACGAGCTGAACATCAAAGCCTCAGATTCAGGCGCGAACTCCGTCCCATCCAGCTGCAAAGTTGTGATAGATATCGTGGACGTGAATGACAATGCACCTGAAATCAGCATCAAACCGATGACCTCCAGCAGTGATGGAGTCGCCTACATCACAGAAGCTGCAGCTGCGGAGAGTTTCGTGGCTCTGATCAGCACCTCGGACAGAGACTCTGGCTCCAACGGATACGTGCGCATCAGCCTGCTCGGGCACGAGCATTTCACCCTCCAGCAGGCATATGGGGACTCTTTCATGATTATTACCAGCACTACTTTAGACAGAGAGAAGATCCCAGAGTATAACCTGACCGTAGTTGCAGAAGACCTGGGAAGCCCACCATTCAAAACTGTCAGACAGTACACCATCCGTGTAACAGATGAGAATGACAACCCCCCTCTCTTCAGTAAGTCACTTTATGAAGTTTCAGTCCTGGAAAATAATATTCCAGGTTCATATGTAACCACTGTTGTTGCCCGAGATCCTGATGTGGGAAAGAATGCCAAAGTCTCTTACAAACTCATAGATTCAGAGGTGCCAGGAGGATCTCCATTGTCCACTTATGTTTCTGTGGATTCACTCTCGGGGTCTTTGTATACTTTGAGGTCTTTTGATTATGAGACTCTTCAGCAGATTGAGTTGGTCATCCAAGCTGAAGACAGAGGTTCCCCCTCTCTTTCAAGCACATCAACAATCAGGATTAAAGTTGTGGATCAGAATGACAATTATCCATACTTCACCTTCCCTGTACTTCTGAATGACTCTGCTGAGATCCCTCTGCCTTTTAATGCACCTGCCGGCTATCTTGCCCTTCGCGTCTCAGCTGAAGACGAGGACGAGGGAGTGAATGGCGAGCTCTGCTACCAAATTGTACAAGGTGACCCGAAGCTTTTCACAATGAACAAAGACACAGGAGAGATTGCTTTAAAACAATGGCTGACAGCTGAAATTGGAGACGTGCTGGAAATGAAAATCGCCGTGAGTGACAATGGCAGGTCCCCGCTCTCTAGCAGTGCCACTATTAGTTTTGTCATCTCAGACACAAAGCCCTCGGAAGACCAAGTCGTCATTGTGTTGCGGTCAAGTGATGGAGAAGGCACCAGCTTGGACGGCTCGTTAATTGTCATTATTATGCTCAGTGGGGGTTGCGCATTGTTGCTGATTGCAATAGTGGTTGTTGTTGTCACATGCAAACTCAGCCGTGATAGGAGAAACCGTGGCCCCAAGAGAGAAGTGTGTCACAGCCTGTTTGACGGCAGGCCCATGCCCATGCTCGGTTCAACAGAACCAAACATATACACCGGCCAACGAGGCTTCTTCCATGAGAGAACCTCATCCTCTCTGGATGATTCCTGCCTGTATGAGGAGAGGAGCGGGGACTCAGAGACAAAGGTGAGTCAACTACAAGAGCATTTATTTATTTTTTCATCTTATATTTTCATATGCATGTGATGTTCCCAAGTGCTGCCTTGATCTTTGTGCCAGAAATGGAAACTAAGCTCTCTGCTGTCATTTTGTTTGTTCCCTTAGATGTTCCTGCCCTCCAAGCATTTCCAAGCAACATCTGTGTGGCAAGGTGACAAATACTGCTTGCAAGTGAGGTAAGACAACTAAATGTAATTTCTTTTCTCAGATAGGATATGTTTTACACACAGTCAAATCTCACTGAACACACAGGGTGCTTAACATGTACCATGCATGCATTTTGTTGCTTGTGGCATTCCTGTGGAATGAGGTTAGATGGGTAGGATAGAGACAGAAAGGCCTTGTATGTGGAAAAAAAGACATCAATAATCAAGCTAATGTGGTGCAGTGGTGGCTCATACTGTATCTGTTGATTTTATTTGCAGTGGCATTGGCAACACCGACCAGCTGAGCGTGAAGGACAGCGGCAAAGGGGACAGTGACTTTAACGACAGTGACTCTGATATTAGCGGCGACGGAGGCAAGAAGAACTTCAGTACCTTCCAGCCAAGGCTAAAAAGTGTGTTTTCCACTTTTAAGTGTTGAAGTTTTGACGTCACGCACAACTGAATTAAACCCAAACATTCACCAGGATGACATAAATAATAAATGGTGGTAATGTAATATCTACAGCAACAATTTCTCATCCTTATTTTTATCACTTTTGTTTCAGGTTCATCCAGCACTGCTAACAGCTTGTCTGGGGATTGCCAAGGCACGTACTGTGCAATTCCACCACAGAGCTTCAGAGCCTTCAGAGACAATGCATACACAATAGGGTTCTCCCCGGCACCAGTCTTCAACAATCCTCATGGCTATCCCCACTCTTGGAAGGACTCTGGTTACGGCACAAATCCGCCAAAATCAAGGAGCAGCATGCAGACCTTCTCCAGGACCGGGACCCTCCCTTCTTACTTCCCTCAGCAACAGCGCGAGGCTGGTGTTGGTGGTGCAGAAATCCACAAGCAGAGTCCAAATATTGTAACTGTGGCTACGGCATTAGAGGTTGCAACTATCTTTTAAAAACTGTGTTGATAAGCTAATTAAGATGTAAACATTTTTAAAGCTATATTGTTAACAGGTGTACATATTTGTTTTGGTTCAAAGGAATTATTGTAAGATATATAATGTTTATTCATGTTACATTATTTGAGTTTTAGTATCCTGTATTCTATGATGCACACTGGTATTACTTTTTCCAATAAAAGTGTGATTGAAATAATGAAAAATGTATTTTATTCAACAATTTCCTCAAACATGATGATATGACTAACCCAGTGAGATCAGACAATAAATCAATTCAATCGAGAAATATTGCATTTTGAAGATGAAATATTATTCCCTTGCTAGTCGACAGGCAAGTCTGAATTTGTAAACATGTAGAACTCTTCCCCTATGTTTGAATGTACATGATCAAGACTCCAGTCAGTGATGATCAGATGTAAAATCTCAAGCCGCTCCTTTACCTGGGAGACTGGCTTTGAAGACTCCTAGGTTGCTCGGTTGAGTTTCTTGCATGCAAATGAGAGAGTCGAGCTGGTGCTCAAGTGGAAAATAAAGTACAAACCATTATAAAATCCGACTGGGTGCTGTCACACCTGCTTCAACTCTTCTAAATAATTTACATCACTGTACACAACACAGTACAACAAGTATTAGGTTGCTTGACAAATTCCAGTCTGTCATTTGTTGCCATGAGGGGCAAATATTTAGCTCTTGTATATAAACTTAGCTGTCTTTGCCAAGAAGATAATGTACAAACAAAATATGCACAGGATGAAATACAGTTTCCTCATGTAACTCTTCCTCTGATTACTCTGACACTGATAAGGCACTTGCTTGCCAAGCTTTACTGCAGAGCTGGTCACTATTATTAGGTTTAATTCAACCATGAATATGTAGGGCAAGTGCAAACTGTCTCTGGTCCCGAATGATTTATTGATGAGACATTGATGAGGTTAAAAACCATAACTGACACTGACAAACATAGCCCTGAATACTGGTTATCAGTTGTTGAGCTTTTATACGTAGCTGTAGCATAAAAAATGATACAACATTTGCATTACATCTCCCAAAATAGAGCAGCAACAGAATTTTATGAAAGTAAATCCAGGACATGCAAAAGAAATCAGAAAGTCTAACTGAATTATGCAAGATAAAATCTAAATACATCTTTCAATCAAGGGACGATGTCCACGGGGAAGTGATCGGGTTTTCATCAACAACTTCAAATATACAGGCCTGCTTTAATATTGCTTTTCATCAACATTTTAGAAGCTGCTCTCAAGCTGAGTAGCTGAAAGGCTAACTGAAGATATACATTTTAAACAATGTGAAACACCTGCTAATTTTCATCTGCTAACGCACACGTTTGTCACAGTATTCTGTCCTCATTATTTTTAAGGTCACTCCAAATGAGCCTGTGATGTATGAAAGCAAATGAGGCAAGAGTAAAGAGTTGTTACAAACTACATAATAGCCATCCAAGGGCCAGTCCTGAAGAGAAAATAAATAGTTTCCAAAGCTGCTGCCAAGGAAGAGCTATCACTGGAAGCTGATGGCAGGCTGAGCCATTATTTTTTTTTCTTCTTTTTTCTGTTCCTCTGCAGCAAAGGGGGGCTAAGAGCAGTGTTCATTTGCATAAGCATAAATACCTGCTTTTTCAGTTTTTGATAGCTGTGATAAAAGCTGGAATAGAGTGAATTAGATGCCTTTTTACATAACTGTGAAGCACTAAGCAGAGTTCTCACACGTTACCACAATATGCCTCATAAATACATTGTTCAAAAACTATATTGCCTATTTAAGTTGTTCTGATCACATTTTTTTTATTTAATACTTCTAGTCTGCAAAGTCACTACAGTTTGTAAATTGCAAAGTTATTAACTTTATTTTAGGCATAGGGTCCCCTGAGCATTCAAGGCCATGCGGTGCAAAAGGCAAGCAATAAGAAAGAAGGTCATACTTGTGCCCCCAGTGATGTACACTGGTGTGACAGATAGCCAATTGTACAGAGAGGGAAAATGCATTTATCAATCAATACAATATGATTCCCTTCATTATTGCTTTATATTCTCCTTGTAGGTCAGATAGTTGTGCATTGACCTGACAATTTGTGCCACAAGGTATATTCATCTGCACAGTCTGGTATAAAATGTGTATCTGTTTGAAAAGCCATTGCTGGCAGACAGTGTGTTCATTCATATCCAAATGGGCTTCACATTAATGTCCTGCAGCAGCTCTCACAGCACATTTGAAATCTCCCCAGGTAATAGAAAATGAGTGTTTTAGAGCCGGTTTTCAGCTCATCAGTAGTCCACTGACAAATGAGTCAGATCTGCACACGTCATTTCTAGCCTCCGCACCTGTTGGTGATAGGTCTATTTTTGACAAATGGCTAACTGTATGACTGTGATTATGTTGTTATGGCCTCTTAGCATTTCAACTTTGAGATGCAAGTCCCCATTGCACCAGCTGGGTAAAGATGGAGCCTTTCTGAATCGATGTCGTTTGGTGCTTCAGGCCTGTCCCACAATGCAATGTTTTGTACTCCTCGCACCTCATCTTCATCTTTGTCTCCACTGCCAAGTGTGGATATTGACTTTTGGATGCTTTGAATTGTGAGGCTGGTGTGTGGAAAAATAACACCATTTGTTTTCCACTTGACAGTTTGTCTAGAAGGAGAAGTTGTGTCTATGTTCGTTTACCTTTAAGATGTTGTCTGCTTCATTTACAATAAGTTATATCAAACCAAGTTCACTCCCACATCAGCGTCTGATACTTTAGGACAGTCAAAACATGAGATGTGTGGAAGGCAAAAGCAACAGTTTCTACTAAATTATGGGGTGTTAGAAATGGGGCTTTTTCATCCCTCTGTAATTACTGTCTAGACATACAGTGTGTCGTAGATAGAACATCCACTGTGAGGACCTGGACCGACCTTTACTTTAATCTTTCGTCACCTCAACATATGCATGTATTGTGAAAGAAAACTTCTGACAGACAGAGACCTTGCTGTAATTAATAATTTTCCGGGCCAGTACAGATGTTGGAAGTAATTTAAAGGAATAGTGTGATATTTTGGAAAATATGCTTCCTCGCTCTACAATTCAAGGTATTACTTTAATTCTGAATTGTATTGTTTTATCTGTATTAGTAGCTACCGTCTCACATATGAACTTTGGTATGTTAAAGACATGCATTCACAGATTATTTTGTAGACTTAAATGTCTGGTTACATTTGTAATATTGGCAAAAACTAGATTACAGTAGACATTTACTTTAAGTAAGGAAGGGGAAATATAGGCTACTCAGAATATGGATTGTTCATTTCATCTTTATATAAGCATTTTCTTCCAGCTGTAATGTTTTTATGGAAATCTGGAGACGGGTGTCATTGATAAATAAGACTAATGCCATGACTGTGGATATCTGGTACCGGAATACAAACTACTGTAAATCATATGCGTTTTGTTTAAGGTTAGCCACCTCCACTATTACTACACTGTTATTAAAGAGTGCAAGGCTGAACATGTTGTAGTTATGTCTGTCCACTCAATTCTAAATCTGGAAGCAATTTTACAACATTTGAAAGGAATTCAAGATACATAAAACGAAAACACAAACAACTGTGTTTCTGTATCTTTTTTTTTTTGGAATCCACTAATAGTATTCCTCTGAGCATACAAGAATGCAAACATGATTTAGATAAAGACGAACAATGAGGTGCTGTGTGACATCCTCCCTAGACATCTGTGCTAGATGCTTGAATTTAGTAATTTGATTTGACTGATTTGATATATTTACTGCTTCAGAATGATGTGCTGGGTTTCTTTTGTATCTCAAAAGTCAGATACAGAAAATGACAAAGAGAGAGAAGTAGAAAGTCACTAACATCAGTTCATCATAGTAAAAAGAACCCATTTCAAAGGAAATGTTGTCAGATGATATGTTGCAGAAGTCTTCTAGCTGCCCCATCAATCATTATTGGTTTTACATTATTATTGTAGGTATTTCCTAAATGTATGTGTTCAAAATAGTACCAGACTGTTATGTTTAGTTTGTGTGCAGAATATCGTACAAACTGTAAAGGCAAACATAGTTTCATGCAGGTGAAGTAAAGTTACATAGACCCTCACTTATACTATATATATTATAAGATATACCTGCCTGATTAATCAGTAGATACTGTATGTAGCCTATAGCAGCACTAAGCAACATTACCAATGTTTTTGTTCTATTTTAGTTCTTATACCACTAGGGGGAAACGTCATGCTATTCAGCCTCAAAAAATTACTGGTTACCCAGACATCATTTACACTTTAACACATTTACACTTACAGTTTAATATACAGCAGCCTGTCTAAAATGTGAAAGGAACAATATGATTTAACAAACTAGAAAGCATATGTAATTTACTGCTATTATTACTTTATTGTTTATTGCTACTTCAAAATATATATCTCTGCTGAAGCAGGGAAGAGTAATTCATGAGATCTTGTTATGCTGCTACAAAATGTCAGTTTTTAATGGCGTTCTACTGAATGTCACAGGAAGCCTGTGTTCAGCAGTAACATCATGTAATGCAGCAATGATGTGTGAGTATGTTTACATTGTGGCTGCTACTTCAGATGTGTTCTTTCATGGTAATGCTAGTGCTTTCAGTGACAACCTCACCAGACAGCAGTGTTGTCCTGTTTACATAATTTCTACATAAGGGCTATTTTTCATTAAAATTTTCAGTTCAAGGTTGCATCATCTGGAGGGTTAAGGATACGTTGCATTCAAGTCTAGCGAACAAACAAAGGATGAGTACACTTTGAGGGGCTTCGGCAATCAGACCATCGAGTGCTCATTTTCAGCTGAAGCACATCTGCGAGTCATGAATAGCATATTCTTTAATCTTTATCTTGAACAGAACTGAGAACCATACCAGCACACAGTATGGAAACAAATTAATATTCTAGTTTTTGCCTTCACTGTAAATCATATTCACGATTCCATAGAAACACTGGGGATAACTAATTCACATTCCTATTGAGCATATTTACAATATTGCACAATAAAAGCTCAAATCCCAATTGGACTTGTATTCAGGATGAGCTGTTATTATGTATTTATATAAATAATAAACACCATTGCATGCATGACTGAACAGAGTATTCTGAATGTTACCTCGGTGACAGAAGAGGCAACAAAAAAATAACAATAAACATAAATGATCTCCCTTTGAGCCACTTTGTTATATGGCGTCTATATAAACCAATTCAAAAACAGAATGCTTCATCTCATCAGGCTGACAACCATAGGAATATTACCACTGTATAAATGCACACATGGAGTGACTGCTGCTTTCCCACCTCAATAACAGTCTGGTTGACCTCTGTCTTAAACAGTGATGGCAGTGCCTGCAGTTCTCTATCTGCAGAGTGTGTCAGCTCACACATAGAGCTTTGGTCCTGAGCTGATGATGATAAATCTGTGCCAGTTGTTCACCAGTTGATTGTGGTTTACTGCTGAGCCGGGAGAGTGTCTCATTGTGTCAGCGTGGGCCGTCATGGAGACAGCTGCCAAAGGAAACACAGCCTTTATGCTGTTCTCTGGTATATGGAAGAGAAAATTAGGGAGAGAGAGAGAGAGAGAGGAATAGGAAGAGAGAGAGGGGAGAGAGAGAAAGGGAGCACAGAATAATATGTTGCATCAATCAGTCTAAATGACTTGCTTATGTAATTAGCTAACAATGTTTTGTTTCTCCGGTTCCCTGAAGTTATTAGTGGTTCACAGTTAACCTTGAAGTAATTGGAAAGGCTCCGTTGATGTTCCCCTATCTGTATGGGACTGACAGTTTATTTTTCTTCTGTGGATGGCTTCCCTCCTCTTTCATGTTGCTACAGTATTTATGAATTAGTTTCCTGTCACTTTACAGTACAGCCTAATACTAATTGGTGGTGAGATATATGGGTTATTCACATCCCACTAGGTGGCACGCTGTCTTCCTTCCTTCCCGACATTAACATGACTGAGAATTGTCAAAACTAATAACATGGTGTTGCTCTGGTAATACTGCTGCTCAAATTACACCTTCCTTGAAAATGGCATAATCTCTAACATAAATTTAAACACTAACTCTGCAACCACTGCTTCTCCAACTAGTGCCTGACATTTTAATTTGATGCTTCATCTGCAATTAGACATGCACTGCATGGCCATTGGCTTATTTTTATTTAGTGAGAATCAAACATTCACTTTGGACTCCTCTTAATTTAAAAGGAGAGACTAAGCCAGACTCAGTGCTGGGGTTTTACCCTCACTTCTTATTAAGAATTAATGTTGGACAGTGTTTCACTGAAAAATGAATTTAGCTGCCATATCAATGACATGCTATAGGACACAATCACCAGACTGCTGGTCCGGTTGTCAATAGGAAGACTGAAAGTGTTGTCAGAAAGAGGATGATGTGAGAAAAAGTCTGCTCCTCATTGTTTGAATTTGTGAAAAGAAAAACCTTCAACAATGTTAGGGAACATCTTGGAATGTTTGCATAGCCGATGCTTTGCTCAGTTTTGTTCCATTTCTATTTCGCACAGGAAAAACATTATGTCCTTTTTCATTTTCTGATAGTCCCTTGCCTCTGTCGGCCACTTTGCTGGATAGATATCTGCCTGAGAAGTTAATTTAAATGACTTTTTGAGGATGGCGATTGATCCATTGCATACTAAATAACTTTCCCGGGCTGAGATAAAGTGCCACTGCAGAAAGAATAAGGAAATGTCATGAGCTCTCCTAAATCACACTGCTATTGTAATTATCTATTATCACTGGTTCCATCTAATTATGTAAGCGCTGTTCACTCCATGGCTCTCACCTTCTAGTAATCCCACACAGAATACAGACATTTAGTCATTGTCAACATCACACAGCCATCACACAGTAACATAATGAATTTATGGTACTGTTGTATACTCAGTTTGATTCTTTAATACCCTGAAATTTAAAGGCATTTTTCAAGGGCTTTTGACTCATATCTAATATTTAAAATATATAAAAACAAAAAGTGCTTTGTTTATTGTTTTCTTTGGGATTGTCAAGGATCGTAGAGGCTGAGACAGGTTTTCTTTTGTTTACCCAGGAAGATCACAGCCTGGGTCATATTAGAGATGTTTACTCCTCCTGTCAAAGGATAAGTTGTAAATTTTAGCTCACAGGAAATGAAAGATGTAGTGGCACGCTGAGTACAGACACCAAAGTAATGTCACCTTGAGTGAGCATTTCTCTTGTCTGGACTGGCAGGTGATATCAGAGGATAAACTCCATTTTGACCTTGTGTTCACTCATCACAACAAAAACACAAGAGACGAACAGCACAAAGAAAGAAAAAAAACAGAAAAAAAAAAACTAACACCCGTCACATTTCAAATATTATTGCTTCCGTCAGCTGATATCACCCGGCATGGCTGCAGATAACTGCACTTCATTCTGTCTGGAGCGATGGATGGCTAGGTTTGATGTTAACACTGTTATTAAAAATGCAAAAAAAAAAACAAAACAACTAAACATATCTTCATTAACATTCAGTGCCATGGAGGTGTGATTGATTCCATCATCAACCAAGTCATTTTCGTGGCTAGCATAGGAACATCAAACACCATGACCTCCATTATTTCCCCTTTGAAATTGCATTCACTTTACTCGCCTCTCTGGCTCTCCAATACCTTGAATCATTTCTCCTGGGAGGTGTTTTTCCTCTAACCTGCTGCTTCTCTGCCAGTCCTAAGAGCAGTGTAACCAGCAATTCTCTCACACTGTATGTGGGACACTTGAGCTAAGAGTGAGACGAGGCATCTGGCACAACCTTCATGAGACTGTGCACTAGATTCAGCTTAGTGAAATTTAGACAAAGGCCCCAAAAATAAACTGGCTCACATGTTATATTTATCTTGATAATATATGGATCTGTTGTGGCACAAATCAAACTCACTCTTCGATAAAGTGCACAGAGTTTGAGAAAACAGATCAAAATAGATTTAAACATTTATATGTCTTTAAGTTTATTCTGAACTTGTGTACTCCCAAAGTCCCATCAAATAAATGCACAGGCTTTATACTCTGCTTTATACATTTTGGGAATTGCCCTTTGCTTTCTTTTTGAGAGTTAGATGAGAATGTCGATAGCACTCTCATGCTTTGAGTGTGGAGTTGAAGGCAAGAGGAAATTAGCTTAGCTTAGCATAAAGACTTGAAGCAGGTGGAAACAGCTAGCCTATCTGTCCGAAGCCTAAAAATATGTCCACCAGCACCTCTAATGCTCATTCATTAACACCATTGAGGTTACCAGGCAACCAGTGACCAGATGCTGCACAGAAGAACTACACTGTGTTAGTTAGTGAGCTTTAGAAGCATTGGTGAGCATATTTAACTTTGGACGGAGCCAGGCTAACTGTTTCCCCCTGTTTCCAGTCTTTATGCTAAGCTAATCACTTCACGGCTCCAGCTCAATACTTTTTGCCCAGACATGAGACTTGTACCAATCTTTTCTCCTAGCTCCTGCAACGGAAGTAAGTGAACGTACTTCCCAAAATGTCAAACTATTTGTTTAAATCTTAAAAAAAGCAGAATGACTCATAAAAAAAGAGGCAGCTTGCATTTTCCAGAGCTTTTAACCACATCTGTCTTCATCAGCAAATTGAGTTTTCTCAGTTGTCATGGAGGTGGCTCGCATGATCAAAGTATAAACTTATCTAACCCCTGTCTCTGTTCAGGGATGGTCTTTGATGTCAGAGCTGTACTCCAGCGGTACACTGACTCCTGGTCGATGACCTTTGACCCCTTCCCAGACGATGCTGTGACCGGTTTTGGTCTCGTGTTCACAGACGGCTGATGTTGTCTGTTTCCGTTGTTCATTCAGTCTCTTGTCCAGGGTCCTTGCCATTTCATCAATGTAGTGCTCCTCACAGCTGTCACATGGGATGTCATACACCGTTCCAGTTCGTCACTCCAGGGGGGTCCTGTCTTTAGGGTGTACCAGCGCAGATCTTAAGTTGTTGAATGGTTTGTGATAAGTGCTGAATCCTTGTGACTTCAGCTTCAGCTAGATGTTCTGACATTACATACAGTAGGCTTGTCAGACAGAAAAAAATCCTTCAACTGAGTTGCCAACCCTTGTTGAGTCAAAATTTCAGACTTAAAAATACTATATGATGTTCTATGATCATCAAAGACAAAGACTCTTTCAGTAATTGTGACCATGTGTTGTGAGCTTGTTTTGAAATTTGAGCAGGAAATTATTTCTGGAGCCTCTGAAGCTACGCTAGACAGTGGTGGAAGAAGTACATATATATTTTACTTAATATATATATATATATGTGTCATATTTTTTGAATATTATTACTGAAGCATTAACAAACAACCAGCATTTTAATGTTACAGCTGGTGGAGGTGGAGTTCATTTTAACTACTTTATTTACTGTTGGATAGTTTAATCTATAACTATCATAAGATATAAATTTATTATGTTTTGTTTGTAAAATATTAATCTGAGCAGTTACTAATAACTCCAGCTGTCAGATGTAATTTAGTAAAAAGTACAATCTTTCCTTCTGTAAAGTGGAGTAGATAAAGTAACATAAAATAGAAATACTCAAGTAAAGTACAAGCACCTTAAAATCGTACTTAAGTATAGTACTTGAGTAAATGTACGTAGTTATTTTCCACCACTGGTTGTAGAGTACAGAAGTCTAACAAGTTAGGACATGAGGTAATTACGGAGTTGAATAATCAATGTATTTCTGGGAGGGTGATTCTTCCTGATGCCTGCAATACTGTGGTCTTTCCAGCTCAGGCTATTTACAATTACGTGACTAATTTGTAATACAAATCCAGATTCCAGACACTTGATTAAATGGTAAATAGTATGGATTGGCTGAAATATTTACAATGCATGTGTGTTTTGTCACTGTTACAATATTTTGACCATCCCTCATTTACAACTTATCAAGAGGCAGACACTAATATTTGACTGTAATTGTTTGTATTTTAGTATTGTGTGAACTAGTTTGACTCAAAGATCTACTTAATAATAAAGGTTGTAATTTGTGTTGTGAACAAAAGACAAAACCAGCAACCAAGACAAAGTGAAGCCTGACTTTGCAGCCTGTCAATGATCATTAAACATGTTTGACCTACTGACATTTTGGCAATTAGGAACTTGCCTTCTTGTAACCCTGACCCCTGAACATCACTGTACATTCAGAGTCTGTCTTTCATTTATTGTTAGTGCGGAAACTCAAAGGACCGTCTATTAGTGCGTCTCAGCTTATGATGCTTGTTTTCTTGTTTCCCATAATTATATTCATGATTCCAGTCTCAAATGTTTGATGTGAACTGAATGTGAATTCTGTTCCAGAAAGTACCCACTAGTTTTACAATCCTAATGTGTTTTGTGTTTGGATCAGAGCAGTGTATTACACGCTTGTTTTCCAGACTGATTGATGAGCAGGTAATTTGAGAGTTTTTAGGTGCATATTTGCATAAACCCTTTAAAAGGCACATTCTCAGCAGACAGTCACACCCGTAGCTTCTTCCCCCCCAAATGCAGATTAGGTTTAGAATTTATTAAACCTATCTTACCGACCACCAACCGAAACTCCACTGGAGGCTATAAAGAATCCAAAACACTTTCAAGTCGGACTTTCAGTTTTGAAAATTTGGCAGAAGGTTGACTTAGCTCTTGGAGCCCCAGAGAGTTTCTCTAAAAATCTAATGCAAACACATCAACTCTTGAACCCATACGCTTTGGAGAGCAAGGCTTGACTCCTGTGTTTTGATTTAGAATTGAATTGTTGGAGAATTGGCACACTGACCCTTGAGGATTTGCATTTACATGCAAATCCACAGCTGGTCTGTAACAAAAATAATTTATTCGACATGTATCATGATAACAAGGCTTGTGAGATGAGCGAGGCTCCTTTTTGTTGCATTCACAGTCAGGCCAGCAGCTCTGCCTGTAAAGCTGGATGTGGAAGACCCACATGACAAGTGTCACCATCTAGAAATGCAGGAATAATGGCCACTAGTGGAAGGCCAAGGTCTGGTCGTACTGTGTAAAGAAAACCAGTGATGACAATGACAATGAAAAACCCATATTTCTATCTTATACCTTTATTTAGTCTTTCTCATTTTTTTCTTGACACGTTTGCATATAGCTGACAGTAGAGACACCAACAAAATTAGGAAAGAGAGCATGGGGAATAACTTGAAACAAAGATCTCCAGCTAGTATCAAACAAGGTGTGATGCGATAACATGATATGCACCTTAGACCACTAGACCATAGTGATGCCCTAGCCATTTAACAAGTGAAAACATTCTGCCAGTTGAGTGTGATTGGAACTTTTGTCTGTACAGGTATTTTAAAAACTACATTAGGACAAATAAGACAAATCAGTCCACCGGTATAAGAAATAAACTCAAAGGATGAGTACACATTAGCATTTTAATACCTACATTACATATATTATGTATAAGTGTGAGAAAAATAAAACCTATAGGTTCATAAAAAAAATTAAAAAAAAGAAAGAAAAAAGGCTAAATAAGTTCCTTAAACAGCTGGGCACTGTAGTTTTTAGTTTTTTTTTTCAGCCGCAAATTAATACACATTCGGTACGCTGGTGAGTTATGGCAGCAGGATGTTGGGATTGGCTGGAAATAAACTACAGCACCCAAGTTCATCTTAATGAAGGAACATGCCATCCAGTGCAACAGTGTCAATCCACGTCTCTGAAAAAATACTTTTATATTAATTGGCAACGGCAAATACGTTGTGAAGGAAACGTAATGCCAGGCTGGATTTCGTTTTCTATTAACATAATGAGGAAATGTTGTTAATTAACGTATCCTGCAACTTGCAAAAATCCTGTATTAATACTGTATCCGCTCGTAGTGACTACTACATTATAAAACTTTTTTATAGCTATTTTTAGGCACTCACAGCAGTCTTGGTTAAGGTTAAGGAAAGATCATGGTCGTGATTAATACAGAAAAAGTCTACAGTGACTTGAGACATGACGTGTTTATTAACATTTATCCGAAATCACAATCTTTCCCTACCCTTAACCAAAAATGCTTTTGTTGCCTAAACCCAACCACAAATGGAACTCAGGATGCGAACCTGGTCTCTGGTGTCACAGGTAAATGTAGTGCTTCATTATCATCACAACATAACTGAAGACAATTTAATACTATATAAACATAATTTCTCTGAGACAGGGTTTACAGTGTGGCTCATCCACAAGTTTTTCTTTTTGTTTTTTATGGTTTTTCATCAATCAGTGGAGATCTATCTGGCTCAGAGGAATAAGATATATCAGTCTTTGACGATACAGGCCATACTTGTTAGTGGGATGTCTTCATTGTTGGTTTTGCGCTTGTTATGGGATTTGATGACAATAAGTAAAATAGAGAATACTGCCACACTTACAGAACACAATGTGCACCACAAACATTGACTAAATAAAAATAAGATATCACGAGACACCGCCATACCAGAAACGGTCAGTTCACAAAATAAACGTTTTCTCACCTGCCTCAAGTGATACTGAGCCGTGCAGATAGGGTCCGTTTTATCTTCTGCAGTTTCAAGATGTCCCATTCTGCCGGCACCCTGACAGAATGGAAGAGAATTTAATTTTGTTGTAGGTGGACAAAGCATCTGAAAATGACATGCAACAGCAAAACGTCTTTCTGGAAACAATGTCCTGGTCACTCAGTTTTCATCTGAACTACTTTCTAGTGAGGAAATACTCCCCATGAAAAGTGTGAACAGCATGTTCTTCTGATTATCCAGAGTAAGTGAGAAACTCTCATCTCTCATGCTACTATGAGTTTTTCAGATATATTTTTCTTCAGTTCTCTAAGCAGCAAAATTGAAATCCCATTTACCTCTATTGTATTGGGCTGTGCTGCAGAAGTTTCAGGGGTGGATTTCTCAAAACCTTGACACGTGTGTGAACTGAGTGAACTGACCCCTTAAATTAGATACTCTGCAGAGGAGTCTATGACACATGGATTATGCAGGGATATGGCTCATAGAAGACACATGATAGTAGGCTATGAGAAACTGTATAGAAATCTTTATTTCTCATAGTAGTATATTAGTAGTGGTGGTGGTAGGATTAGTATTTTATTAACTAACTTTTATTTGTTTTTACTTTGACAATCCCAGGGAAGTTATGTTGTTGTTGTTTAACCATTTCATTTTCTTCTCTGTGACTGATTAAGATAACGTTCTTAAAATCCTGTTTAACTGTTTAAAAACCTTGCTGCACATGCTCTTTTATGTGTGAAATTAACATGTTTACACATTGTCTCGTGGAGAAATTTATTCCAAACAGCACTTGTTCTCTCACGCATTTACTCTGTGGCAAAATCCAGTGACTTGTGTTGATCATCATTCCCACTCACCACCATCAGTATTCCTGAGCGCTGCTTGAGGTGTGGTGCTAACCGCAACGGGCGCAAAAACAGAATGATAAACAACTTAATCTCACCTCTAATCATGCTTGTGCGGAGTGGTAAGTGAGGCACATGAAAGAGATGCCAAGAAATTGCACATATTCTTAAATGAGCATAGCCACTGTTTGTCATTTCAGCCTCTGTGGAATTACAACAGGTATGATTTTACACCAACAGAATAATGTGCTTTCAAGTAAAAATCAATTTGTCATGACACACCCGATGCATCCGTGTGTTTTTACTGCCAACAAAGCAGCAGAGATTGCGGTTCATTCCAGGGCAGGTGCAGCGGTCTCATTAGCGAAAGTTATCCATGACAAAGTCGTCAGCTCCTGCAAAAGCAAGGAAGCCAAAGCCACACATTAGGATGTGGCCTATTTATTATGGATATGAACCACCCTCTCATTCAGAGTTCAGATCATATTAAATGGTATGACTGTGACAATGCAGACACAATTGTCAATAGCAGTCCTTTCCTGAGGTTTTAACATAGACTGAATGATAATTAGTTTCCCTTTGTTGTCCTTATCTCTTACCTGCAGAAATGGCCAATTTATGCAGGCTGTACCCTGGCCAGGCAAAGTTGATGCTCCCCAGAGGAGGAAAGCAGCCATGTTTCAGACAAATGAAATGAACTCAGGGACAACTCAAGGTTGATTTAGATCCTGGGCAACATGGAATTAAATGAGGAACCAGGCCACACTGATCTTGCCCTAATGTTGACACAGCTTCCTCTCAGAATTACTCTCCTAGGGTACCTGCATCGCCACGGAGCCCCATGCGTCACTGAGATCTGGTCAAGTGAGAATAAAAATGCAAATGTCATATTGTTGAAATGCTGAGTGAACTAAATGTCAGTCCATCTTTCCAATACCAGATATGAGATTGATGTGGATAGGCTATTGAAGGCAAGTGTGATAGATGCAGAAGGCAGGTTATACCAACAGCTGTGATATTTGAGCTGTGAAATAAGCCTTTTTTTTTTTAGAAGCATAAGTAATTCTCTCATGTCCTTTACAGAGATTATTCTGAAAACACCCACAGTCTGTCTTTTATTTTATCTTGTGGCTGGATTTCCTCAAAACGAATGCTAACAAGGAACAATACAGGAGCCAAGTGGTATTGTTTTCAATTATTGATAAGAATCTTTAGTTCTGAATATCCAAAGAGCTTCATTGATACTGAAGCCACTCTGAGGGGAAGAATCCCAGTTAATCTTTAAACATTTTGTCTTCTTTAATTTTACATTTCTCACACCACTATGCCCATCTGATCCACTCCTCCCTTAGAATGACCACTTGTCAAGTCTTTACTGCTTCTACTACATCCCAGCCAAACACATTTCATCGATCTATTCATAATCCCTGGTTCACATCCACATGTATTAGAAGCAACATCCACCAGCACGTTCCCTCTCTGATGCTGCTACTCTGTGCGCGCACATCAGTAAATGAATCACGTAGCACTAGAACAGCCCTTCTTCATGCGATCTTGCCAGACCTATTGGAGAAACCCCCCTAAGGCAAGATCTGTCACTGTTCACTCATTTGCTGGAAGACGATCAGAAACTATGTTAAATGCACCAAGAAATACACTGGAGTCTGTTATAAAGGCGTCGAGAGGATTCCGGTCAGATCTCACTGCGAAGGGAGCAGGTTTCAACAGTTGACGCGGAGAGAACTGAGCGCAGGAAAAGCGATTAATTTTGATTATCTGAAATCTTCCAGCACCCTTTTTTTCCGCGTTTTTTTCCTGGCAACGTTCAGGGGGACAGTGCAGATGAGCATCGTCCGAATGAAGGATGCAAGAGCACTGGGTCCAATTGGACTGGATTATGGGATTACTGGACTGATTATAGGACAATCATCGGGCAAAAGTCGCAGCCGTGCTGTAGATGCTCTTGAATGACGGGAACACAAAAGGTTGGACGGGATTAACTCTATATCCTGCTTTTATTCTACTTTGTGGCATGGGTAGGCTGTGCTACACGAGCAGAACCCATATGCAACAGTGTGCCACACAGGAGAAAAAGTAAATGCATTGTGAATGGTTAACATCGGACAATGCTGCATTTTGAACGGGCATGTCAGTGTTTGCTGTAGCCTAGGTGTAGATGTCGCATGAGGGCAATGCGCTTTTGTAAGCTACGGTCTAACCTTCACCACAGAGATTCAAACGCTTTAACCTTGGATGCAGTAGGGAATATTAATACTTTATAGTCATCGATTATTCATTAAGTCCCTCCGTGAGGAAAAACAAAGCATTTCCTGTACACTATGTTTAATTTGATCTTTAATTCATGCATTAGGTGTCGTCGGGCGGTCATCTTTGTTTACAGAAAGAGTTCATCATAGCCGAACGGCATGTGATAGAGGTTAAAATACCCATTAAAAGGCAATAACGGTTCACAGATCGATTAAATACCCAATTAGTGAGGGATCGGCGTCAGCCACATGCCTGGTTCGGGTTTAGTCCTCTAGGTTTGCCGTAATCAACAGGTTGAAAGTCAACGAGGATTTTTTTTCTGTCTGCCACTACCGCATATCCAGTTGAAGGGATGCGTCTCTCTGTACCCATTTTCTTTCTGCTGTGGGTTAAAGCCCTGACATTGAAAAATCTCAATTATTCTGTCCCGGAGGAGCAAGGACCTGGCACTGTTATAGGTAATATAGCAAAAGATGCCGGATATGGGACCATGGAGAGAGGGAAAAAATCTAACTTCAGAGTACTGGAGAATTCTGCACCACATCTGGTGGATGTTGACCCGGAGAGTGGACTAATCTTCACCAAACAAAGGATTGACAGGGAAACATTATGCAGGCGCAACCCAAAGTGCCAGCTCTCTATGGAGGTGTTTGCCAACGACAAGGAAATATGCATGGTCAAGATTGATATACAGGACATAAATGACAACTCGCCCAGTTTTCCTTCAGATCATGTTAATATTGATATTTCAGAAAACGCAGCTGCTGGGACACGCTTCCCTCTTACTATTGCACATGACTCCGATTCTGGGGAAAATGGGATAAAGACCTACCAGGTCACAAGAGACGATTACAATACCTTTTCTTTGGATTTAAAAGTGAGGGGTGATGGGACTATATATCCAGAGCTGGTGGTTCAGAGACCTCTGGATAGGGAGGATCAGAGTCATCACACCCTTCTCCTCACAGCAATTGATGGTGGGGAGTATCCGAGATCAGGCTCCATGCAAATCAACGTCAGGGTGACTGATTCGAATGACAATAGCCCAGTCTTTGAAAAATCCTCCTATGTGATTGAGATTCCAGAGAATTCGCCTCCTGGAAAAGTACTAATAGATTTAAATGCCACAGACCAAGATGAGGGAAGCAATGGGCAGGTTGTCTATTCCTTTACTGGATATGCATCTGAGAGAATCCAAGATTTGTTCTCCATTGACCCCAATAGTGGCGTCATCAAGGTCCAGGGAGAAATTGACTATGAAGAGAATCCAATCATAGAGTTTGACGTACAGGCTAAGGATCTTGGGCCCAACCCGATACCAGGCCACTGTAAAATTACTGTCAAAGTGCTTGACAAAAATGACAACTCGCCAATAATAAGTTTTGTTTCTGTCCGGCAGGGAGCCATCAGTGAGGCAGCCCCTCCAGAATCTGTCATAGCGCTGGTGAGAGTGACGGATAAAGATTCTGGCCGAAACGGTCAACTTCAGTGCAGGGTGCTGGGAAATGTACCCTTCAGACTGCAGGAAAACAATGACAATTTTTACACCCTCCTCACAGACAGACCTCTGGACAGGGAAATGAAAGACGAATACAATGTAACAATAGTGGCGAGAGACAATGGGATCCCTTCTTTGAACTACACTAAGTCATTTACTGTGAAAATCTTGGATGAGAATGACAATGCACCACGCTTTACAAAGACAGTGTATGTGCTACAGGTGCCTGAGAACAACATCCCGGGGGAGTATTTGGGCTCCGTTCTCGCCCACGACCCAGATGTAGGTCGAAATGGAACAGTGTCGTACTCCATTCTGCCGTCACATATAGGAGATGTTTCAGTGTACACCTATGTGTCTGTTAATCCCACCAATGGAGCCATATATGCCTCACGGTCTTTCAATTATGAGCAAACAAAATCCTTCGAGTTCAAAGTTCAAGCTAAAGATGGAGGATCCCCTCACATGGAGAGCACTTCTATAGTCAGGGTCAATGTCCTTGACGTCAACGACAATCTCCCAGTAATTATTTTACCACTTCTGCTGAATGATACAGCTGAAATCCCAGTGCCTAGAAACGTTGGTATTGGATACATCGTGGCTACAGTGAAAGCGGTGGACCATGACCATGGAGAAAGTGGCCATTTGACCTATGAGATCACAGAAGGAAATGACGACCACCTGTTTGAGATGGATCCGGTGGGAGGGGAGGTCCGAACTGCCCATGCTCTTTGGGAAGAGGTCGCCCCAGTGGTTGAGCTGGTGGTGAAGGTAACTGACCATGGCAAGCCCCCCTTATCTGCCGTGGCTAAGCTGATCATTAAGGCAAACACAGAAACGGCAGCAGGAGGGGGTTCCAGCGTGAGCGGTGAACAGCAGCACTGGGATGTATCCCTGCCCCTCATAGTTACCCTCTGCATTATCTCTGTCATGCTCTTAGCAGTCATGACCGCCATCGCTGTCAAGTCCAAGCATCAAGATAAGGAGACTGGGAATTATAACTGCCGCATGGCTGAGTACTCCAATCCTCCAGTGGGGAAAGGCAAAAAGAAAAGGATCAACAAGAGTGACATCATGCTGGTGCAGAGTGAGATGGAGGAGAGAGATTCTGCGAGCCGGATGAATGTGGTGAGCAGCCCTTCTCTCATCACTTCACCAATATGTTTTGACTACCAGAGCCCTCTGCCACTCACACTGCCCAGGTCAGAGGTCATGTACCTGAAAACCACCCCAAACAGCCTGACAGTCCCCAGGGCAGGTTGCCACTCCAGCTTTGCCGGGCTTAGCACAGACACTCCAGCGAATAGGATGTCAGTGATACAGGTAAGGAGGATGCTGCACTGTATTCTTTATCTGCCCTTTATTCTCGCTTATCTTCACCCGCTGCTTTACCATACAAATCTGACAAAAGAAAAGTAATTGAATGAAAAAGACAAAGTCTGTCACTGTGAGCAGACATCATTATTATCACTTTTTCCTTCTCTGTTGTGACACTATGAAATATTCTCTACATGATATGGCCACTTAGTGTTGGAATGTATTCATGTGTTGTAAATGGCATTTCACCAAAGAGAACTGTTTTTCTATCTGCATTTGAGGAATCAGAATCATTTTAGAAATTGCTCCATTGTAAGTCTTCTCTTGCAAAATGGTACAGGTGGTGTGCATAATCAGAAAGTCTTCTCAGTTAGACATGCAAACAGTGTGAGTCTTGAACAAGGCTGCTGTGACCCTGCCAGATCCACTGCTATAAAGTGAAAACAAAACCCTGCCTGAAATGTGGGATTGGACAGGTGTTTGAGCAGCTTGTCCGATCACATTACTGAACCAATGTGCACCAGGCAGCTAGATGCACACAGCATAACCTTACAATCGCATTTTTTGCTCCCCGCAAATATGGGCCAGATCCACCCATCCGCATCCAAAGTTGGCAAGATAAGGCCATTAATAGGGTCCGGCCTTGCCTTGTAGAGATGGCGGGGTTGTATACACAAGCCAGCTAACATGCTAATTTGACAGCATGGGCTTGTAGTGCTGTTTAGCACAGCAGAATTATCTGTTGTAAACGATGTAAATATCTAGGACAGTCTCACAGACAAGTCTCATTTGGAGATGATAACACAGATGACAAGGCCTGGCACTGTCACCAGTCGCTAGGGTATGTGGGTGTGATCAACACAAACACATTATTCTCAAGATAGGGGGAAAAGGATGCTGATGACAGTGGCTAATGCTTTACTCTTTTGCCTTGCCAAGGAGGCACATATGGTCACAATGGAGATTTGCTCTTATCGTGTCGTCATCACTGGCAGGTGCTCTCGCTTTTATTGACATGTTTCAAGTGCTATAAAAAAGATATAAGGATCTGACAACCAGACAAGAATATTTTTATTCCTGTCTGAATCTTATGTTACTCAGATCATTGTTGGAAATTGCATGAAATATTAACATGGCCATGCAAAATATTATTTTCCTTTCATTTATAGACGGAAAATTTCCCCTCAGAACCCAATTATGCTGGCAGCAGGCAACCATTTGTTCAAAGGTAAGAGCTTTATCCAAAAGCTTCCTGACCAGTGCATTTAGCTTCTTCGTCTTTGTATCAAGCCAGCTGACTATGGCTATCAATTTGGAGCGCTCACGCAGAGGTAATGGCAAGTTATGTTTTTTTCCCCCCCTCTTTCTGTTCTGCTGCAGCTCAACATTTAAGGATGCAGAACGAGCGAGCCTCCGAGACAGTGGCCATGGTGATAGTGACCAGGCTGATAGTGACCAGGATACTAATAAAGGCTCACACTGCGACACGTCTGCTAGGGAGACCCTCAAGATGAAAGCAACGCCGGTTAATGGCCAGCCTTTTGAGCAGGGTGAGTGGATGCACTCTCTTCCTGACATCTTGAAGATGCCTAACTGACTCTTGTACCAGACATTGTTTATACTTCATGCCCTGAGAACATGCATGCAGCTCTCTGGTGTTTAAGTGGAGGTCCAGCAGACTCTGGGTACAGCCAACACAAACAAGTACTTAAATCCACAGGTAAATTGACACTGTTATTAGATGCAGGTAGTGTTACTTTACGCTTTACATTGCAAACAGCCTGAGCTAAGATGACATGAAGGCACCAGACTGGAAGGTAGATGGTAGTTTAAAAGGATAAAAGAGTCCATTGGCTGAAGGTAGAATGTTCAAACATCTCCTGTCTTATTTTGACATCAAACAAACTCATATGCATGGCAAAGTGTACCTCCGTCTGTGTCTCTTTTGATCACGTCATTATTTGAACACAGATCTGATGCATGCATGTCTTGAATAACACGACACAGACAAGAGAGCATGATAGACACTTGCAGTGCAAAATGACAGGTATTTCTGGTGCAACATGACAGAGTGTTTCCACCTTTTGCTTGGAGAGATTTTCTCAGTTATTATCAGTTTTTGCCATGGTTACACAGTTTTGAGAGGAGCTTTGCTTTACAACTGAAAATAGAAATGTTAAATTTTATTTCACGAATCTGAAACGATCCGCACTGCCAGGAGTATAATCATAGATGATTGTCAATCTGTTGCAACCTGGCTGACCTGATAGCAACTGATATATTTATCTATTGTAGATATAAACTGAAAATATGAAAGCAACTCTCGCTGGTAAGATAAAAGATAATGGGGGACTTGAGTGAAGTGGTGATGTCTCTCATTTCCTTGTGTGAGTCTTGGAAGAGAATGGCTCTGGTCATCAGGTCCCTGTGCAGTGCTTTCCACACCATTTACATTGCTATGAACTGTTTGTTTGTGGCATGCTCAGGAGGGCAGAGATGGAAACACTCTTGCGGCTGCCAGAAGATGTGTGAATCTTTCCTTCCCTCCCTCTCTCTCTCTCTCTCTCTGTCTCACTTTTGTGTGTATGTGTGAGTGTGTGTGTGTGTGTGTGTGTGTGTGTGTGTGCTATGAGGAATTATGGCAGACCAAACTTGACTCTGTGGGAGGTGTAAATTCAATCACATTTTTTTTGCAGCACATTTCTGAATCTGATTCAGCCCAAGTTCTAAGGCCAATCAAATGGACAGATATTGAAAGAGATGTTTTGTACATGTGAGACTGAATATTTATGCGTGCAGCGCTGATGCTTGCTTGACAGGCATGTCTGTTAATTTATAGACCTGCATTTGTAAGATAAGAGAAATGCAAAAAAAAAAAAGTGGGACATTGCTTTTAATATAATTTTAATATTAATAATGCCTTTCCTGTTTCGATGTAAGAAATGTAGTTAAAAAGCAAAACTAATGGTCAGATGGAATGGCGTTCCTTCTCGAGGTTGGTCAGTTGAACATTAAATGGTGTCACTGTCTGCTGACTGCAAGATGGAAGATCTACATTATGCACTATGCCTTCACCCCCAACCCACACACTCCTTCTGTCTCTCACTCTCTCACACACACACACACACACACACACACGCATACAGGTACATTTATTGAACAACAAAGCCACTGTTTTGCAGATTCTGACAAGATAGCGCTATTATCCAAAATGGAGACACCACAGAATTTTAGTTCCAAATGCACCAACACAAAAGCTTGTGGGTTAAGTAGTATTGCTTTTATGTCTTTACCTTTACCATCCCTGTAGTCTCCTGGCTGCTTTGATACAGGTAATATATGCACCTGTGCAGCTTCCACTATCATGCACTCTGAATATTTATTCACTCTCACAGACACCAGATGCACAGTGGGTATGTTGCTCGGCTTTCTCCGATTCTATTTATAATGGGCAGGCAGTTTCTTTGTTTTTGAGAACATGTTATTGAGCCATTAACAGTCGCCCATAAGATCACAACTACTCTGTCACTTTGTCATGATTCTATTATGTGACTATGTAAATGCAGTGCACTATATAAAGCCATTGTATAACTCTGTAATTTTAGAGCTATTATTTAACTAATTTTTGTTCAGTGATGGAATGGAAAATGGAAATGAAAAGCCAATGACAGGCACAATAGATGAAAGCACATTCACTTCCTCATCTTCTTCCCTAAAAAAAATATAAACTATAAAGCTACTAACACTACTGTGATGCATTTATTTTTTCCAACATGTTATATGTACATGATAGCTTTTTTATATATTGTGTTATAGCAAAACTATAGCGTGTGATCACAAAGGTGTGATTATGACAGGAAAAAGAATAAAAAATCTTGTAAGCATTAAGAATTAAATAATATGTAAACATGCAGACACGATCCTTAAATTGCTTCTGGTTATATAGCGAGACAAATAGCACAGTGACAAAAATACCTTGCTGTGTTTTTGCTGAACCTTCTAAGCACATACATCCCTTTGCATCAGCATCATCTGCTAGCTCCTCTGCAGTGGCGATAGGTACCGTGGAAATGAATTCAGCATCTCCCTGCTTCTCCTTGCTCATGCTTATTGTTCTGGCCCCGTGTATCTGTGCCTAAAAAAATACTTTTCTCTATGGTGCTAGAAGAAAGACGGAGAAACACAAATGCACGGGACACAGAACTGTAATCTGGGGTGTAGACGCTTCAAAGCATAGCACTTATAATATGCAGGATCTGTGTTGCGGTTTTGCCAAATCAAAGCCATCATTTAGTTCTCCCTTTTGATGTAAAATGCATTTTAAACTCAAACGCTGCATTTTCTCTTGATCTTAGTCCTGACAAAGATAACACCAGAATGGTTTATGCTGAGAGTGTAACAATGTAAGTTCATATAATAAGTAACATGACAGGAAAAATAAATTTCGCAGTATGCAGCCTAGAAATTAAATTTGTTTTGTAAATCGCTGAGTAAATATGGCTTGTACAAACTTGTAGTTATATGTAAATAGGCACAGTTACAGTTTGTTGCACCACAAATGTGCAAGTAACTGAGGTTAGTAGCAATCAATTATTAAAAACAGACTTTACTACAGACTTTACGACTTTATCTATAGTATCTAAACTATAATCACCATGTTTCTCTGTTGGTTAGCTAGCACCTGACCTGCTGAATATAACTTATGTAACAATATAACAATATAACTAAGCACAATAGATCTTATTATGATATTTATTGTAATCTAATTTAGTTTTAAACCCTCTAACCTACTTCATTTATACCACATATGAGACATTCTCACATTTATTTCATTTCAATCTCCTTTGCTTAACCAAATAAAGGTCTCGTTGAGATTAAAATCTCTTTTTCAAGAGAGACCGGACTAAGATAGTGTGCACATCCAACCCCAGTTGAGTAAAAGTGCAGAACAAAAAACAGAATACAAAGGAAAAGGAGAGGTTTTCCACACAGCGAAATTTGCAGTTTCCCTAAAAATGTATTGATGCACTTTTAGACTGAGAAAATCTGAGAAAAGTCTTTATCAAGCTACCTTCCTACAATTAGATCACATGATATAAAATGACACCCATTAACCTAGAAAAATTACTATGCACATAAAAACACATAATATACTCAATAAATTACTGTATCCCATAAAGGACAAAGGACATTTTTATTTTATTTTTGCAAAAAAAATGTAGAAATCCTTTTCTTTTGACATTCTCAATGTATGCATTCTTTATTAAATCTATAAAACAGTTATGGTGTAAATTAACAGCCCCATTTATCCGTCCAGTAATAGAATAATTAACAGTTCCGTTTTGTTCTATGGCTGCAAGTGTGTGTGTGTGTGTGTGTGTGTGTGTGTGTGTGTGTGTGTGTGTGTGTGTGTGTGTGTGTGTGTGTGTGTGTGTGTGGGTGTTCATGGACTTGAGCAGCAGTATGCGATTGTGGTGGAATGTACTTTGCAAATGAGCTTGTGCTGCATGTGTGGCACATGGTGCTAGTTTCTCTTTGAGGTTGGGGAGCAGAGACAGTCTCCTTTTTTTGTTTGTTTGAACTTCCCCCTCGGATTTGTGCGTCCTCCAGCAAACTGGCCGAGGCTGGTGCGCGAGGAAGGTACTGTTGCCTTTGAACAAGAGGATCTCCTCACCTCCTCCAGGAAGAGCCTCGTCATGTGGAGCTTCCCCCTTGATCCAGGCTGATATTCTCATCCTCATCAGGGCCAGGCTTAAAAATAAGATCAAGTGCCTCATTCATAGTTAGTCTCTTGCCCATTGTCTTTGATATCACAGAATAGCATGTGAGCAAGATAGAGAAGCCTTATTTATAGACCAAAGCTACGAGAGCTGATAAGTGTAGTATCAAGCCATGCTGTGATTGGATGAAATATTGTCATTACATTTTTGGTTTCCATTGGAGGAGGAGACGGGTTTATGAGATGTGAAGTGTTAATGTGTGACTGTATCTAGATGTGAGAACTTTTTATACTTTGTCATAATATTTTACTAAAAACATTTGGTTCCTGTGGGCAGAGACATCTACACAGAGGGGGAGATTTAGCAGATGTGGTGTGTAATTGTCTTTGTGTGTTTTACCGGCTCATTCATTCATGTCTTTTAGTCGGAGATTTTTGACAGGAAACACAAATGACAAAACCTAAATAAATAACCAAATTCTGATCGATTCAGTGATCTTTATTTTAATTTGTTTGCATCTAGCATAAGGGATGTCATTACAACCTCATGGCAATCGCAGCAAAGAAAACACATTTGACGTGTTGCTATTAGAGTAAAGTTACATCAGTCATCAGAACAACAGGAAGATTAAATTTATACTTTTGCAAATTGCTGTTTCGTTTTCATGTATAACAATGAAGGAAAGCTGTCATTTACTACCAATTTACAAAGACATGTTTGACATTTTGATTCATGCCTCTGCATGCAAAATACCTCGATGCATCATTGTCAAGTTAATTTTGATAGGGTAGTGTAATGACTAAAGAAAAAAAAATGGCACCCTCTACATCATAACACCATGAAAATTGGCTCATTCTATGTGTCGCTCTCTCTGTGCTTATTTCATGTCTACTCGGGTTAGATGTGTTGTCTGTAATGTAAATGTAATGTGAAAGAGTTACGGCACAAAGACAGAGCCGTACCCATTGCTCCACTTTTTACTACTGGCACAAATACACCGTCACTCGCACATGTTGTGCAGTCCTGTGGTGTTTGGCATCAACCAATGCACCTGCAGCTATTACGGTCATGGAATAATCAGGGGACCACTTCAATCACCAACATGTATGCATCAACATGCATCAAGTGACATAAACGACCATCCCTCAGTTTGTAATTCTGCTGCTAGTAGTGTTTATCTAGTGGCACTGAGTTAATACTTACAATGTGAATTATATTTAAAGCTCATTGTTATTCATTTTTGCCAGTTTTCACCAAAGCATATCCAGATTTAGTTTTAAAGAAGCATATCAGTTTAATTGATTTTCACTTTTTTTAATTTTTCCACGCATCCAAAAGTAGTTGTGTTTCTTGCTGCAAAAAAAAAAAAAAACAAGAAAGAAAAATGGGCAGGAAATGCAAATGAGCTGCTGTGAACGCACCAGAGTACCTCAAGGTAATTAGAAAAATTACTAAAGGTCAAACTAATGAGTGTTTGTGCTACAAATGGTGTTTTCAAAATCCAATTTCACCTTGAATTTTAATTTTAGATATTGAACTGATTTTCACCCAATTTTCTAATATCCAAAATAAACACGTATAAATTCCCATCTATAAATAGTTTGATGAAAATGAAAATAATGAGCCATAACAATATTCTAACCAACAACATAACTAACTACAGAATTTCTCACAACTTTCTTATCAGAAACGGAGACTATCACTGCTTATGCAAATTTCACAGTTCCACACAAGCGGATGCAGCTGCAAATGTAAATGAAAAACACATCACTTCCTCTGCACCAGATGATATTTTCCAGGAAACACCTACACAGGTTGTTGAGAATAGCAGAGGGAAAAGGTTTCATGAATAGGTTGAATTGCTAATTTGCAACATTGACCAGCAGAAGAAAAAAAGCGGAATTTACTTTTTTTCCCTTTTAAAGTGGTATGACAATGTTATTTTAAGGTTGCATAGTTGATTTCTAGAATAGAAAAGCCTGTACATTAGTCAATCAAAACAACATTGCTAAATTTGAACTCTCCCATAGGTGTTGCAACAGGCTGCTGGTTCTTATTTTATTCTGAAAATGTCTAGTGATGCATACTAAATAACTTACATCAGGAAAGATACTATAGTTAGTAGAAGGATTTTAAGAATAGTTCTGGAATTTGTGTTTGTTGGAGTGTTTTATTTTTGTTGCTCATCCTTCAAAATGTCATTTACATTTTCTTCTAGGTTGTTTATTCTTACCCCAGCAGGGTCCAATAAAATATGTTTAACTGTTTTTGCAGAGCAAGACAAATCTGTCCACTGCACCGATGAATGTCGTGCACTGGGACATTCTGACAGATGCTGGATGCCAAAGTTACGGGTAGGAAGCCAAGCAGACAGCGCCGATAATCGCACCAACCTTTTCATCCCTGTGGGAATGGATGCCATGGTAGAGACAGAGATTTATGGCACCATCAGCTGCAGCAGCAGAAAAAGCCTCAGCACGTTTGGAAAGGAACAGCGGGACAGTACAATCCTTGTGGCCAATGTCAAACCTTACTTCAAATCGCAGCGTGCACTAAGCCCCCCGCTACAGGAGAGTCCATCTGCATCCAGTAGTCCCACCAAGAGTAGTACGCCCCTGGACTTGGCCAACCAAGAGTCCAAAGAAGAGAGGGAGGGGGGTTCAGACAGCAGTGCCTATGGCCCTCCAGATGGCCAGTGCTCCCCACTGCACACCGAATTGGAGGAGCCCTCCTACCTGACCTGCGAGCTCAGGCCTAAGTCCCTGTCAAGCAGTCTCATTCACAGCTCTGTCATCAGCCAGGAGTGTGGGGGGTCAGATTGTGCTCTTGACCCACGGGACTCTGGCAACTGACAGGTCAGATGATCCCGCTCACTCTCACGTGCCAGGGGTGTGATGATGATATCACAGATTAATGACCAAGAGGTGATTTATTTTGACCCACAGAGGTGTCCAGACACGCATTGTATAACCAAAAACCATCCGCTTTGTATGTTTCTTTTGAGTTTGTGACTTGTTGTGTTTAGGTGAAATATGTGTCTTTGACTGCTGTGAAGGTTTGGGGGGAAAATCAGCGCTTACCTGACTTCAAGTGTTTTCATGGTGTTACTGTACCTGTCAATTTAGATGTCTGTATTTTACACATTTCAAGCTCCAATTTTGTGAGGCTGTTGAGCAAATTGCTACTGTTAAGCTATTGAGTCCTGTCTGCTTTTGTACAGTGAAGCTTTCTGTCTCCATTTAGTGTATAAGGAACATCTCTTTGAATATCACAGGCAACTGAAATACATATCAGTGACGTTAAATACAAAAGTGAAGTGTCTTATGAACTGTTAATGGTGGTGCAACAGGGAATGTCCCTTTTCATAAAACCATTTGAGGTTCCTATAAAAACAGTTTTTTAAGAATGTATTTGTAATTTTATTGTTGTCCTCTCTGCAGTTTATGTGAAAATAAGCTGAGCTTACGTGAATGTGGGCTACTGTACTTGTTGTGTATTTTATTAAATTTGTATACACTGTGTGCATGGAAGGCAATTATTTTCGATTGGTGACAAATTCTGCAGCTGTCATGTTTTCATGTGAGAGAAGTGCATTTGTGTCTACAAGGTGCTTCATGTACGTGTTTTTTGTTAATGACAAAAAAAAAGCACTAGCGACTCTGCAAATGTGCCAACTTTAGCTATAAACTGTATACCAGCACATGTTATCTAGCAGTAGTCTAGATCCTAGTTAGGGGAGCTTCAAAAGAACATCACAATCAACATTTTACACAGCTATTTATATTTAAAATCTTCAATAAAAACAACAGAAGATGAGTTGACTTCCTCTGCTCAATGCTTATATTACAAATATGCATCACAAGGTGGAGATGGAAACCCCGCTCATGCTTTTCTACTCTTACTCTCAAATTCAAAGTGCTGTCACTTAATGTCTACTTGTGATTATAGGTTTATTTATGAATGTGTCTGACAAATGACGACACATGAATCTAACAAAAGTGAAAAAGTTAACATTCAGCTGGAGCTGGCAGTTACAAGCAAATACTTTTTGCAATGAAGTCTTTGATTAGATAAAATGAAATTTTAATGATCCCCGTGGGGGAAAGTGGGTCATTGCAGCAGTAAAGGATTGAACAAGTAGTGCATTAAAGGTTAAGTAAATACAAAAAGAGAGAGAAGTATACAACAAATAAATATACAGTATCTTCACTGAAGAGATTTCAAGGATAGGAGACATTGGCATTTAATGTCTGGAATTCTATAGCCTTTTCAATGAGTTCATAAATTGTCCATCATCCTCTCTCTCTCTCCTTTTACAAAAGACTTACAAAAGTGCATGCGCAAATTTGTTGTTTATATGCATTGTGTGTATTCAGTGAAATGCTGCAATCCATCCATTCGCTCATTTCTTTCCAAACGTAACCAGTTTTTTAAAAACGTGGCTGCTTCTCATTCATTCAGGCAGAAGACAGGGACATAAACGCTGCCGTGACCAGAGTAATACTGTTTAGAAAACCCAGAGCATATCCACTACATCTGCTTGACGTAGTCTATATACGTACAACGATTAAGTATAAACATGGATGTATGTTTACCGAGATAGATCACTAAACTTAGGAATCCTGGAAATGTAGAAATGTTTTCTGTTTTTCATCTGCAAAACAATCACACAAAAGCCTCCTGTTTCTTTTTACTTAGTTTAGTTTAGTTTCTCCATCTGGAGACACTGACTTTTGTACCCCAGCTCGGTGAGCGGTTTGAGAATGCCTTGTTTTTCATGAGCTCTAGATAACAGAATCCTGTCATCTACTGAGAGCTGACTATAAGTACGACTCAGTTTCTCCTCAGGGAAAACACATTAATTTGGATTTTGATTTGCATTTGTTTTGGTGCCGGTATTGACACAATTCCAGACCTAGATGTCTCATCTCAGCAGGCAGCTCTGATGAGCTCATCTGCATAAGTTGAAATACTCTTTGAGAGGGAGATTGCGTGGGTCACAGCAACTCATCCCATTGAAATACAGACAGAAACATCACATCATTTTATCTGTATCAGTCCCAGGGTTTCAGAACACGGGGGATGAAGACAGGTGAGCAGAATGTCAAGCAGAAAAGGGTTGAACCATTTGCTGCAACACTTACTCCTCCATTTTTTTTTAATATATAATAATATATAATTGTTTAACATCGCAAGGATGTAAAACAGGTTAAACTTCCACTTCTGTCGTAATTATGCAAAATTAGCTTTGAAGCAAACCCTTTCTTAATTAACACCGTAGTACAGTACAGCTACTTGACAAAAAAAGTGCTATGTTGTTGAGGGGGGCTGAATGCAGATTAAGGACTAGCATGCAGTGTTGGATGAATATGACTTGTCAGACAGAATGATTACAGTCACAGTGAAAGGGAATTACAGACAATGAAACTGATCTGTGTAATACCTCCATTCTTCTACATTTTACATACACAAATGATCTATTCAGATGAAAATGGAATGAGCAGTGTACCATTCAGTTGTGAAAAATTGACATGCTCACCCTGAGTACTTAAGCTTTTAATTCAATAATTCAATAACACAGCCGATTAAGAGCTTGTCTTCCACCTCCACCAAATGCTATGGGAGATGGTTCCACTTGGCTGAGAACTGTTGGTGGGGAAACAACAGTGAACACAACACATAAACGCTATTGAGAGTGTAGTTTTCATTTTAACTGAGGGATGTCATTGAATACAGCGTACATGCCTTCGGGGCAAAATTATTAAAATGCTGCTGCTTCTAGGTTTATTTGCATGTTTGTTTTAAACGTACAAAGCAAACTTGCACATAAATAGCTAGAACTGTACCCAATTAGGCAATGTAAATGTGACTCCTCTGACTTTATTTTGTTAAAGAGGTGTTACTTTGAGATTCACTTTGTATAATACACGCTGTTAATTCATTCAGTCAGTAATTCATTAACGCATGCATTCAATTTTAACTACAGAATTTAAAGTGCGCTAAGAACACTCATTGGTGTGAGCCTTTGTCACACTCATCTTTCACTAAAATTGTCACACCAAAATGCTTTGCTGTGACGTGATTCAAAAGATGAATATTAATTTTATGAATAGCAGTTTGCTGTCATTTTCATTTAAATCTGGATTAAATCAATTTGACTAAATAGTAGACATTTTGGGAAATACGCTTTTTCGCTTTCTTGCCAGGAGTCGGATGAGAAGATTGAAACCTGTGTGTACGGTAAACATGAAGCTACAGTCAGCAACCGGTTAGCTTACTGTAGCTCAGCACAAAGACTGGAAACATGGGAAACAGCTAGCCTGGCTCTGTGTGAAGGTAACAAAATCCACCCACCGGCCCCTCCAAAGCTCCTCGTGCATTGGTGGAAGCTTAGAAGAGCACCAGTTTTCTTTAGAAAGAAGGAGATAGAGCTGTTATAATGACTAAACTAAGAATACACTGGTCAAAGGAGATGATTGTGAAATCCTCCTGAAAAACCACGGAGAAAAAGCGGTTAACCAAGTTGATTAATGTGTTGTTAAATTTCTACGGAGCACAGTGACGTGGAAATAAATGTAAATGCCAACTTTCACTATTCAGTAATGATTTCCTTAATTTGGATTCAAAGTACTGTAAGATATGCATGTGTTGAAGCAACGGCACTTTCACAATTTATTTTCCCTTTGTGACTGTAGACAGACTTGACAGGGCAGTCTGGGAGGCTTTTGCAAAATACTGTCCTTTAAACATTGTTCTGCTCCCGTTCTTAGAGGAGTATGACACTGTTGACTGCATTTAGTTTTCCTTCAGACCCACAGGAATTAACACCCCTTTTACTGACCCCGTCTGACAGAAAATTCCCAACTACACAGCCGTTTCATTTTGAGCGCTTGTTAAAAAGGTGTTACTTATGACATTCTCCTCTGGGAGGAGTTCAAATGCACGCCAATCTGTCAATCATGATTAATGTTTAACGCCAAGAAAGGATATAGCATGAGGGAGCGATCCGGCAGGACTTCACACAGGTTTCACTATGTGTTACTGGGTCATGACACACTTTCCTCACTTTGAATTGGGCAAAAATAGTCCTCTACACGCCTTTTTAGTGACAAAGTGGGCCAATATCTGCATAAAGTGGAAAAGCTAATGCGCTCTGTCATATGCTCAAAAGTCCTGAGTCTAAAAAGCTTCACCCTTTTAAGTGCTTTGTCTGCCATCACAAATAAGATGGAAATTTTAAAGGTGAGACAGAAAGAGAAAGGATCACTAGACAGAGAGAGAAACGGAGTATAGATACATGCCCAGCCTTTTAGAATAGGCATTTTATTAAATCAATACACAGTTTGGTGTGGTGCAAAACCTGTCTGTCTGAAAATGATAGATGTTGAATAGGATGGCCCGAATAAGTGTCATGCAGACACAGCAGGCCTCCACTCTGTTCAGCTGTTCGACTCTGTGGAGGTAACTGTAAATGTAAGGATCTCACAAAGCTTCTGTAAAGAGCACATTGAATGCTAAGTTTTACATTTTGTATAGCTTCTATAGCTGTTAAAGAGGAGAGTTCTCATTAGCATTTACTGTGAGTTAGTGCTGCAGTTAATAATGCAGCCACCTTGGTTGGAAGTGGTTTCAGTCTGAGTTAGTTAGGCTTTTTTTTAAAGTTTGCATGAGTTTGCATGCATTTGCACATTAACTACATACATATTTGGGTTCCTACTTCCTATAGGCAGCCATTGGTTTCCATCCATTTCAATTCATTATCCAAATCAACTTGCAGAGAGCTGACACATCTTAGAGATAGGAGATCTACAATATCACGATGCACATTTATTTTATACTATTTTATTTTTTTTGTCAGAGTTAGTCACCAATGTGTTGTACTGCAGCTGTGACTGTACAAAATCTCTGCCTGGTGCATTCAAAAACACTCCTTAATATAAGAGTCAGCTCTCAAAAAGCATTGCATTTGTGACCAGTGTTGTCAGATAATCAAACCAACAAGACAAAACAATAAGCAAACATGGATGCTGTGAAAAGGATAATGTAAAGTTGTTTTTTCTTGCATTTAAAAGTTTGCTGTTTTGCAGCAGTTCCACTGACATATTAAAGCCCTGCATGGTCCACCCAGGTGTTTTCACTTGTTTTGCCTGACTAAACCTCGCCTGAGGACTGTGTGGGTGTGTAAAGATGAGTGTTCAACTGACATCTCTCTCACTCTCCTGTTAGTTTTATTGCACCTGTTAGGGTCAGTCAATTTACACTTTTATGATTATTACTACACGGAGTTTGGGGACCTCACATTATTCCCAGCAAAGGTCCACCCAACAGAGGTCTGATAGGCCAAAATAACTGAAAACACCTGTGCAGAGCCTTTAAGTCTGGGATGTTGTTTATATATATATATATATATATATATATATATATATATATATATAAAACATATAACAGAGATGAAAAGTTCACTTTAATTGATTACCTGTCTCAGACAAGTTTCATAATTTGCAAAATATAGGCAAATTATAGATGTGTCAGTACATGAGCAAACTCTAATAATTTATCATTTTAATAATTGTTTTTTATTAGGTTTTCGACCCCTAAACTAGCACGGGGATTCAAATTATTCCTGAGTTGCCTTTTCTTCCACTGTCCTTAACATTCTGCCCTATACAAACAGCTTTCTGCTGTAGTGCAGTGTTTGCAGTAATTGGCTATTTTGATTTGTCTGTTTAAACATGCTTCTACTGATGTGCTACAGTTTGTGGTGCGTTATAGTTCTTGAGGAAGATGTTTACATTGGATGAGTAAGCCACAGTGTTATCATTACACTACAGCTCAGTCAATAAAACATTGAACATGTCGCTAAAATGAAGTTTTCTGGGGCATCTGTCGGCTACAAATCAGCAATGTAATCTAACAGCAATAGACGTTCAAGTTTCACTGGTTGCAGCAACTGGTAAAATCCCAAATCCCAAGTATGGCGATGGAGATCTCACACACCAGCAGCTTTTTGCTTAGCTATTTGGCTAATAGCTGATCTGGCTATTAGCCATACTCTGGTTAGGGTACATAGGTTAAGCTGTTTTCATGCAACCTCAAATGAGAAGCACTGTCATCATAAATAAAGCATTTAAGAGAATATCCTTATCCACCTATCATGGTGTTTCACCCACAGATAGATCAGTCCGTTGGCATAAAAGTATGAAAAGCAGCTGCCAGCTACCCCCTCCCTCTTTGAATGAGCAAAAGTAGGTTAACCATAATGCTGTGCAAGTCGGGTAAATATCATAGTGAGCCAAGCCTCTTAACCTCGTAATGAGAACATTTGTCTATATGAACTATTATAGGCCAGTTATAGCAGCTCCATTCATTGGCCCAAAAGTCAGGTTACTTGAGGAATGAGAATCAAGCGCATGTAGCCACTGACACAGCTCATACACTGGTTTATCAACCGAGGCTAACACATGGTAAGCGTCAGTGCTATTAGAGTGGATCACATTATTGTGGTGTGCATGATTATATGTAACCTATTTAGTCATGACACACACTACACAAGTATTGATGAATGTTGCCAGTCTTTTCATTTTCACCAGCAACTGCTTGATGATGGAGGCTCATACAATGCAATTTTGAGACCTACAGACTTGACATGGGTGTCCTATGGTGCTGTTGTTCCACAAGCATAGTGCATTTATAGATGCACAATGGATTCATTATGAATGCCCTGTTAAGGTAAATTGGTACCCAGAACAGTTTATAAGGTTTTAAGAAGTAATGCCAACTCTAATAATTTTGGCAGCCGCAGAAATGAATGTAAATAGTGTGACCTTACATCAGGATAAAAATATGATTTGTTTAAAGAAGTGCATGACAAGGTGCCATGGCTCTTGAGTGGATTAGTACAACCCCCTGGGAAATCATCCATTTTCAGCTCTTGCATGGGTCTGAATCTAATTGCATGCAATGGTATTATATCTCTCTTCTCAATCCTGTTCATCGTCACTACCTTCTGAAAAGCAAACCAAAATGATGAAGACGCATGAGTTTTCTGTAAAATCTATTAATGGACATTAAATGCCCTTTCGTCAAGGGTTTCAGCTCATTTCTATCCTTTTCTAACAACTTCAAACCATACAGACTCTTCAGTGAATGTATAGATAATCGTAAGATATGGGATTGAAAGATGCATTGCCCTTCAAGTTTCTCTTTCTTCCTATATGCCACTGAAACATCACAAAGAACATTAGTCTAAGCTGAGAACAAAAAAGAATTGTAAAGGTCAGTTTGCCACAGATTCAGTGACCTCTGTGTTCATCCCACAATGATAATAATAGTCCATAATTAAAGTCAGAAACCTCAGTGCTTGCATGGTGCTACATCTATGCTGATTAGAGGTTAAAAAGGTCTCAACGTCAACCTGAATCTTAAATGCGTGTCAGCAGGGGCACTGTATGAAAGCAATAAAACCCAATCAAAGAACTAGTTGACAGACAACCATGTCAAATGCAAAGTCATCAATCATTTGGCACATCTTTTAACAGCATCCACACTCTGCTGGGCAAAGGCCTACTTTGTCTTTTCAGGCAATAACTGGAAGTGAATTTTGGATAAGTAAATGTTTGGATCAGTGGGAGCGCTAGGATCAAAATTGTTTGTGTTGGAGTCGAAACACTGTTTGCTATATTGACCCCAGAGCCGCGACTACAGTGAGATCCCGCTCTGACAGTCCATCTGGCCGCTCTCCTCCCAGAATCTGTCACGGTAAAATGTAACATTCTTCAATTAAGTTTTGCAAATAGTCCTATCGCAAAATAATTACGCTGTCAAACATCCAAAGTTAGATCATGTGAGGTCTGTTTACTGTTTACCTGGAGCCTGAACAAAGCCAAAAACGGAGGCGGCTCAACTAAAATGAATTGCATTCCCATTTCAAACCGGTGTGCTTTAACTGGCACCGACTGTGGACTCCACGTTAGACGGTGATGCAATACCTCCTGTCCAATCCACTCTCATTTCAATTCTCATTGCAGCCTGTCTGCAACAAGGACACAGCATCTAACCCAGATAAATAAAACCCAACAAGAAAAACCACTATAACTCTAATCATTCTAAATGTTATAACTTTGGTAATTAGACAACCACCTCCCCAAGGTCACTTACAGTATTTTACTACTAATAAAAAATGTTTTAATGGCATCGACCAAAAGCTTCACTGACTCACTGAATGTGTGTGTCTCTTCAAGCCCAAAGCCTTTATCACCAAATCCTGGGCAGGATTTCACGAAATTTGTGAAGGCAAATGTGTTCTTTTCACTATCCCCTTTCCTGAAAACTCCACATGTGTGGATGAAAATGGCAGCCAAAGTGAAGTTTCATTCTGGCTCAGATGAGGTGAGGGAGCATTTACATTCCCTTGATCCCCTATTTTTTTTCTCCCTTTAGTGAGGGATATGAAACGTAACCATCCAGCATGACGTTTCAATCCCACAATCCAGCAGCTCTATGAACCTTCCTGCTGATCTAAACAAACAAATCATGTCACTGATTAAACCCAAATCAAATTGAATTAATATACAATTAATTTAATGTGTAATTTATCTAGATTAAATTAAATTGGAAGGCCTGTCAGAGGGGTGGAAATTATGACAGCCATGGCAGAAGCAGAGAACCTGTTTCCAGGTTATTTGATTGGTCGACATGCTACCACAGCGCTCCACTGGAAATGCACCAAAGGTACAATAAATGAGAAACTGAACACACTTTGAGCAGCCTTGAACAAATTGAATGTTTATGAGGAGTTTCCTTTGGGGATTTAGTTCTTGCACCAGAGGGTGGAGTGATTGCGTGGGCTCTCGTCATCTTTTTTTCCAATCCAGTATAAAGACTCTTCCGTCATATGTGATCCTTTACCTCCGTCATCTTGAGAAAAGAGATTAGAGCTGGGTCTGAATACTCTATGTACTCTAAAGTACTATGTTGTTTTCTTCTTTTCAGAACCACTTCTTTGACCTTGATGGAAACATGTCATGAGGTCAAGAAAGTGTGGGAGAAATTGTGAGTTGGAAAGAGACAACCACAGCGCCGAAATAATCCAGCTAAAAGAAAACTTGGCATATAACAGAGTGACAATGGTTGGAACTGACACCTGAATTGAGTGTCATCTTTAAAATATTGCTGGAGAAAGGACATGTGGGGACAGCAATATCTTCTTCCTTTCAGGACAGTGCTGTTTTTCCAGGCTGAAGGAAATAAAAGGGAGCACTGAAGAACCGTATACGGGAGTTTTACTATTGACTTCAGTGCCGCATCTGACAGCCACTTTAAGAACTTTATCTTAAGGCAGTTTTGCATAGAGCGCAAATGTCTCACTCCTTTTCCAAGCTAGCCTTTGTTCTACTGGCCTCAGCTCCACAATACATTTTCTCGCACAGGGTTCCTTTTATAGCCCGTCTGAAAAGCTGTAATATGATAACTGGGGCTTTTCTGTCCAATATGCTAAGCTAAATTTAGTGTATAACTTGATACTAAGACTCGCTCACCTCATCTTTCCAGCACTAAAATAAAACAGCAATTATTTTGTCAGCAACTACTACTCCCATGAGGCTTTGATAGCACACTGATCCCTGAAACATGTGGTTGTCCTCATCCACCCTCCCCAGGCAAAAAACTGATAGGAGGCAGCACCACAGTGCAGAGGGTAATTGGCCATTTCAGTGGAAGAAAATAATAACGTTGCATCTTCTGACAAACTAAGCAGAATTGTAGAGAATTTAAAGCTGAGGAACTATTATCAAAACTGGAACTTGATGAAAATTATAGCTTACAGCTACAAATTTACTAAGGATATGTATAATGTCTTCTTTGTGTCCAGCTTTGTATTAGCTTTTTGTTCCATTCACACATAATACACAAAACACCTTCTCCCACATCCAAATCACCCTCTCATCCACCCACACCACCTCGCTCAACCCTCTTGCAGCATCGCAAGTCAAAAAGAATTTTAACGTCACGATTCATGACATACAAGAAGTAAAAGTCTATAATTCACATTACAATATACACATACTGATATTTCCATCGGATAATCTTCTGTATTGTTGTGTGATGACTTAGCCCATACTTCACACATGTTTGCATTTTCTACCCCTTGTGGAGAGGAAGAAAACAAGGAAACAAAAGGAGTACATTATCTGCTGTTTGAGACAACTTCTAACTGAATTCCATTTTATTTATCTGTCATGCTTCATGTGGGAATTTTGGAGATCCCCCCCAGTAGATTCAATGGAGGACAACATCCAGAGGAAAGTGTTTTACATGAATGAAACACAGCATTACTGGCTGAGGCAGGGAGAGTAACTTATCATCAGGAATAATTCGTATGACCATGAAAATCATGGCAACAAATTCTCACGGGAAATAGATTCATTGTCTCCAGATTGATGCTGTGGAGGAGGTGTGTAATGTTTTGAATTGAGTGTTTCAGTGCAGCCCTTATATATGTCAAAGTTATTCTGCTTGACAGCAGTTAATGGGCCAACATACATTATCAGTCAGGTTTTGTTTCCTGGGCAACTTTATGTGCTCTGGAAATTATTATATATGGTCAAAATGATTAAAGGTTCACTTCTGTAAGGTGTGTGTCTATCATTTGCCAAAATTATGCATCAGCATATACGCCATTGTTACTCAAAAAGTCAAGAAGTTAACGAGAGACATCAAGACCACATCTCCAGTATGTGACCTCTGTCTGTCAGATCAACCTTTGATGACAAATTCGATATGACATTTTGAGTGTCTTGGGTTATTCTGTGAATGAGAGTTCAATCATCACATCATTAATGGGTTTGGAGTGGGGCCAGTCATTCATGACACTGTGCTTTATAGCTTTGCCAGAAATCTCCGTGCTGAAATGAGAAGGTTGTAGATATTTTCTATGGAGCTATTTCCTGCCCAGAGGGTGCCTTTGATTAATGGCTTTTTCGCTGCAAAGCCATTTAGGTAATCCAAAAGAATAATCTTCTCATGTCTTTGAAACCTGTAACTGAGCAGGTTGACAAGGGCTGGCCGTCCCGTCCTGGACAATTACTGGGCTAATTAGTATTTATGGTTTTTGTCAACCAAGATGTTTTAAGTCTTTTTGCTCTTCATTTGGGTTTGCATTTGTTTTTGTCTATCTCTGCTACTGCAATAATAGCCACATGTATGAATAGGTCCAAGATAACCAATAGATCGGGGGAGGCTATTTTGCATGATTATATTTATTCAGTTCTAGTGGCGCCTTATCCAACAAATGAAATTTACAGGCATATTGATCATAGGCTCTGTTTTATTAGTCAACAAAATCACTTTTTATCAGCTAAGGATTTCTTTTGCTCAGAAGAGCCCCACTGTTGACTGATCCTGATTTGTGTGTACTCAAGTTATTGTTTTCTGTTTTTATTTCTTTTGAACTTCATGCCTCCCATCACTCTCCAGACTGTTGTAAGGCTTTATAAAAATTCCCCCCAAAATCCATCTCAGTAAGTAAATATAACTGCTTCCCTTCAAAGCCTGTTGAGTGCTTCTCTTGACTCGCATTGACTGGGCATTGCCTAGGAGACTCAGCCTGCGCTCTACACCACAAGTGTTAACGCCAATTAAACTCCTGGCACCACCCTGTCATTCTCCACATTCTGTGGCATATGAGTGATAACACAGACCCTTACCTTCAGCTCTCATCTGACGCACATTAAATGGCACTAGACCCTGGCGTTTCCTGACATTTTGCAGAAATCGATTGCAATTTAATCAGTGTGAGCATGCTGCTATCAGCCACGCTTGCACCGGCTGTTTTTTTTGTGTGTGTGTGTGTTACCTGGGCTGAGCACTCCATGCTGGAAAAAAAAAAGATTTGCAGCAAAAGTAAAAACTCTTTGTGAAATTCTCATAAAAATTTAAAAAAAAATAACAAAACAAGCTCACAGCATCAAAGTTGATAATAATAATCACAGATTTGATGTTCCTGTGAAAGCATATTTCCATTCAATTTGCACGCTATTAGATTTATTGTCTATTTTGAACACTCATTACTCCCTTTCTCCCTCCCTCCCTTTCTCTCTCTGTCTCTCTGTCTCAGTGTGTGTCTCCCTCTCTCCCTTTCTCTTTCCCTCTGGTGGTAAGTGCAATAATTATCCCATTATTCTTTGAAGTCTTCGTAAAATCCAAGGCCCCAAAACAATCCCCAAACATGTGAATACATGGTCCTTTTAAGTATTTGGGGTCCTACGAGGTAGCCCACAGCTGGAATATTCTCTCTTTGAAATTCTAACAGGTCAAAACAAACCCCCCAAAAAACATTGTTTTAAGGAAGAAAAAGCGTGGAGCGTGTCGTTTCCAGGATATACAAACCTTTTCTTTGAGCAAAGGTATACTGAGGCCAAAACTCAACTTCCAAAGATTATCTCAGTACTCATGGCACTGTGTGCCTATTGAATCCTCATAACACCACCATTGCTTACTGAAGGTTTTTAAGAGACCGCACAAACACACACAGATGCCTCAAGGTAACAATAAATAAAGTCTATAGAGTTCAGTACTGAGATGAACAGACTGAGCTTTGAAGAGGGTACTCGGTACCAGTTTCCAAATGACTTAATAGTGTGATAATGTGTTAAAATGAAAATTTGTCTCTATTTTTGGGAGACGTTGAGTTTGTATTGCCGGCTGCAGATTCTCACACATTCACACATGTGCAAGAACACACAGACACAAGTTATTATCCCCTCAGCCTTTGAATTTGCAATTAAGTATGCAGTACAGACTGTCATCTTATACAGAGAATTCAGGCAAAATGAATATTCCGGCATACGCCCCTATTTCTATGCATATCCAGATGAAATATTGATTATGAATGGCAGCAAGAATCCTGGGCTATTAGGTGGAATAACATTTCACAAACATGCACTTTCACCTTAATTGAGTAGAGACATTAATACGTCAGTGATGTACAACTATCTGAGTCCTGCCTGCCACTAGGTATTACTCTGGGCTACTGCCTAAGGCTGTACAAATATGAGCTGAAAATGAAAGCAACTCCTTAACTGTTTGGATGGTGGCTGGTCTGATAAACGTGATAGAAATACTCAAGCTGTTTATGTCATCTCGGCCAGTGCTCTTCCCTGCTTCATAACTAAACCCACATGGGAGCAGGGAGAGAGGTGATGGTCAGCTGAATGATCATCGCTGGAGCGGAACAGGGACATAACACCAAGCAACAGCAACACATGTTGATACATGCATGCAAACATGCACAGACTCTTAAGCATACAGCGACGCACTGCTAGACAACATGACACAACATGCATGCAAACATACATGCTGTGAGCTCATTATCATGTGTAAACAAATGAATGACACAGTATGTTTCTCGTTATAAAATGCATACTAAATGAGTAAAACGTAAGCAAACCCCATAATTTATTTATTACAGAGAATCAGTGCAGTGTGAGTTGGATACTATCATGGCTGCAAATGATCACCCAAAAGATGTGAGCGGAGGCTGTCATTAAAGGCACAATGTGTGTTACCGTGGCAACATCATAGAGGCCTCCATTTTTTCTAATGCTGTGGTTGTGAACAATCAACGTTGCACCCAATCCCCCTGTGAATTAAAGGCACATAGCTAAATAAAGCTCAAGTACCCTGCTGCCACACTTCTACAATCCACTGTTTGTCTCTTCTCTGTAGGGAATTCTGTAACAACCTGTTTCTGTGGGGAAAAGTAGGCAAAGTATCAACACTCGACAATCAAAGTAGCTCTGTGTTAGCCAGAATTTAATTTTAAAAACAATTACTCCAAAGACAAAATGACAAAACTGTCAAATTTTGATTGTCACACATGTAGGTCACAGTAATTGAACAACAACACAACACTGCTGCGTCTCTGTTCGCTCCTTTACTGATTTAACGCGGTCACACATGCTGACATCTTCTTTCTTCTCTTGCAATTTCATTGAGTGTCCTTGCTCCAGCTTGGTTAAATGTAACTAAGTTCAACTCCCCACACAGTAACTTTTTCATTATGTTCCACAATGACCTCTCTGACCAAGGTAATTACCTCGGCTCTTGAGTCATCGGAGTCAAAGATAAAGCCCGCAGAGATCTTTCTGCATCAGATTAGCAGTGTGGGTTTTGCAGTCCTCAGAGAGCTACAGCACAGTTGTTCATTCCAGACTTGCATGGTGATTTTTGCTTGTTTGTTTATTCATTAGCATTTGATCTGTCAGCCAAAGAAACGATGTCTTTAGTTTGCAGGAGAGTCTTGTCAGCATGAGGAACTGAGATAAGGTGAATGTAGTATTTCATTAAGAGGGTAGGAAGCCCTCCTGGTATCTGGGTACATACAGACACCACACAGCAATTGACCTTAGTGAACATGTCAAGACTTTATCTAGCTCCCATCAGCCCTGGGCAGGAGTTGTGAAGACAGTAAATAACTGTGCTTTCAGACAGCTCTCTGATTTCCACAACCAGAATTTGTAGCAAGTGTTTCGGATATCATTTTTCAGCCAAGTGAGGTGACATTATTTCATGCTTCCTGTCATATTGTTGCTAAAATACTTAAATGCTAATTAATGCGTATCATGTTTTTCTTTCTGCACAACCGAATAAACTTATTGCTATGGTTTACTTCAAAATATGCGTGACAGTATTAAATTAAACGCACAGAATTTATTATCAAATTAAGGGAGAATATTTCCCCCGAGCTGTGCTGTTAGTATATGACAGATTTAAAGAGAAAATGCACTCTAAACAGAGTCTACAATGTGCTGCTTTTGAACAATAAGGCCATTAACTTCAAACAAAAACTGTCACCCTAAGCTGCAAATCAGAGCATCAAGATTTGCATTAAGCATTTTAGCACATGGCTGTTTCTGGATCTGGCCCATCCACACTGAATTAGTGAATTTATGAGTTTATGTTTGACATATTCAGTACAAATTAGTGTTATATTTATTCCAGCTGTGGATCAAAATGTCCCCATGTCATAGTGACAGAAAGGAATAACAAAGGAAGGAATACTGAAGGTAAAACTAAAAAGATTCTTTCCTAAGTCAGCAGTGACATCTTGAGGTTGGAGATAAAATTACATGTCATTTTCTTGATTGCTTGCTTTGGTTCGGGTAATTGCCCAATCATATTATTCTAACACCACCAAGAGTAAGAGTGAGAGTAAGAAAAGGTAAAAGAATAAGAATAATTACAAAATATAAACATAAGAAAATGAAGAGAAATGTAAAAAGACACAGAGAACAGGTATTTGATCACTACTGGAAGAAGTACTCTTATGCAGGCAGTTCTCTTGTTTTCTTTAGGTCACACCTAAAAAATTCAACCTGTTAACAAGGTTAAGCTTGTAAAATAAATCCATTTTTTTTTTAATCTGTTTCTAATCTTCCAAACACATGAAGTGCAATTTCATTTGACCTGACCTGTGATGAAAAATAATAATTTCAAACGTTTTTTATTTCTTGTTCTTCTCTTTCAGAGGCAGAGGCAGAGATACAGCACCAGCATAGGCTGACTTTTCATTGCAAACTGCCATGTCCTTATCATCTATATAGATTACCTATAATATAAACAAATCACTTGTATTTAGTGATCAAAATGTGATTTTAAAGAAATTTGTGTATTCATCAGATTCTGACATCTATCTCTCCCCACAGTGTACAAAACCTTGTTTCTTTCTTTGCAGGCAGAGAAGGTAATGAGAAGAACTGTGTCTATCAGTTTTATTCTGCTCATACATATAATATGGACACATTTCAATGCTAGCATCATCAACAGTTACTCTCAGGCACAATCCTCACTTGGTGCCACAACGTCATCCAGTTCTTAGTATTCATTCTGTTGTCCGCTGTTTTCGCCCCTGCCATCTACTAACTCTCGTCATTTCAGATCCAGCCACTCCCTCCTGCCCTGCAGTAACCTCTTTCCCGCTATTCCCATCACCTGACCTTCCCCACCCACCTGTTCACCTGTTTCCCATTTCCCTCATTAGTCTGGCTATATATATACACCAGCCTTTATTCCACCTACACTTTGCCAGATTGTCTAGTTTGCATCTGCCCTTGCTTTGCAGCCTTTGTTTCGCCTGCTTGCCTCTGCCTGCCTGACCCCTTTGGATAAGTTTGCCGGTTTTGACCCTTATCTCCTTATTGACTCAGTTAACTTTTATTTTAATCTCACTTCCTCTGTGTCATGTGTTTGGGTTCATGTGTGTTGTTTCTCAGGCATTTGTCTGTTATCTCCCCTTCTCCTTTTGTATTTCTTAGATTTTACCAACAGGTGGTGCCATAGCAGCTGGCAAAAACAACAAAGACTGATTCTGTTACTTGTCATGAGCAATGGTCTCCACACTGGGGTTTATGGACCACCAGTGGTCCTTTTAAACATTCCCAAGAGGTCTCACACAAAATGTTGAGCTACAGGTTATTTTCACTTAAATGTCTCTAACTGGACAGAAAGAAGGACTTCAAAGACAACATTGCCACTCCCATCATAAACGGACAGTATAACACAACATTTCTTCTAAGGCGTAAATGGGCATCCACAGTTAGACGAGTATGTATTAATGGGCCCTTGACATAAAAGTGTTATGATCTTGAATATGTGAAATTATGGCCGCTATGAAAGAAGGAAAAACTTTACAAGGGAAAGTGTCACAGCAGCAGGGGAAGGGGAAAAAAACTGAGAAATATTATAGGTTATAAAAATATACAATAAGAATGTGGTATACCAATATAGAAATAACAAAATTGTGTTATAAGAAATAAAGTAAACAAGAAACAGAATCAAGTTGCACTTGCCCATTTATTTGTATCTCAATATCTCTTTGGGCTTTATAGGCTCACAATAGCAACAGTTCCTGACTCAGCTCTCTAAGAAGACAAGGAAACACCCTAACAAAAAATGTGTGACTTTGGGGGAAAAAAAGGATTCAATTAAATAAAATAAAAAAATAAAATAAAATAAAATTTAAAAAAATAATCAGGAAGTCCTCTGAAGGTCAAATGGAATAAGCCCGGGAGCCCAGTTCAATATTAGTGCATCACAAAATCCAGGGTGCAAGGTTGGAGGTGTTAGTGTTGTGGCAGATGAGGTAAGAGTGTGCAGTTTGGTGGACTCATGGTGGGGTGCATGGGTCGTTTAAAAGATGAAGAAGCCCTGTGCACTTCCAAACGACCAAGAGGAAAAGAGCAGCCATCTTGGTTATAGAAAACAAGATAAATAACAAAATGAATGGGGTGTCATCCATGATGGCTGATAATGTGGCTATCATCTTTTTTTCCCCCCACGTCCTCAAGGGAGACCCTGGGAGGCATGTTCTCAGACTGCCTGCTGTTTCCTTGTATCCAAAGATGTTTTTTATGCCCCTACAAACTCCCTCACATTCTTCTGCTGCAGTCTGTCCTCATTCTTCAGTCCTTCAGTAACTGTTTTTCCCACCCTGATCTTCCTCTTCTGCTCTTCTTTGTCCCTGACATAAAAGACCTCCTTTTGTCATTCAGTAGAGGTTTCAGTTCAGGAAGGACTTGTTGGAAAAACACTGCACTTCCCTGATGGACACAGTGTTTGATTAGATTATGCATGATGCAGCGTGTCATGCAATGTCCTCCCCCCCTGCAGCCAAGTCCTTTTCTTTGAAGCGGCCTCTCAAAGCCTCATCTGACCATCTCCTCACTGTTCTTGTGGTCACAGGTTGTTTCAATACCAGAGACTTCTGCACAGGCCTGTAAATACAGTTTTAATTGCCCAGCAAGGTACAAGTACAGGAAGTGATGATTAAAGGAGTATTTCCTTTCTTTTTCCATATTACATCAATTTATAAGTAACCCACTGCAAATATGCATTGGGTCAAAAGCTTTAGAGCTTTAGAAACTCAGACAATCTTGTTGACATAATCTTAAAAAGCTCTGTGTGTTACGGGTTGCCATCTAGGCAGCAGGGACAGGACCCAAGTGCAGACAGGCGGGGAGGCTGAAGCAGTTCAATGATTTATTAAATACAAAATAAACTCACAAGAAGGGAGACCAGGAACAGAGAAACGGTGAACAAGAGACTGGAAACAGGTAGGCTGAAAACCTAAGACACAGGGAATGAACTAACAACAATGAACCAATGAGGAACAAAGGAAAGGGACCGGTACCGAGGGAAACAGAAACATGTGCGCAACAAGACACAGGTACACATAATCAAAACAGGTGGGCAAAGAACAATGACAGGAAGAAAAAGACACACAAGAAAACAAGAACCGGGATTTCAAAATAAAACAGGAAATAAACAACAAGCAAGAGACAAGACCTGGGAATACAAAATAAAACCAGAAACAAGACCAAACACACACACAGTGTCCAACCTTAGGGGATCATGACACTGTGTTGTCTAGTTGTTTGCCATGTAACATCACTTCTGATGCAACAAAGGCTTGTGAGAGCCCTGATGGTAATGTTCCTGTCAGACTTTAGCAGAACAGTTCACTGGGATGCAGAGTGTTCTTGTATGCTCCAGCTGGACACAGCTGACAAAGTGCGACGCACCATCTGTAAGGAACATATATCAGAAGCACTACCCATCATCCTCGGTGGCAGAGCTCCAACTCCATTTGTGTATTTCTGACCTTGGAGCTCATAATTGTTAGTCATCATCATTTTCTTCCAGTCATTTCTTATGCTGATTTCTTTTGTGTGCGTGCGCGCGTGTGGGTGTGTGTAGAGAGAGAGTGCCTTCTTCTGCTCCCAGTTGGTGAAGATTATGTTCAGTGTCATGGAAGACTTGCAGAGATATTCAATGAGGCTCGTATCATGCATCGCCTGTGTGTGCCTCATGTTCCCTCTGCACATTGCGACCATGGATAAACATGAATTATTTTACTGCAGAGAGATTCAAACATGTGTGAAGATGCAGAGACACAAAATTCACACAACCAAATTTGAAAGAATATTTCATTAATATTCCAACAAAATAAACCCAATTTCTCTCATTCAGATGTTTGTGATGACAGTTATTTAGTGCAATAAGATATAAGCCAGCTGCACAATTTGCTTATCATATTGCAACAAACATAAATGCTAATTTATGCAGAAATAGTGGTGTAATGATGGGGTTTAGCTAATGCTGAGGGTCTAGCCCAATATGCAGCACAAATCTCTGAAGGCAGAGGAAACAGAAGCACAAATTAATTGCATGCAGGATGAATACAGCCTTCATACTCTTTAATATGAGCCACAGGCAGTGTCCCTGATGTGCCTGCTCTCCTCCCATGTGCGCAAGAGCCAAGTGGGGAGGATGATGGATATAGCTCCACGAGGACACAGCGATGTACAACTATACTTGACATGTTACCACATGAGTGCTACCGTGTCAGGTTGAGAGGGACATGACAGGTCTTTTCTCTTTACCTTTTGCCCCATCACTAAACTAACGCGACAATTTGTAGGCTGTGACATGTGCCACCAGTTCAGATGCTGCATCTGATATATTAAAATGAGAGAAGTGAATAATTCACTCTAATTACGCCTCTGTGAGAACTTGTGCCAGGACTGGTTGGTTTTCATTAAGATCAGGTGAAAACACACTCAATAAGGCCGGTGAGTCATCCTCTGTGTGACTCATAGTTTACTATTTAATTCTAATAAATCAAGAGGTAAATATTGCACCATTTCAAGATTATTACTTTTAATTTTCAATACACAACCTTAACATGGCAGTCCTAGTGTGTTCATGCATTATACATGATTATTAAGGCTGTTCTGCACAGCCCATATAAGTACTTTAGTGCTGCTTTTGATGAGCTGAAATGGGATCAGTGTGACAGTTCATTCAAGTGTTTGCTGTTACCTGGATTTTGCCAAAATATTCTGACTGAACCATGAACCACTGAAACTTAAAAACCTCTGACAGGCAGTGTTGATATGGACAGAAAGTTAACAGTCTGATCATCTGGGCACCTTATGGGCTGTGACTTGATCAACAGCTGTTTTTGGTTTTTTTTCTTTTCAGGTGGGATGTCCAAAAATAGCAGCTGGGATGTAAATAACCTGCACTGCCAGTGTGATGGTGGAAAGATGAATCAGTCCCTGTCAGGTGAAAATAAAGACTCACAGTCACCAGTGTTTTAGGCCATATCTCTCGCTCCCCAGCTACCTAACATTACAGGATTGACAGATTATGAAAAGCTGATGTAACTTGGCATTCCGGTGAAGGTTTTGTTCTCAGGATGAATAACACGATAAGCGGTTTAACAACCCGTTTGAGCTCAGGAGCACGCCTGGCCCTGTGAATTATTGATATATATATATATATATTTATTTATTTTTTCCTTTTTTTTTTTTTTAAATATATATATTATTATTATTTTTGGGACATCTTTTCTGTAGGTAGGTCAATGTCTTTTGGGGGGATGTATCTCAGTATGATGCTCCAGTGAGCTGATTCTTTGTGCATGAAATGACTTGACATCCTCCCGACCACCGGGTATGTGCGTGTATGCGTGCGTGAGCGTCCACGGAGAGAGAGAGAGAGAGAGAGCCGGAGAGAGAGAGAGAGAGAGAGAGAGAGAGAGAATAAGCAACTTTGTTACCAGGCATAGCTGTGTCTCCTCCGGCACAGCGTGGTAAAAGAGAAGCATTTGGCAGTTATGGTTGATCAGCGTTTCTTTTATCCTCTTCGGTGCGTTAGAGACGACGAACCGTGCTCGCACTGAATAGATCCTGTTTCCTATTTCGTTTTGACGGATTAAAAATAAAAGCTGCGCTGAAATACCTAACGAGGCTACATCTTCATCAATGTGCGTGAGGTATGTGTTTCTACCAGGAGTTTAGACAGAAATTATGCAGGCTGTCTTATGTCTGACAAGGCGTGCAACTGTGATGCAGGATCTCAGCTAAACCTTCTGTAGCTAATTTACATAGCTTTAAATTCAACCCAGTATTTAATTGCATTTTTCATGTCTTAGCAAGCAAATGCGAGATGGCTTCCCTCACAGCGGATTTAGACCATTGTTTTGTGCTTATGCCTTGCTTTGACCTTGCTTTTTGTTATTTACATAGCTTGAAGGAGTTGCTTTCTACCCTGCTTTTGTTTGAGCCATTTTAAATCAGCAGCCACACAGCCAGAAGTTACCTCTGGGTAACAGCAAATGAAGCTTTGACTCATGCAGGCTACAGCTTGTTGTGTTGAAGTTGCTTTCATTGCAGTCTGCCTGTTTTACATCTCCATGTCATGTCTTTTATTTCTAGATGACATTCAGGATATCTTAGCAGGACTGTGAGCTCGGCCATCATTTTTGCAGGAAAATGCATCTTTGGATTTCATATGTTTTGCTAAGTGCAACGTCAATGTGCGCTGTTGAGATGCTCGGCAGTTATGGAGAAATATGTCAAAGACTGTGTGCCTGTGAGGAGAGAGAGGGCATACTTACAGTGAGCTGTGAAAACAGAGGAATTGTAAGTCTCTCAGACATAAGCCCAGTGTACTTCTCCCAGTATCATCTGCTGCTTACAGGGAATCTTTTAAAAAAGCTATCTGCCAATGATTTTGTTGAGTACAAAGGACTTACAATATTACATCTGGGAAATAATGACATATCTGAGGTTGAAGCAGGGGCTTTTAATGGACTTCAGGGATTAAAACGATTACATCTCAACAACAACAAAATTGATGCCTTGAAGGAAGAGTTTTTCTTTGGCCTTGAAAGTCTGGAGTATCTACAAATTGATTATAATTATATCACTCATGTGGCGCCAAATGCCTTCAGCAGGCTTCGACATCTGGAGGTCCTGATTCTAAATGACAACTTAATATCTACTCTGCCTGTGAACATTTTCCAGTATGTACCATTGACTCATTTGGACTTAAGGGGGAATCAGCTCAAAGTGCTTCCCTACTCAGGTCTGCTGGAGCACATGAACAGTGTTGTGGAGTTACAGCTGGAGGAGAATCCGTGGAACTGCTCCTGTGAGTTGATTGCTCTCAAAACCTGGCTCGAGAGCATATCATACACGGCTTTAGTCGGCGATGTTGTTTGCGAGTTTCCTTTTCGGCTTCACGGCAGAGATCTTGATGAGGTTTCAAAACAAGAGTTGTGCCCGAGGAGAGCCATCGCTGAATACGAGATGCCACCCCTGCCACATTTGAGCACCGATGCATACTATAGGACCACGCCAGCTCTAGTCACAGCCTCCTTCACCTCATCTGGGATTGCACGGTCCTCATCAAGACCCACTAAGGGACCTCGCCAGTCAGGCAAATTAAAATCAAGACCCACTGCTCGCATCCCATCTAATAAACTACAAAATTATGGCCAAATTATTTCATATCAAACCAAATCCCCCGTGCCTTTAGATTGCCCAACTGCCTGTACCTGCAATCTTCAAATTTCAGACCTTGGCCTGAATGTGAACTGCCAGGAGCGAAAGATTGAGCATATATCTAATTTAAATCCCAAACCTTACAATCCCAAAAAGATGTATCTAACAGGCAATTATATCCCTGTGGTGCGTCGATCAGATTTTATTGAGGCGACTGGATTAGATTTGCTTCATCTTGGTAACAATCGAATAGCTCGCATACATGACAGAGCTTTTGGCGATTTGACACATCTAAGAAGACTATACCTTAACGGGAATTTGGTCGACCATCTTACAGCTGATATGTTTTATGGATTGGAGAGCCTACAGTTCTTATATTTAGAATACAATGTCATTAAAGAGGTTGCTTCTGACACCTTTCACCATGTACCCAGACTTCAGCTTCTTTTTCTGAACAATAACCTCTTGAAAACATTACCAGTGGGAACATTTATTGGCCTGACACTAGCCAGACTAAATCTACGCAACAACCATCTGCGATATCTGCCGGTCAGTGGTGTGCTAGATCAGCTTACAGCACTGGTGCAAGTAGATTTGTTTGAGAATCCCTGGGATTGCTCTTGCAGCATACTGGAGTTGAAGATGTGGCTGGAGCAGCTTAGCACGGGCACAGTAGTAAACAATGTCATCTGTGGCTCCCCTAAAAGGCTAGCTGGGGAGGATATGAGATACATTAAGACAGCTAATTTCTGCCCTAATAACTCTGATATACTTGCCTCCATGATCCCACCCTCTGAAGAATCTTTTCCTGGCAGCACTATCACCATAGAAACATCCTTGGAGTCTGATGCACAATACGGCACCATTCCTTTATCTGTGATGATTCTTGCCCTTCTCCTCATGTTCATTGTGTCTGTGTTTGTGGCTGCAGGGTTGTTTGTGGCAATGAAAAAGAGACGACAAAAGAGTCAAAACGAGCAGAATAGCTCCATGAATGCTTGCATTAGCTCTCTCAACATGGAATATGGCCTTTACAAAAAGGGATCCATTCCTAAAGTCAGAACATCTGCTGGACACGTATACGAGTACATCCCACCTCCCACAGAATCCACATGCAGAACTACAGCCCACACCTCGACGGACAGCAAATCAGTGGATGGATTTAGAGACTTTGATGAGTTGAGCAGCGCTTTTCTGGGTAACTCGGATGAAGAGGCAGCCAGTAATGTAATAAGCTCGGAATACAGTGCCACTACTCCAGAGCCTCTTAACAAGCCCTCCACCCCTCACCAAGATGATCTGTGTTACTACAGAGATGTACTTGAGCCTGACAAGCCCACACGCTACAGCAATACATTACCATGCAAGCATACAGCGCATTCATCGACTCAGTATACCTCAGACTTTGATGCAAGGCATCAATACGCGCACCCAGAGAGAATACAACAGACAATACTCTATTGTACAGCACCAAGTACTGTTTATGTGGAGCCCAACAGGAGCGAGTACTGGGAACTGAAAGCAAAGCTTCACATTGATCCCGATTACCTTGAGGTTCTTGAAAAACGAACAACATTTACACAGTTTTAAGAGACTTGGCACGTGGATGGTCAGAGTGTATGCATTGATGCAATGTATCCATTTTAATCAGGAATCAGACCATGTTTAAAAAACAGGCATAACTATTTTATCACCATTATTAGTACAATGCATTGTGAGCTGCAGTATGCATTTCTGGCAATCATGCTTTTACAGGACTTAATAAAAAAGGGGAACACTACTCATTTTAAAGTATCACTTAACCCTTTATCCCTGTGGTGTTTAACAGTTTGGTTTAAACGTGTAAATATGAACAAGCAACCAGAGATTCAGGGCTCTTATGACTCATCCCATCATGAAATACATCCTGGAGCTGTTTCATTGACAATAATGTGAGACTGCTTTTACTCTCAAATTAGCTGCATTTCATGAGTGTTAATGAACCGTGCAGATTATGTTTTTTTTTAATCCCAAAATAAACCAGGTATTTGTTACAGTTATATGTATGGCTTCCAATTCTGTCTTTTTCAAATTTAATCAAAACAAAACTCATACATGAGACTAAATCAAAGGTATTCTGCAAGTAAATTTATCTGTGACCATGAATTTGACCTGAGTGTAGGTGTTGAAAAAAGTCACATAGCCTACACATCTGTTAGGAGTGCTCCAGTGAAAAGTGGAGTCTGACACATTTAGCGAGGTAGTTTGTCCTCCAGCATGCACAGCTCTGGGATGATAATATTAAATGCATGAGATCATAAAACAAATTCCAATGCAATATCTCAAATCACAGATTATGAGGCCAGTAAATCTCTGCTCTCTTGTTTGCAGATTTGGGAGAGAATAATTAATGTATCCTAAAAATATACCGAACTGACCTAGTGCATATACTGTGGGGTAATCTGTGGTGTTCCATCAGAGCCTCCCCATCTCCAAACCAACTGCACTTATGGACTGTGGTTTATGGACACATGTTGCATTTGTATTGAAAATAAATATACATGTATTGTAACTGTACTCAGAAATGTTGTAACTAAAAGATTATAATCACAACTGTATTCAGATGTAGTGTAACTGAAAGAAAATGAGCTTTAACTGCATATCATACGTCAGAAATATACAAATTTATTTTTTTGCATTTTACACAAACATGAAAACAGCTTGAAAACACACTTGCTAAAAATTATGAATTGTAACGAGTGTCTTTATTTAGTTGTACCAGAACCAAAAAAATCAGCTTACATTATATGCAAAGTATGACACTCAGAGGGGTACATCAAAGCACAATCCTGTTTTTTATTGTACCCTTACAACCTTTTTTCCTTTATTATATGTCTGAATACACTTATGAAAATTGTCTTCCAGTTGCAATACACTGGAGTAGATCTGCAATACAATAAGAGTGTAATGTATCGCCATATACTTCTGTTTGAAATTCAGCTGAATCTGTTGGCCTCCGGCCCATATAAAACATGTTTTAAATAACTATTTTTATGCAAACAAATATTTCTTTCTTTTTTTTTTTCTTTAACAAAAAATGCACTATAGTCTTCTCCAGGTCAACAATGATGTCACTTTCTGAAATGCACAATATGGTAACACATGTGCATATAGCCATAGAAGTAGGTTTGATAACTGCATACATAAGAGTAACTAAGAAATCTTGCACTATGCATAGATAAAGAGTATACTTAGACAATCTGTACTACATGCCAACAGCTCATCCCCTCAGTCACCAAACAACACTCTTAAACATGATATTTAATAATATCATCACATCCCATAAATGCATATCAGAAATTTAACACACATGAACATTCAGAGGTACTTTTGTACCACATTTTGGATAATTCATTTTTTCTAAAACTTCATATATTTTTAACTACACATGTTTTTAGTGAAATACTGAGTGGATTTGTGTGTATTGCATTACAATGAAAAACACTGTCTCATTATTTGGCATTGTTTGTTTCATCTGTTTGATGTGGGGCCGTATGAAATCTGGCAATTTGACTGCAATTAGCAGTCTCCGTTTCTGTCTTTTTAAGGAGGGCTTGATGGGTAGTGTAACAAATGTGTAAAGGTCTGCAAGAGCTTTAGCTATTAGATTGAAACGTACAACAAATGAATGCAGTAGTTGAATGGATACAGTCTAATGCATAAAAATGTTCTATGCTCTGAAGCAAACTAAGAACATCATCCAGTCTTAATGCAGTTTAACCAATTTCTGGGTCAATAGTGTAAGCCCAGAAATCTGACTTTTCCTGAGAGTTTAATACACAGAGTAATTTCACATCATATGCAGTAGTATGCTCTGAACCTGTCATGTTAACTCAGCTAATTAGAGGACATGGTGTATCTGGACCCTGTCTGCATGCCACCACGTGTTACACTGCAGCATTAGTCATGCTGTTTATCAAGTGTACAGTCTTGGTTTGTTGCCTTTCACATGTTCAGAGTCATTTTGTGATTATTTTGTCACTTGACCTGTGTTTTCTCTCTGGAAATTCATCAGAACAAATGAAATGAAATCTACACAGTGAAGCATGATGTAAACCTGCACAGGTTTGTACTTTGTTACATGTTGTTTGTTTTTGTTTTGTTTTTTTGTTTTTTTTTTATCAATATATTGCTGTGAAGTTAGTGGTGAAAACACTATAAACATGCAAACATGCACAGACAGATACACACAAAATGTTTTTATTGTGAACAGTGGCCAACATTTAGTTAATTGTTTCAGTTCTCAAATTAATAATTCTTTTTTTAAATGTGTGGTAAATTTTGTACATCCAAAATAATGCAACAGTTGAGAAAATAGCACATCACAAAAAGGCAAATCATTTTGTTTGCCAGTGTATTTGGAGGAAAACCCTACACTTTTAACATTTTACTTGTCATAACTTTTCTTTCATTTTGTAAGAATCTTGCAAAGGCAACTGTGTAATGGAACACAGCATTTACTGTATATAACTGAAAAGTGTAATATGTTTTTCTCTTTCAGCTTTTTGTAATAAATGACCAAATTCTGATTTTTGTCACATGTGAGACTAAATGATGATAATCCAAAAATATGTTAAATTGAAATGTGACTGTCCTGTGTATATGTGCAAATGTTTAATTTGCAAAGAAGAAGAAGTCCAGTCAGTGTCTTATTCTTATTCCAATTCTTATGTTTGCTTTTGTTTGTTTTGCTTGGTTTTCACATGAAACAGTGATTTTCTATGTCAACCTCTGATTTGTAAATAGAACACTTCATCAGCATTTCCATGCAAACTTGCATCGGCTCTGAAAAGCAAAAACCTGGTCTCTTATTGCAAAAATACAGTGCAACTAGGAATATGTGAGGTAAATATATCTACAATGTGCTGTTTCTTTAGTTGTTAGCTGATGAATAAAAGATATGCATTCATTTGGTATGCCCTTGTTTCTGTGTTCCCTCCACCATCTAAAGCATGGTGTGTGCAGTAAATGTCATAGTGCACAGGGAGGGCAGATTTTTAAAATGTTGCACAAAACCCCATTGGCATTTTTCAGAACATTGCTAAAATTACCAATTACCAAATATCCAATTTAAAAGTTCAGATCAAGCCATTGTCATGTCTCAATTAGGCAAATGGGAAATAACGAAAAAGGCTGTGTTGCATAATCAACATTGAGATGGAATAGTTTATGATGCCTTAGTTTTACTCAGTATCACCCAAAGACATTTTGACTAAGAGCTTAAAAGATCAATTCTCTCATGAATAAATGAAATGATTATCTGATGCCCAAAGTGTTCAAACAGCTTCAGTAGCAGAACAGGCCTAGGGCAGTATTACAAAATGTACTTATAAAAAATATGAGTTTCTTGTACACATTTGAATTCTAAATGTTTGATCTCGAGCTTCTCATAGCAACAAAGGATGCATTTGTTGGGTCAACTGTGATGTGCTTAAAGCTGGAATAAGGATATCTGACCTTACTGTAACTGTGAATATATGAACACATCTGCATGCACATGCTAGCAGACACTTGCAGAGAAAGTATATTCTTAGCAGACATAGCTTTGTGGAAGCCCAGTATCCATGGAAACATCCAATTACCTGACACAGAAAAACAATTCTAGAGCGAGAGGTTCTACGCTGACACAGAGTGTGAACTAATCTGTAACTCAGCTTTTTGACATTTATGTGATTACTGTATGTTGCGTGTCTCTGAATTGTACACAATGTATACGAAAGACTAAAGACAACTTGCATGGAATACATCTCCCTGCACTGCATTTAGACTGACAAATCAGGATCTGTGTCTGAAAATGATAATAATTTACTTTAACAAGTCACCTAACCACTGTGGATCACCTTTGACTCATCTGTTTGTCAGATTGATGGTGTTATGTTGCTTAGCTGCTTGAAGACCCCAATTTTGCTAGGCAGAGGGAAATTAGGGCAGATCTACATTATGTAAGCTTGAAGAGATGTGTCAGGCAGTGTGAAGACACCATATGACTCTAAGCATTCACCAAAGGAAAAACCTTTACTATCTGCAAACAGTAGAAATACCACTGACTCAAAGCTCCTTGATACATCTCTCTTTCATAGTGGAGAGCAGAAGAGATTCTCACATCTGGCAACATATGTATGGCTTCTAGTTGTTCTGTCTCCCTGTGCAGCAATGCTCTGTGTCTCTCTTTCTCACTTTGTGTGTGTGTGTGTGTGTGTTTGAATGTGTGTGTCTGGGTGCATAAATTATTGACTCAGAGTGTATTCATGCTTGCCTCAAGGACTTCAGCCAACCGATGTAGCAATACCTTTATCCTCTCTTTTTCGTCTTTCAACGTTTTTGTTTCAAAAACCTTCACACAACTCACCAGCAAAGTAAAGGGCTTCAGTAATAATTAATGCATTACATCTTGAATATAAACTGCCATTTATCTGTGTCCAGTGTGCTTGTATATGCTGTATGTCAGCGTACTGTCCATTGTGTTAGATTGAGGGGAAGAGAAATGACATGCTGCTGGGGTAGAGTGGTATTTACAAACCCAGGGAGGGGGATTTGGATTTGGGATGTGCTAAACTTTGCCAGTATATTTGCAACAACTGGAAACAGTATGTGTGAGACACACTAATATTTATGAGGGCTTATCCAGGCTTATGACTGCCAACCTGAGAAAAGTGACAAAATCCTTCTTCATCCTCCCATTTATAGTACTCTACACTAAACATGAGAATGATATTTCACATCAAGAAAAAAGAAAAGCTTTGGCAAAAGGCAAAATAAAATGCTATGTTGTGAATACAGTGAATTGATGTTTATAAGAGGCTTTCATAGCTCTTGAGTGCTCTGTATTACAATGCCAGACTGTTGGCTGTATGCATAATATCATTATCTGAGATTTCCTGCCAGTATCCAGACAAATTAATAAAAATTCCCCAGTTCAAAATAATCCATTCTGAGTATCGTGTTTTCCCTCCTTCAGTCACTAGCATACTGTGCAGCTCTTATGCTGCCCTGCTGAGTTGCTCATCTCACATTAACCTCTGTCCATGCCCGATATCCACCCTCTTTTTATCAGTCCCTTTTGCTCATGGCTCTTCAGCACATCAAGGGCATGTCCTTCTCTGTATCCTGGCCTGAAGTGTCACTATAACTGCTCTAACAGACATGCTATTGCCTGTAATTTATAGCGTCAACAAACAGGCCTCAGTGGACAACATACCACATTTTTGAATATGTTGTAAAATATGTCTTTACATCGAAACAGTAAACCTATTTTTTTGTCTCGTGGTGGATTTATTTATAAATGTGGCACACAAGCGTGATCTACAACAGCAGTGTCTCCTCCTGATTTGAAAAAGATGTGACCTGAAAGGGCCCTGTTTGTGTTTCCTCATTCAGTTGAGAGACGGGAGAGACACAAATATCACAAAGAAAAAGCAACCCTGCCTGAACAATAATGGTATACTCAAGATCAGAGACAGTTGAAAAGGGCATGATTTCCTACCGAAGCAATGGCAACTGACTATTCGAGCAAAACCGTAGGGCAAAATGATACATTCAAGTTTAAAGTATAGGACTACTTTAATACAATCATATTGGGCTTTAAATTGAAATATATATATATATATATACTGTATATATATGTGTGTGTGTGTGTGTGTGTGTGTGTGTGTGTGTGTGTATGTATGTATGTCATATTTTGTATTATTTCATACAATCTGTTCTTGTGTCATAATTTCACACACCGAGATAAACCTGACACCTGACTTGGCTGTGAAGCTTTCGAATCAAGTGCTGTGATGTGTGAGTGGGCTACTACAGATTGCCCACGTACTGTGGCAGCCTGAATTTAAATGCAGTCACTGCTGCACTGTTGCACATTTCCTTCTTCTCTTTCCTGACCATCTCATAAAACCAAACCGACAGCTGGAGGCAGGCGGCTAACCGCTCGCCTTTGTTCAAATGTTCAGTTTGTTCTGACAAGTAGCAGTTAATCTCATCCAACCTTTCTATAGTGGGAGACACTATTATAATAATTATTCCCAAAACATATTTCCTGTGGAGTATTTCTTCAGTACAAATTGTACTGAAGCCTATGAGTTCATATAACATTACTTCAGTCCTGCGTTCCCTCTAATGGGCTAATATTCAATCCAATAATTATGTTTTGAGTATAAACTTAAAGTGGGCAAATTTATATCAGATTAATGGTCAGTGAACGTGATGACAGCTAAGCATAGACAAAGGTGTAAAACATGTAAGGGTACACTAATCCAGAATTTTAAGAAAATGTTTCATTTGATGATTTGTGAGCCATTCCTTATTAGTTCATGATTGTCAAGAATATCATCGGATTTCTAAATCAACTTTTGTTGTATATTGTCACTATCTGTCACATCTGCAGTGCTGTGAATTTGTACTATCTGAAGACTTCAATCATAACCCTCTAAATGGAGTTGAAGCACTTTGCAGCAAATACCAGCCAGCACCAAGGCCTCTTATTTCACTATTGTGCTCAGAGGATACAGTACGTGTAGTTGTAGATGTGTGTTAAATGTGTGCAAAAGTTAAATGGTTTGTGGGTGTGGTGCACCTTTTCTGTGAGAGACTGAATTCATTTTTTATGTTGTCTTGATTTTGTGTCAATTTTCCCTTTTAATTTCAAGTCAGCAGCAAAATGTGTAATTTCTTAACAGAGTCTTGTCATGTTTGAATATAATAGTATAAGTACAAACCACACTTAGGCAATATGAGTGAAAGCCATATACATCTTCTTTTTTTGGGAATGCAATATTTACCCCCCAGCACAGTGTCAGACAATTGATGCAACACCTTCTGAGCTGACAAGGATCCGGTAACTCTGCTCAAGGACACTGCAGTAGAATCGACACTCGGGGTGACAGAGGAACCTATGTGACCTTCATCACCACGCATGCTTTTGGCATCTGGTTTAGTAACTTCACAGCACAGCACATGGTTTATAAAACTGCAACATAAACCCTGACATGTCAGACACAGACTACTGTCCACTTAAATCATTGTTCTCTTTAGGCTGTCTCAAAGAAACATGTAAATACCTTCTAGTTATTATTCTGTTTCTGTATTTTTCTTATTTCTTTTCTTATTCCTGTGTTTCCTTCCATTGGCCACCATTACTTACAACATGCAGTAGTTTCTTGGTACAAAATATAGAGTATAGGAGTCTAAATAGCAGCACTGTAAATTAAGTGCGACTGCAGTTCCATTGGTCATCATAATTATGTATAACCACGTTTCAGTGCATCTCAAAAGAGATATTTATGTACACAGCATTGTCTACAAACACTAAAAGAAAAACTTTCCTCTCTCTTTAGTTGGTGGCAACTCAGACACTATTATATTTAAACTTGAAGATAACTTTGTAAGCAGTGTATAGTTCAAGGCATTACAAGACTCTCATCTCATACTCAACTCTCGTGACAGGCCGAGGGTGTGCTGTGGTTCCTAAAAGCACTTTTCCATGTTTCTGTCTCTCTTCACTGTGCGTATCCTTGTGGGATTTACAACAAGCTACAATGGATCCAGACAGATGGCAAGGTGGGGGTGCTGGGCAACCATCTTCTGAACCCCAGGGAGCACTGCCATATACAAGCTGCCAAACAAATGTCATCATCCAGAGTTTTATTTGTTATAATATAAAGAGATCCTGACTTTGACGTTCATTTTCACAATTGTTCAGACATCCAAAAATACTGTGAAGACAGTGTTAAAGCCAAATCCTTGGCTCTTGTTAAGAAGTTTATGTATACACTCCCTTATTAATTATATTGTTGCTGTACCAAGAGCATCTTCATATCCACTATGAATGCATCAGGGCAACGAGGCCATCAGGAATTTACATAAAGTGAAGTAGCAAATAGGTCATGAATATGATTAATATTCAAAAAGAAGCACTTCAAAGAGTGGTAGCTCAATGCCTCAGCGTTAACTACATTTGACCATTCATATCTTTCCTCATTAACCACATTGGGAAACATTATTTGCTGAAGGCTGTGTACTGCGGGCTGGTGGCAAGTGCATCAAAACAGTTCTTTCAAGTTCCTCCTTGTGTTAAGCATCGTGCAGCTACACAACTCCTAACAAGCAAAAGAATGAGAAGACGCGCTGCCAGTATGTGTCAGCTCTGGTAATGCTGATGAAGCTCATAGTAATTTATGTAAGACACTACTTCAGTTGTTCAACGTTGACTGGATAATTGACAGGCTTTTGTTGGTTGACTGCCAAGATTTCCCAGATTTCCCAAAAGACATGTCAAATTTGTCCAGCCAGCCACTAAAAGACTTCACCAGTTTTGACAAGGATTGTTTCATTTTTCTACAAACAAAAACTTATGCCTTCAGAATAATTTGAAAGATGCCATAATAACATAAGAAAGGAAACAAATCAACAAATAGCAGCTTTTAAGTTTACCAAGTTCTTTTAAATCCCCAATCCTCTTACAGTATGCGCCTAAACCTTATTTTAGTACCAACAGTCATGTGATTGTGAATCTATCAGGACTACTTGAAAATCATTTTACATACAGCTGACCTAAACCTATCATTTGTTGAACATCTACTAGATAATCTGTTGAATCTGTTGATGAAAATATTTTAGGCATTTAATACACTACTGATCTACTGACACCCTGTTGAAATTTGACAGGGGACTTTTGATTCTGAATTTTTGTACATAAGTGTGTCAACCTTTTCCACACTGACATATTTCCAGTTATACTCAAGGCTTAAGCAAAATACAGTATATTTAAATGATAGTGAATTTAACAACTCAACAGCTATTGGATGGATTACACATGAAATTTTGTACAGATAAATTAATGATTTTGGTAATTCCAACTTCTCACTTATCCAGAGAAATACCTCAATATCTACTGGCTGGATTGGCACAAAATCTTATACAGACATTCATTGTTCCCAGACTATGAATACTAATGATTTTACATTTTCCTGACTTTTCCTCTAGCGCCATGAGGTTGACATTTGTGGTTTTGAGTGAAATGGGTCAATAGCTATTGGATGGATTGCCATTAAATTTGGTACAGACATTTGTGTCCCTCTCAAGATGAAGTGTAATTACTTTGTGGATCCATTAACTTTTGCAAACTAGTAAATGTAAGTATGCTAAAACACTAAACTAAGATGGTGAACATGATAAACATTATACCTGCTAAACCTCAGCATTGTCACTGTGTTGCTAACGTTATTAGCTCAAACACCGCTGTGCCCAAGCTATGGCTGTAGTCTTGTTCTGCTTAATGATATTGTTACCAGTGATCAAAAGGAAGTCGTGTCATCGTCATGCTAGAGCACAGCACCACAAATGCAAACCTGTGTGATTGTGTTTAAACCTCAACAAATGAAAAGATATGAAATACTGGCATAAATCTAAGTTCACACAAACAAAACAAAAAAAAAGAGAAAAATAAGCAAAAAAACAAAAAAAAAAAGGACTGTGCTTTTACCAAACACAAAACTAATGTCAAAGAGCTGAGGTTAGCACTAAAATGGTTCAGAACACATCCAAAGAGAACACTGCCAATCCCTGATGAATCTTGAACACAGCTGTATCTGCTACTGCAGCATCAGCTACACCAACTGCAGGCCTGACACACTCCATACAGATCACTTAACACAATATTCAGACGTGGCGACTTAGGAAATAAAATAAATCCCCTTTATGTGTAATCTGGTTGAAACATTATGACTCTGATGGCCTTAACTGAAAGATCAAATAAAATGTTGTGTTTTTTTATGTACGTGAAACCCAAAGCAAACTAGTGGCGTAACTGTGTGTGTATGGGGGAAAAGATAGATTTCCTTGTAATGACCGAAAGGCAAACTTTTGCAGGTCTGTATTTTTGTTTATTGTCACAAGAATGTGAGCTTACCACCACAGGCACAGACGTGCCGCTCTACAAGAACCCTTGAAAATACAGTACATTCTTGTGGCGACACGCTCAGGTGTAAACTAAGCGATCACCCTTCTGGAAAGCATGAAAAAAGATATTTGCATCTACTTTGTAACACCAGAGCCACCTGCTGCAGCTGAGCACTCCTCAGATCTGTTTTCAGTTGATGCTAAATGCAGCTCCTCTGCATAGAAAACTAATTAAAAGGTAACAGATTTAAAGTGATGTTAAAATTAATGCAAATTCTTTAACAATGTGTGATAACAAATCAATTTCCACAGTGGCTTACAATATGAAACTCATAAGAATGTAAGATGAATTATTCAAAGACACTATTTTAGATTTCACAATGTCTGTTAATAATTCATCACATATCCTGCATATTTGAACATACCTGAGTTTGTGAGGAGGTTTACATTCATATTTATAGCATCTTTTAATTCATAAATTCATAATTTAAAACAGCAATCCCGTAAAAAAACAAAACAAACACATTTTAAAAACTAGACAATAGATGTCCTTGTCTGTGTCCTTTTAAACGTCATGGAATGAAATACTCTTTCAAAGATGGCAGTCGATTCCTGGGAGATGATAAACTCATACGAACAGATTACAACAAATTTCCTCCCCTTTAATCTGAGTGTTGATTGCGATCTTGATGGGTTCTTTTTCCCGCAGGGAGAATTCCCCCACTGGTTACAACACAGTTAAACTCCTCACCTAGCCACTGGCTACCAGATCAAAGCAACATCCACTCACAGGAAAACAGTCAAGCAGGGAAAAGGTTGGTTGCTATAGCAACTTATACCACTTCTTGTATGGTCTCACACTACAATTTTATTATTAGGACAGGAGCATATTAACTACATTAATCAACCTAAGCACTTGCTTGTACAGCAACAACACCTGCTGTGATGATTGCAGATGGCAGCAGCAGGTTTTGTTTATGGACTCTTGCTTATTTACAGATATTACAGAATTAACTTAAATATACTTTGTATTGGCTATAAAAATGTTTTACACTATAGTAAAAATATTTTTCTTTACTGTATATACAGTATGGTTCAATTCAGATTATCAATCATTAAACATGAGATTTATTAATGCATGTAATAAATCACATTTATTCTGCATATCTGTCCTGCTGCCCATCCCAGGAGACTGAATTTATATGGTACCGGAGGATGGCAGCATCAAATATTCACTCTTGGATTTACGACACTCGGAATAAGAGCGTCCTTGAAAGTCTGACATCCCCTGTATAATTAAGTTGTTTGGATTAGAGCAGGAATGCAGCCTAATCAGCAGCAGGATACGTTGATAAGCATTAAGCCACAAAGACAGAAATTATTAAAAGCGATCAGAAGGTCCCATAATGCGTCCATCTTCAAGAATGAGGTCAACCACTTTGGGTTTCCATACAGTCAAATCCATTAAATATGTGGTTTTGACAGCTGTAGAGACCTGCATTGGCTTAGAATGGTGCATATGCAGTACAGTGAGGAAGAAAGACAATACTAAATGTCCTTCATTCCTACAGTGTCATTGATTTTAGTTTGTTATTTCTGGGAATGTAAAAGAATATGTCTGTGTAATACAAGATAGCTTGATGTTTCTGGATAACTTAAAATAGCTCCTATTTTACTATCTCTCATTTGAATGTGAAGCTTCCTTACTATGTTTTTGTAGTTGTGCCTTGACATTTGTCCTTTCCCTTTTGGTAGACCCTCTTATTTACTCTTTATTTACTGTCCACTTTGGCCTTTTCATAACTGACCACCCATTTTAAATGTTCCTTTCAGTCTGATGGCAGCACTTTGGCACCTGTAACACAGAAAAATGTCCTTGCACACCACTTCTATCAAAATGGCCATTAGTCATTATTTGTCATAAGGTGGGTATGACTCAGACAGGTGGTATTCCTGTTTGATTTAACTGAGTCTGCTCTGATAATGAATGGCACAAATGTCACAGTACACCTTCACTACCCCCCCCCCCTCTCCCTCCATCGCCACAGTCATGAAATGGAAATGTTCTACAATAATGTGCAGCAGAGTGCAATGTTTTGCAATGTCAAGTCAATGTGAATGTACTGTAAAATTCATAAAGTATTTATAAAAGGAAGTTGGAACATTGGAAAGATTTTAAATTTCTCCAGCTCTTTCATCAACTGTCTTCCCCAGCTTGCCTCTTGATGACATAATGGAGTAAGGATGGAATTAATTTACAAACACCACTGGGTAAAGTGTTTTCTGGCATTTGTGTGCATGTGTGTTTGTTAGTGTGCTGCTTGTGTGTCTGTCTCGGTCTCTGTATTTATTCCCCTTGCACATCTCAATACCTGATCTGTGAGTGTTCGAGATAATGTAATTAATCATTATGCAATCATTAACACATCACTTTGAATTAGTCTACTAGGGTTACTAGTGTCTAATTACAGACTAGCATGTGCATTCCCTTTAAGCAGATGGTTTCCATGCGCTTAAAAGCAAAGGATGTGGACAAGCTTAATTTAGATTCAGGGGTTGGCTGTGCAGTGGATAATGCTCTTCTTAATTTCATTATTGATGATTGACTGATTATGCTACTGCAGTATTTTGTAATTCTATCTTGCAGTAAATGCAACTTTGAGACTAAAAAGCAGAAGCTGATTATATAGAATAGAGAAACTGGTTTTACATCAGAGGCATGTAGGATTAAACTTCCATGGCTGGATGTTTGTTCCAGTTCCTGGTGTTGCAATTGCTGCATCACTTCTGTGGCATTTCTACTTCTATTTATGATAGCACTAAAAATTACTCTCATACATAAGATAAATACACTATAAATTTGTCAGACAGAAGAACTGCATGTCCTAAAGTCTAATTTCAACTGCCAACATTAAATATAGTGGCATATTGATATTAACCTGGAGGCTAAATGTCTGTTTGCTTGATGAGTTTCTAGTGTGGAAGACAGGAAAAAAAGGCAGGATAAACATAAACATGGCGAGAAGGGCCTTTTCAGTATTCCATTTTCTGCTGTGGGCACCCATTATAATTCATGCCTTCAGTATTTCAGCACAGGACATTCATCAGTGGAGAAATTCCCATAGCCAATGGACTTGAAATTTGAATATTTCTTTGACATACAGTATATTTTGACATCTGGAATGTCAGTAATAGTGGTAAATTAGCATTTTGAAATAACTGATTAAACTAAACATGAAGGGGAGGCCAAAATAATATCGTCTTTAGAACAGCTTAACATTCAAATATCAACATATCAAGCCAGAACATGAAATGTGAAACATACCGTTTGGTGGTTCATGTGGCATCTCACTGGCAGCAAATGTTACACTAATATTGTAACATTTAATCTTTATTTACATTTAATCTTGTAGATATTTTAATGGTATTGGTATTATTTTAAAGGTAACAGATCCTTGCCAGGACATAATAAATTATCAAAGAGTGTACGGTTTAATTAGGCCATGAACGTACTTCTATAGCTTTTAGGTGAAGACCCAATGCCCTTGAATATACTTACAAATTCATTAAAACCCCTTCAAGTGCTCTGTATCCTTATATATGAGCTTCTAGTGCACTGAGCTTTTGCTAAATGTGCCCAAAATAAGGATGTCATTGATCCATGCCAAAATTGCGACTCCTAGTCTGTCCTTTGCAGCTGTTTCTCATCTTCACCCATCCTGCAGAGTAAGCATCCTGAATCCTACTATGTGTCAGACTGAAGATTCAATGCAGTGACTCAGCTGTTGTTGAAAGTTTTTAAGTCCCAATAATTGAAAGTGAATACATGAACCCATTAAAATCCATGTAGAGAATTAATCCATCCATCTATCCATCTGAAGCTCTCAAAATTAGCTTGCAAGATCTTGTATCCCTTTTCAGTGTTCAACACACACACATAAGCTTAATGTTTTTTGTTTGTTTTTGTTTGTATGTCTGTTTTTCTTTTTTGCATTTTAGCAAACTAGTAACACAATCAAACACAAAAAAATTGTCCCCACTCGCATGACTTAATTGTTTGATTCTCTCAGATTATATTTTAAAGCTGCACTACTCAATATCTTATAATAACAAATGTTTCTATTTTTAAATAAAAAAAATATTACATGTAATGCAACTTGAATAGTGACAAACAAATAATTTGCACCTGACTCGACAGTCCCCCTCTGCTCTATGGAGCGTTTGAGCGTCTTTCAGCTTATTGTTTTGGTTTTAGCCCACAACTGTCACCTCTCTCTTAAACCTTGTTTCCAGCAGCAGCAGGTAGTTGTATGCTACTTACCCAACTCCAAACAGACACAATTAGCGACAAAGCTGGTGAGCATAGTGAAGCATTTAGCTTGGAGAGCCAGATATTTCCCTCAGGGGTTGGTGGAGACCAAAAAGAGCACTAAAGGCACTTAAATTCGCCAGATGGCCAGAAACACTGCTCCAAATGAGTTCCGTAACTGCTTGATGTGTAAACAAACAACTGTTTGCTAACACATTTGCCTAATCGACTTTATAAGGTGATTTTATATAAATGTTACAGCCTGTTGCCCTTCGCCAATTAATGCAGGTTAAAAGTTTGGCGTTTTATTAATATAGGGTCCAACAGTTCGGTTTGAAAACACACATGCATCAACCACCGTGGGCAGCAAACACCTCGTAGTCGCTACTTTGCCAGAAATGCAACAGAAGTTGCGCATATTGTATACAGTGCAGCTGTGGACTGCGCCTCATTGTTTTAATAAAGAAGACAGCTTTTGTCTTCCGCATCACGTCTAAAATGTACATCCATTATTTCCTGTGAATCCCGTTTGCATGGGTAGAAAATTTGAATCCTGCAGCAAGGTGGACTCCACCAGTAACAATGAAACAACAATACAGAGAGGCAATTACAGTGTGCAAATACACAGAATGGCTTTTGCTGAAAAAATGCCAGCCATAAATAGCATCAAAAATGGGATTTGATGTAATGACAAACTTAAATATTATAACTTTACAACATGTTGTAACATTGTCATGCAATAAACCAAAACTGACCTTGAAACGCCTTCCGATATGCCAGCCAGAATTTACATGATTATGGAGTTTTATAATGGCATGACCCCTCTGCAAATGCCATGGTGGAACTGTATTACAGTGACTCTGCTGTACACTTCCACTCTGTTTAGTGGGCTTACATCAATCCTGCTTTGAGCTGTAATGATCTGTGTGACCAAATGATGAGTGTAGAGGGACAGCAATGCAGTTATGCAACACAATGCTGCTTGCACAAGTGTCATCTTGAATTTATCTCACACAGGGAGTGAGCCACATACTGTTAATTAACTTGAAAACACAAAACAGTTTTTTTCCAATACCTTCATCTTTTAGAAGCTTGCTAAAAATAGTCTCTGCAGTTTGATCGAGGGGTTTTTTAATTACAACGGCATATGCTTTAATTACTGGAATTTCTCCTTCGCAAATGTTTATTTCTGTTGAACTTTTGAACTGAGTAGCCGAGCTGCATATTATCATTATTACTGTTGTTTGTGTTCAACCTTCTCTCTTTAATGTGCCTTCTGATCATGATGGATATTTTCATGGACCAATTGCTCATGTTTCTATGGATAGCATGAAATTACTAAATCCATCATGAGAAGCAAGATTTGTACACAAATGAGAAATCTGTAGCATCCCATTGCCACATCATGTCAAATGCTTCAATAGAATATCAGTGCCCCTGGTTAGATGGTCATATCATATCTTTCTCTATCCATGGGAGACTGTAGCTTGAGTAATAGTGCATGACATTCTTCCCAAGCATTTAACAAGGACAAAAATACAACACTATTAATCCAAATCCAGCCAGACCCACTGTGTTCTTGAGGTGAAAAGGTTTATCCCCTAATAAATGAGGAACCAAGCGGCAAATCTTGAACTTGGTTAAGTTAATAAAGGTTTATCAATAGCAGCAAAGACTAGTTCTGAATGCAAATACTCCCTATGAGTCGCGTCCCTGCAGCAGTTGGTTTAGCAGAGAGTGTGTGTTTGGAATCTTAAAGGCAAGGATCCAGACACATTATTGAATGCCACCGAAAGGGTCAGAGAGGAAGTTGCACTGAGAGGGAGTGATACAGAAACATTCAGTACACTGTCAGTAGTTAGTGCCATCATCCTGCAAAATTGTGATGGGGATAATTTGCCGTCACTTTCCGGGGAAAATCATTTACATGTATCTGGTTAATCTGTACCTGATTCCCTAACTTGTGAAAGTCAAAGGATCCAGCTCGCTGAAATCTATGAAGTGGATTTCTCTGTGACAAGTAGCAGTAGGGGTGTTGCTGCAGTGCTTAAAGAATATGTGACATTGGGATTTGTCTGTTTCATACAAAGAGCTAAATTAAGGAATTATAGCAGACAGACAGTAGTATCTCTATGTTGAGATAAGAAATGTTGATGCAAGTTTAGTCTACATTCAGACTGCGCTGGATTAGCTTCCAGGCTGAGAAAAAGCAAAGGAATTGAAATGCAAATAAGACGGGGATTACTGAGAGAGCATTCACTCTACTAGAGCCTCCTCCATTAACGGGTGAAATACTGGTCACATTTGAAAATAGTGTCTAAGCCTAATGATTATTCTCTATTTACTTACTTTTGTTTACAGCACGTTAATAACTGACTTGAACAAATAAGAGAACGTTTAGCACCTTGCTTGGTAGATTACTCAGAATACAATATAAGCATAATGATCCAATCAAAGCCGATAATCATTCCCATTACTCCACACACTCAAGTAGTGCGCTGTGGCAGGCCGTCCCTATTCCCTAAACATGTTTGCCCTTGTTAGCGTCAACCTAAAAACATATTAGACCTGACACAACATCAGTGAGAGAGGTAACGTTTTCTCCCTACATGGATAAGGGATCTATTTGGCTATCGGATGAGTTGCATTTCAACACAAAGAAAATGATGCTAAATGAGAAACGGAATCATCTCAACTTCAAAAGCATGCTTCCTGCACACCCAGGAGTGTGAAATTTGTAGCTGCGGGGATGGCACTGACTTGAAAGTGCCCAAATGCAAATTCTCTTTTATAGTTTTTCAGATCAGTAAGGAGAATAGGAGAGGTGTTTACTGACTCTCCTCTACCTTATTAAAATGCACTTACTGCCCTTGAATGTGTTTCTGTGTCTTTTGTTGGGTCTGCAAATTCATTATATTGTTGGAAACATTGTACTAACAAAATGTCAAACAATTTTTCCTTTAATATGTTATTCTAAGCTTAAAACTGTTTTGCCACTGTTTATCTGAACATAGTGATGCACACCTTGCATTTATATTAATGTGTGTTACATGAAAATATTCCACAAAAAATATCCAGGATCCATGGGACTATTTCATCATTGTCAGTCAGACATACTGTGCAGTTTCCTAAGTAGAGAGTGCCCTCTGCTGGCAAACTGTAAGCACAGCACAACATCACTCTATCCATTCATTCTCCTCTCATTCATCAGGGAGCAATGGCAACCAAAGTGTCCGTTTTCCCACTAGCTTCCTCCAGCTCCTCCTGCGGGATTATCAAGCGCTCCCACGCAAGCTGACAGATGTAATAGTGTTGATTGAATTTGTCTTTCCTACTGCACATTTCCTTTCCTCCCTTAATGCCACTTGTGACTTAAAGGAAGTGAGGGAAGGAGACAGAAGAGAATTAGGATAGTTGTTTGCTGATATTATCAAATATTATATTACCCATTACTGAAGTGGTCCTAACGTAAATCTTCAGTCCAATAACCAATTATAAAATCAAGTATTCCAAATTCTGTCTTGTTTTTACTTTGTACTTACTCAACAAAGAGATGTGAAGTGCATGCTGTATATACTCCACAGGCTGTACAATTGGCTATACATTTAGCCTTTACACTGTAGGATTTTCTCTATAATTCTCTAAGTGGGGAAATTCAGATGATCAGATTGCATACCCAGCTTTTGAGAATACTAGTTGTGTCTGGGCATTAATGGGCATGCCATTAAAAAAAAGCTCCCTGTAGAATTGTCTTCCTTTTCCTTCTCCTAGTAGGAGACCTTGAAGCTGTTGTTGTCTCCCATAGTATTAGGACAGCTGGCAAGATGGAAGCACTAACATCAGTTTCTGGGTCACAAAGAAAAGGGGGAGGTGGAGAGGGAAAGGAGAAACATTTTAAAGGGAACACAACACACCTGTAGTCTCTCTAGCGTGTCCTTACCCAATGGTCTCATCCCAGCTTTTTCTTCAGGGAGTAACAAGGATATCCTGCTTACGGATGTTCCCGAACCTGGATATGACAGTCAGGAAAAAATAAACACTGCTTTTTATACAATTTTTTTCCCCAATTTGGGTCATTGTTATGGATTTGAAAGCCTATAAATAAAACAATGTCCATCAACTAAACATGTATTTCGCCTTGCTTTTGTGAAAAGACAAAAGTGGTCTTTAGTTCTACACACATTTTTATATTACTTGAATGATTTCTAAAGCATACACTAGTTTGTAGATTTCCTTCATTCCAGGCAACCATTGATTTCCATTCATGACAATATATCATGAAAATCAACTTCAATCAGTATATCTAGTTTTAATTTTTGTCAAAGTTCCTTTAACCTTGGGTGGTAATGCATTTGAGACAACCGACTCCTTTGAAACATCTCATTTATGGTGAGTTTTGATGGGAGCCATCTCAGACCTTGGGCTGTCGAGCTGCATTGCATTCACAAGTTATGTTGTCAGAACAATAAAACCCCCAAAACGTACAATAAACAAACATGATGTGCGTTTGACAGCGCTCTACAATAAAAATGGATCTGTTCGGCAACCCGCTTTTGTTGTTCTACTGTTCTTACACTACTTCATGTTTATACAAGGTGATAGAACAATATCCTAACAATAACCTGTCAAAAAAGTCTGGCAATTTCTTTCTACCTCAAAAATACAGATAAAAATACAAGCAGTGACATCTGTGAACATCCCTAATCCTGCTGCAGTGGTGGAATGAGAGATGACCTCCAGAGCAAAGTCATCTTATAACAGCTTGGAGTCAAACATGGGAGCATCCATTCTACCCCAGTGTGAAAGGATTCATTTCCCAGTGGGGCTGTGACCTGTCTGTCACTGGGTATGCTCAGACAGTTTCAGAGGTAGTGTTTACAGTTTTGTATCTGCTATATAAATCATGTTTTGCATTAAGGGTTGCCACAACAAACAAAAAAGTGACAGTGGAACGTACTTAATGTCATAAATGCTGTAATACATTCTATTTTTGTGAAGCCTTTAACATTTAATATCTTTTTGGCCTTTCAGGGAGGTGTTTACACAATACTACAGTCATTTTGGGGTTGAATTTAGTGGTAGTATTGCATTATATAGTACTGAAAGATCCTGTTATTTTGTCCACCCTGCGAATAAATAAACATATTTAAAAAGAATGCCATCATTATGGTGTTTGTTATTTTATAGGTTGTAAAGCTACTACTACGATTTAAACGCAGCTGAAAGCTATACATTCTGACAAAAATCAACTGTTACATAATTGTAGCTACTGTACTTTCAATCAAACTTTATTTGATTCAGGGTTTCCAAACACTTTTGACAGTATTTATTTTTGTTAAACCATGTCAGTCCACCTTAATTTAACAAGGTTACCGCTTTGATTATCCATAGTGTGAAAATATTCAGTAAATCTGTTAAACTTATAATAAAACAAGTTGAAATATGATTTTTAAAACTTATAAAAGGTGGTAGTCATGTAAAGGCAGGTGAGACGAAGTCACCAATTACAGCTCCACAGGGCTTTGAAATAGGCCCGCCATTAAAAAAAAAATCATGGGAGCCGTAATTGTTGAATTGTTTTTTTTTTTTTCATATGTGCATTGTCATTGTCATACCAGTGTTAAATAAAAAGATAAATAAAACTAAAAAACTCAATGCAAAACATGCATTGTGGAACAAAACATATTCACCTCAACTGGGGAACTTAGCTCCCCATTCCCAACCAAGTCGGCAAGAATAAAGAAATGAGTCTGCCTGAGCTTTGTGATAAGAGTGAATTTGTATTGGGATCAGATGCTTCGCTGAAATTGTGAGCATTCACTCTGCTGTGAATTATTTTGGCTCCCCTTTGGTATTAAATTGTAACAGAGGATTTTAATCCTCTCTTTATCAAATTACATAACAGATTCTACTGTTCAGGAGCAGCCACAATATCAAAAAACAACATAGAAATCAGTTGAAAAGATTGACCTTTGACGTGCAAAGCAGGCAGCAATCTAATGACACTAGAAACAGTCGCTTTGACCTCTGAGAAGACCATCATGCATGAGTGAATGTGATTAAGTATGATGCAAAACATTGTTTCTCTTTAGTCTTCTACAGATCCTGGAAAACATTAGAAAATTCTTGGAAGAAGATTCAAATTTAAGTAAATTCAGAAAAGAAAACACATTATGATATACCACAAAATTGACCAGGACAGTGAGGAGTTTTAATTTGCATTATTTTGACAAAAAGTGTCTTGACATGTCTCACATTTTGACAAAAATCCTTAAGAAATGTATTTTGAACTAAACATGTATGAAAAGTCAATGGTGGGTGGGGATAAACGAACTGTCCATCTCCTTAACCTTTTTCTGTGTTTTGCATGAAAGTCTGAGTTTGTTGCAATTTCTTTTGGTTCTTGGAGGTCAGAGAATCATTACAGACTGTAGATTTTGCAGTGCAGGTATGCCAGCTTCTCAAACCTGCTTTTCCTCAGCATGGGAAACCACTCCTGATGGTTAATCTCCACAACCCTGTAGCCTGCCAACTTCAAGTGCCTCCTCTTCATGGCATGAAGGCCCAACAAATGCTCTGACTGGTAGCAGTAGTGGTTCCTGCTGGAGACCTGGATAGCAAGTTTGACTGTGCCTTTGGAGTCTTGAAGGGCTGAGCCTAGGCTACTGGGCTTGGTAAGAGCTTCTGTAAGGTCAGTGGTCAGGTCTAGCCCTGTGTCAAACAGTCTCCCACCTTCATCAGGCTCTATTCTGTGAAGAGATACAGGCTTAACTGGAACAGATGGGGTTAAATGTTCTGTGGTGTTTTTGGTATTTGTTATCTGTGCTAAAAGTTCCTCAGTTATAGTTACTCCTACATTCATTCTCCCCCAACCCTGATGAGAAGGAAATTTGGATGAACTGTTCTCTGGAGATAATGTTGCTGTGTGGGATGCTGGGTTCACAGGTATAGGCTGTCCAGTGGAGTCAAGATGTACTTCCAGGTCGATGGAGCGAGTGTGGGGCAGAATCATTCTCTTACATACAAACATCTCTCCTCCAAGCAGATCTTGCAGAGCAGATTCTGCCTCCTGAACCTCTGGTTTCTGGCACACATCTGATTGAGCAAACTTCCAGAGCATTTTTGGCACCTCCTCTTTCAGTTCACAGCTTAGCCGCGGGCCAGTCCAATGAGGCAACTCCAGAGCCACAGCTCCATCTAAAGTGAACAAGTCTTTTTTCAGCTCAAGCTGTCTGGATTTCAGTGCTAAGTTGACAAAGTCAGGACTCAAAGCTAATGCAATTAGGTCCTCTGGGAACTGAGAGACAAAGGCCAGGCCTAGAAGACCAGTAAGCAGATGCTCTGGGTATCGCAGGAATTCAGATTTCCTCTGTCTCAGGGCCTCTGTAAGGCTCGGATAGAAGCTTGGGCTCTGAACTGGGAGAAACCCTAACGTGCCAAAGGCCCACAGCAGTTTGCATGAGTCTTTACTCCTGCAGTGTGCCACCAGCAAGGGAACTCTCTCAGCAATCGCCATTAGAATGTTATCATTGTGGTAATGGAGCGCTGAACAGGCCAGTGCCACATGCATCAGACCCTTAACGCCCATCCTGTTGGCCCGTCGAGGAACTTCCTGTGCCATGGCCTTTAGCCATGCCGTGTGATACAGGTAGTTGAAACGCAGTAATTTCAGCACATTCACTATGGCAAAGTCACTCATCTCCTCCACAAAAGAGTGTGCCTTGTCAACAATATGAGTCACTGCACCCTCAGATATTGAAGTCTGGGATTTAAAGAGCCCCAAGCATACAGTACCAACCTCCTCAGGGTACAGCTGCTGTAAATGACGCATGAGAAGCTGCTCTACAGGATGGATCAAGTCTTTTGGGCACTGCCTACCCTCTCCCATTATATATAACAGTTGCACCAGCTCAGGGACCTCCATCATTCCAAGATACAGACGAACTGAATCATAGAGGTGCTGTAAGAACTGGGGGACCTGCCTCCCAATACAGCGCCACAAGTCAGCAGCTAACAGCAACTGATGTAAACTCATCTGGTTGGCCCGGCGGCTCAGCTCGGCCTCATACAGCCCGAGTACAGTGTGGTCATTGGGCATGTCCAGCCACACAAACGACCGCAGCACCTCCAGCAGCTGAAGTGGAGTAAAGAGGCGAAGGTGTTCCACAGAATATCGGAGGAGCATGATGAAGCGTTGGTCAGTCTTCACTAATGACATCATGTCTGGGTGCAAGCGGCTGAGCTCCGCAAGAAACTGAGACACATGAGATGGTGTCATGCTGCCCTTTAAAACCGTCACTTTTTGGAGCAGCGGCAAAGCCTCCTTCCATTCCATTGGGTGAGGCCGCTGGGTGAGGTCAAGGGTCGTGGAGGCATACCCTGGCCGGCATTTGAGGAAGGCACGTGTATCTACTTTAACATCTGGCGGTATAGGTTTTTTGTGGTACAGTGACACCGATGGCATCTCAGATTCGGGGCCTTTGTTGAAAGCTAAGTCAAGAAGTGTGTTTTTTGAGCTGGAGAGATGCCGCGAGCAACTCACACTGTAGCGATTGCTCTGTTGCCAGAAGGAAGGTGCGAGAGTGGAGAGACACAGTTCGTCTTCATCATTATCTGTCTGTCTCCGGGAGGTTGCAGAGTTCCACACACAGTGATGATATGAGGAAGGGTTGTAATACAGCCTGTATCCTCTTAGGAGAGAGGCCTCCTGGTGCTGCAATCCTCCTTTATTACCCTCATGATCATCAGTCTCATCCTCTTGTTTGACATACATGTGCTGAGTCTGGGTAAACTCCTTTCTCAAGCCTGGGAGGTGGCGTAGCCTGGACACCCGTCGGCAAAGCACACAGGCAGCCATCAATCTGCCAGACTAAATAGAAAAAGGCATGATTTTAAAAGACAGTTAGCAAATGGCAAATTAAAAGTGCTATGCCGTAATATGCAGTAATTTACTACAAAAGGCTATGTACTGTTTGTTTGGGACTGTTTTATCTGTAGATCAGTTTCACCTCAAATTTGGTCTGGGATGTCTGAGGCCAAGAAAACAGTGCTTCTAAAAAAGAGTGACATGACATGGAAAGAACGTTGTTTTGTGGCACTCAATTTTGATTTTAACAATAAAATCAAAAATTAAGTGTATGTACGGTTTAGCTGACACTTATGGAACGTTACTGTTTAAAACCTTTTGTATAACAAATATGATACCTGTCACAAATATCTATTTAATTGTAAATTTCTAATGTAAGGCCATTTGCTCTGACTGAAGGTAAAACACATTTCTTGTCAAGCACAGTATAAACTAAGTGAACAGTTAATTTCCCTTAATGAAAACCATGGTTAAAAGACACTATACAAACATTCTGTTCAGCTTATATACAGTTTTATGTACAACATCACTTTTAAGCAATTGTTATGAATATTTCCTACCTGAAACCCAGAACCCATATTGTTTGAGTAAATGAATATTTACTTTACATGTTTGAATACAAATCAATCTAGACCACGACCTTGGACTGGCTGAAATTGCTGAGTGTGTCAGCAATTTACAGCAATCACTCTGAAATACATGTATTTCATGTTGCTGCGTGCCTAGCTATGTCCTTTAAAATGAGTGTTTCCCTGCGACAAGGTGACTCCCACCTCATGTTTTTAACTAGAAGATGCCTTACTTTGTATAATTGTTCATCTTATAGCTTGTAGTTTGTCTATCAGTAAGACAACAAGGGACAGCAACATTTTAGAATGGGAGTGTGGCGTCAGACAGCAGGTAACGTTAACTTACGTTGCTAGGTGTCCGGCACAATAAATTCTCAAATAAATCCCATCACAATGCAAATAACATCTGTATGTCCTGTAGACAGATCGTTCAACTCACCCCTACCTTTCCAGCATCAACACGGGACTGTTATTAACAGTCTGAACATGTAAAAAAAAAAAAAAAAAAAAAAACCCGCATGGAGTTAAGAGGAGGGGAAGCAGCCGACATGCTACCATAGGCGTCCTACAATTAACCGGAACTCAAGTATTTCAACCTTCAAAATAAAACAACAAAGACATTGTTAGCTAGACGACGTAACCATCGATGTGCTAAAAACGAGTTAAGACACCATGCTGTGATATACAGATTTTAAAAATGTATCATAATATTCAGTGTCACCGTTAGGTTATATAATAAATGAGTTTAAAGTAGCGTGTCGGACTTGTGGTATTACATTATTGTGGCAGGGTGATGTGGCTTCCGTAGAGAGCAGCCATAACTGAAAAGAGCCTGACCTACGGCAGCTGGGTAGGTTCAAACGTCATGACGACGAAACGCGATTAAAAAAACAAAACGCCCACCACAACACGTATGGCACCACCAGTTAAAATGTAGCTAAATAATATTGATCCGCTCTATTCTTGAGGTTAAATATACGTTGTTTTTTTTCCTAGATACAGATCACTGGGTCAAGTCAAGCTGGTTTTTTTCCGTCCATAGCCTGAAAAGCACATTGAGAGAAGATTCTTGCAACAAACAAACGTTTTAACAGGTTTTAAAACCAAAACAACCAAACATTTGTTTAATATAATGATTAAAACTAAAACATAAAAAATTATATGAATGATATTTGAAAGAACTTAAATATATCATAACTATATCATTTAAATTGTTTAATATACCATTATAACAACAAAACTACTACTTAATTACTAGCAATTATAAATTATTCTACACATTCTGTAACCAAAGACTTTTTTGACCAAAAGAAAAAAAAACTTTAAGAACAAAAGAGTAGCCCAGTCAGTTGTGACTTTGTTAATGTTGTTATTCTGTTTTGCCTGATTGTTCTTTGTTCCTCTATTTTCTGAAGCTGAATAATATTGGAACATAATATTGGAACATTTTTATTGAAGAAATCCTTTTCAGTTCACCCGTCTGTAAAGCATATTTGAATTACCTTAGCACATAGATTGATTTTGGAGTTATGTTTCCTTGTAAACACTTGTAATTTAATAAATCAATTTTTAGCTAAGATTAAAATCGTTTGTGGACCCGTTTCAGTCTTTCTGTACAAAAATGATTAAAATTTTGACCTGTGATTTAACTTAAAATGTAAAAGCATATTCTAACAATTAAATTCGTTATCAGTAGGCCTGACATTCATTACCAACTCTAATGGGCTCAAAACACAGGTGTAACACATTTAATGATGGCTGAATTCCATTTAGCTGTTTCAGTTTCAGGGTCCTGGTATTGTGCATGCTGGCTCACTGTCACACTGTCATGGCTTACTGGGACACTTAACACTTCAACAATGTACATTAATCAGTGATCATCAATAGCACATAAATGTTTTAATCCTCTCCACAAAAATCGTAATCTACTTTCTTTCTTCACTGTGTGTGCTGATAGAGTAAAATGTCTGCAAATTGTTTCCATCTGCATTGGGAAGCAACTGCTGAGGGTGGCCTGCACTGTTTCTGGTGGTCTGCATCTGTTTTACATGTCCCTTTTGTTCTGAGTGGGACAGAAATATTTACTTTTTTTAAGTTAAGCTATGGCTTGCTTTGTTTTGAAATGAGGACGGGAACAGAGATTTTGCAAAAGAATTGTCTTTGCATTCATAATTTCAAGTCATACTTTATATTACACTGCATTTTGTATCCATAATTTTTAGACTGAATTTGCCTTATCTTGAAATACCAATTTTTTAATTTGTTGAAAGATGTGCACAGAAATTAGTTTTCAACTGAGTTCTCCCTCCCTGTGGACCAATTATGTTCCCAAGCTTTCGTGAAAAGTACTTTTTGACAATATAACATTCAGATACGCTCTTCATATAAGAGTGGTTGATTTAAATGATAGATTAACAACATTTTGTGTGTTTCTCAACTCATGTGCTTACCAAAAATACTGAGGTAAACAAACCTTTAACAGCATCGGAAAATATTCAAAGTGTAACTATATGTCACAGAAATGCATCACAGTTGATTTAGGAATTTCACCTCTTTGGAATGTTTAATATGATATCCACATCTATTTACCGTTTCTTTTAATTCTACAGTCACTTTATTTTGTCATATTTAAACAGAACACACAAAAAGTAATAGTTTATAAATTTAAATTGCAGAACCTTTCAACATTATTCTATCTTGCATCTGCGTGAGCAGGAGGACAACTTCAAATTCTGTGCCTCCATTGTGTGACTTTACACATGACTGAATCCAGAGGTGAAAGGTGAACTAGACAATTCCCCTCATTTCTGCTTTAAGGAGGAGCACTCCTCTTGCCCTTTCAGTGGGAGAAGCCTTAGCAACAGACACTTTAAACCTTGTTGGTGGCCGTTACATTCATTTTCATTAAATTATTTGCTTATATCAGTGAGATAACTACATGTGCACCAAGAAATTGACTGAAATTAAGTTTTATACTGATGCGAACACAGCTGCATATTGTTTCATTAAAAATGGCCAGAATACAAAATATGTGGCCTTGAGTTAAAGAGTAATTTGTGGTTTCAATGTAAAACAAAAGCTGGCTACAATAAACCTGCACTGGCTTTGTAATTCTATTTGACATTGTACTGTAGAATAATTTTGTTGTGAAATGTTGATACAGATTGCAATAATGATGATCCAAAATCCTAATAAAGACAACATTAATAAAGACAAATATGTTTAAAGAGAATGTAGCTAATTTTGTGTGTGTGTGTGCTATTAAAATCCTATACAAATACTATGTTTGATATTGTATTTAGTTATGTTGTAATGTACAGGGTATATGTATAGCAATTAAGCAGTAATCAAATAACTTTGCATCACAATACTCTTATGATAGCTTGCATTACTAGCCTAACATTTAATAATTTCACTTGGCTTCATGTGTCTGTACCCACAAACATCACAACATTCATAATAGAGAGCAATAAATAAATTTCTTTTGTATGAAAGTTAAGGTTCAGGACAACTGGATTCTGGTAAAGTGTAACTTTGTAATTTGTTCCTCTTTTAAGGCGTATTGTTTTCTGACCCTCTACATTATTGGCAGTGTTGAGACTTCTGGTTTGTATTTATGTTAGTGTTAGTATGTATATTTATAACCTAATACTGTCCACAATATCAAATGGAAAAAAACAGCACATTATATGAGCAAATTAAACACTAAGACATCAATTTATTTTTTCTCTTTTTTAGGTTTCAAAAAAGTCTACCTAAATGTTATGATTATACTGCAGTTAATCATTTTAATTCAGGCACATCAAGCCAACAATTCTGTTTCATACTGAGGCATCTGTGCAACTCTCATAAAAATAATAGATAATTAATTAAAGAATTGCGTTTAGTTTGCTTTTACACTACAAAAGCTCAACTATTGTGCAGCTAGTACACCCGAAAAATGCATGTCGTTACAGAGAATCCTGCTGTAAAGATTAACACGTTTTTATATGGTAAACAGAATTATGTACCAGAGAGGTGCCATAATGTTGGTAGGCTATATAACAAATTAATTTGAGTAAATTATTTTTCGTTGGAATGAAAGGGTATTTTTATTTCTAGCGTGTATCCATACTCATAAGGCATTTTGTCTCAACATTACGCAGGAAAACAAAAAAAAAAAATCAGGTTCTAAAACTTTATGCGCGTCGACTTGAGCGACTCTTGTGTTGATGCTGCCTGCAATAGCATTTATTTCCTTGTTTTTTTTTTTTTATTTATTTATTTTCATTCTAATGAGGAATTATTTTCTAGTATATATATATTTCACTACCTCTGCGTATTTATCAACAAGCTAAGTGAAACCCGAGAGTCGCGCTTGGAGAGGAAGTAGTTGATTTATGCTAATGAAGGAGTTGGGGTTTAGCTACGCTGGCTGGGAGCCGCCCTTCATTCACCACATGGTTAAACCTAGACTCTACTCGCGCCACTTTCGCAATCTTACTACGATTCCCAAACTCCTTGCAAATCATAATAGTAGCACATGGTTGTGCTTTTTTTTTTTGGATTATACGTTCTAGCTGTTGCTCAATTTGTGAAGTATTTATTTTCTTTTCTCAGTTTTGCAGATACCGCTGAAACAGTGTGAGTAAACGGTAAGTCTGTGCAAGTGAGTGAAGATGGTGGATTTTTTAGGAGCTGGTGTGTCATTACGCGCGTGTTATTGGCAAGAAACCTGTTGTTAGCCTTTTCGGGAGATGCGGTAAATGTCAGGAAAGTGAAACGCTCGGCACTGTATGCGACGCCGGAGCCACACTTTCACGTTTACATGTGTGGGGGGGGGGGGGAGAAGAAAACGTTTTAATCGTCAGTTTCCGCATTTGGAAACAATGTTGTAAGGGGCGCATGGCAACCTCTCCTCCATGGTTGGAGAATGAGGGAGATTTGAAAAGCATGTGTTGCTGCTGCACCTCGAGTCGGGGGGGGGGGGGTGATAACTCAACTCGTGAAAATTGTGCGTTACACACTAAAGTAGTAGCCGCAAGTTGAAGCCTCGTGTGCTCCTGTTGTCGGCCACATGTTGGTAGGATTTTAGGTTTTCGGCCGCTGTGGTGTGCAGTTAAAAGTGCCTCCAGAACAAAGCGGCAGCACATGGGGCTGCAGCAGGCCGCGCGCCTTTGCTATCCCGCTAGCTGCTAACGCACCGACGAGAAGATGCCGTTAAATTACATTACTGACACTGGCTTGGCTGACCGCACTGTGCGCTTAGTGTAAATATCGGTCTTTACAAGCGGCCGGAAACGCACGCCGATACTTTTTGCGTTAGCGTGTATGAGTAAGTTGCACGAATGCAGCCAAGTTGGCTAAGATAAGAGAAAGCAATGCTCTGAAGTGGACGGAGGGTGGTAGCCAGCCACGGCGTGCTTACTTGGTGCGTCTTTTTAAGCTTTTTTTTTTTGCCCAGGTGTCATGTTTGAATACAACCGATCTGTGGCATTACGTCTTTTTTTTATCGGAAGACAGTCTTTCTGAAAGAGAGCCGTGCCCGCGGGTTACGCGCGCTAGCGTTTCGGCTAGCGCGTGCTTGCGCTGGACTGTTATTATGGAGCCCCTCGGGTACCAGTGGCTCGTTGTGTGCTGGATTCTGACTTAAGTTTGCAGTGGCTCGAGTCATCGCGCGCTTGGTGCGCCCAGCCGTAACGAGCGCACGCTTCACATGCACCTGATTTCAGTGTTGAGTGCGCATGCATTTTAACGTCGCCAAATTTAGTTTAGTCGGTGGAAGTAGATTATAAAACGCTCAAAATGCGGACTCCCGGGCGCCATGTTAGCGCGTGGGGGAGGGGTACAGCAATGTGACCGGAGCGCAAGTGTTGCTATCCTCTAGCAGTCCTGGTTCAGACTCGGGTTTCCCATTGAACTTTGTTAATGAAAACATTTCGACGTGTGGTCGTTTCTCTTGTGTGTGCCCCCCCCCCCCAACCCAATGAACGCACCAGTGTTTCCAACAAAAGGTTTTCAGTGTTGTCATTTGGACCCCTATCTGCATCAAAATACACAGTAATGGGTAATTACGCGGGTTGGAGGATACCCCAATCCTCGGAACATTAGGGCTATGTGCAAAAGGATCTCTAAAAAGTTGATCATTTAAATGTTGTTGTAAATGTAATGGTCCAAATTTAGTGAAGAAATTAAAGATGTTTTGCAAAAGAACAGAACAAAATGGCATGTGGATAGATAAAGTAGACAATGGAATCCAAGTTCAGTACTTGGTGTTTAATAAATGTGCACATAGTTGCACTAACTGCATCAAAAACTGAGTCTTCCTATGATCCAACGTCCTTTTTGAAATTACATCAAGTGTGTGGTTTTGAGAGATCTTGCTAGCTAACGGACAAAAAGCACTGTAAACATAACCTCCTTGGTGGAGGTTGCAAAACATGTCTAACGTTTAACATAAGGGTCATTCTGGTTGGAGATAACGGTATTGGTTGAGTGAACTGTTAAATCATGATGAACCCTTTGTTAAATTACTGGCAATTTGAAATAGTGTTTGACAAGTTTAATTTAAAGAGAATTAATCTACAATAATTTGTTTTATTATTAATCTTTTATCTGACAAATGCCTGAAATGATCTGGTTCCAGTTTGTCAAAAGTGAGGACGTGCTGCTTGTCCCTGTTTTATATCCCAGAAAGCAAACACCTTCAAGACATCACCTGGCCTTTTTTAATTTAAGACCAGTATTTTCACAATTTCTTGACATTTTGTAGACTATACGATACATTGTTAACCAGACACGTATAGTATTTGTTGATAATGAAAATTGTTGATTTTAGCCCTGAACTTAAATTGCTGACACACTCTTGATGCTATGTCTCATTTATGTTTGCAGACCCCTGTGCACATCTCCTCTGGAAAGCCCCTCATTGTGAATTTAAAGGCATCCTAATTCATTCTGTGAATGAACTCCCCATGAACAGTTTGAAGTCACTGTAGTGTCAAAGTGCTTACAGTGCAGGTAGTTTTATAAAATCTACTGCAGTGAAGGCACTTTCAGCACTATTCTGATAATGGTAACTAAAGGAGCCTGCTTATTCAAAGACGACTGGTTTATGTCAGTCCAGGATTGACTGAATCCAAAAACACATGAATACACACGTGACAGGACATCGTCTCCATCCTGCTGTGAGGTTCGTTGTCCTGAACGAAGCAACTCTGTTTGGTGCAAGGCCCGTCTTATCAAACATGCTTTATTTGTGAGGCATTATGCATCCTGTCACTGTTAATAATTATATTAGTTGCTGAGTTTTATCATTATCATTTAATTTAGTAATTACCATGAAATACAAACCAAATAATGTGAAGTTGGACTTAGTTTTGTTTTTATGTAAATGTACTGTTGTGACAAATTGTTAAATGGGTATTTAGCATGGTGAGCCTTCCACCAGTGCTTATGCTAAGGTGCATCTAGTGCAGATAGTGAAGTAGACTAGCACCTACTGCCCTAAGTGCTCCTTCTGGCATAAGGGGCTGGGACTGTCATCTGCTCTGTATCTGTATTTGTGTGCATATACTGTGTGTACGTACATATACACACTTTTAATTGTGGCAGTTCTCTGTTAGTTTTGCATAGTTGCGCTGCAAGAAGAAAGAAGTTGTGCAAATCTATGCAAAACTGATGGTGGCCTGTGTTTCCATCTGAATCCTCTTTGTGAGTATTGTGTCTTCCTCCATGGTGGTCAGTCAGATTTCCACTACAGCTCTGTAAAAAAGGTAAAGACAGGTTTCAGTAGTATTAAAGTGCTTATAGTGCAGGTAGTTTTATGGAATTCTACTGCATTATGAGCACTTAAAGTACTCCTAGATGCGTGTTTCTTCTTGGACAACTACAGAGGTAGCTTATGCACATGGGTCTCTGGTTAGTTTTGCTGGTTTGCTTTCAGCTTTTCACTGTACTGCTGTGCAAATCCATGCAAAACTGATCATAGAACTGATCATAGAACTGAAATGAATCTATCAGAAGTGATCCCTTTCTGTGCAGGTTGGGAGAGGTAGCAATGCTCTGTACTTGTGTGGTATTGCACTTGTCCCGGCCTGTTGAGGACATGGGGAAGCTCTACTGTGAAATGGCCCAAGAATGCATCTAGGACACATTTGTATTGGACTTTTGGATTATCATCCTTATGTCATCATCTCCATCTTGTCTGATGTGCTATTATCTGGATCAAACTGTACAAATGTAGGTTACTTCATCTGTTTGAGTTAAGCCGCCTCATATCTAACAATTTAATATAAATGTAGATGTCCAAAGAATAGTTTTTTTTCTTAATGTCACAAAGTGTGTAAATACTAAATACTGTTTGACAAATATTCAGTTTTGAAAATAAAAGATTTCCATTGGCTCACTGAGGGTTTTTAATTTCTTTTTTTAATGCTCTTTGACCTGATATATAACCCATTGATCACCTGAATGAATGTCTGAGCAGATTTCAAGAACAAAGGCTGCTTTACTGTAAAGAATATATTGTAAAAAAAAATTCACATCATGTCCTATTTTGTTATGTTTTTTTTTTTTTTGTTTCCAGAATAGGTAAATCTGCTTTTGTTTTCATGGTAAATCAGTTGTGTTGCTGTCATGAAGGTGGATATAAGTTAACCAACATTTTGTTTATTGTCCCCCAATTTTAATATTGTATAAAGTATCTTGGCAGCCTAAGATTGTTTATTCATTAATAATTTTACTTTCTTTAATTGATCTAATGCAATATTGTCTTGTCATGTTTTTCACTACACCGTATTACCATTTTGTTATGAGGGTTAAACTTTGTCTCCTAAATGCCTTTTTAAGTTTTTCAAATGATGCACAGATTGAAAGAAATTATGGAAACACGTGCCAGCATGTCTTTTGTCATACACCTGATCTGCATAAACAGCTGTCACTTAAAACTAAATATTTTGAATAAAAAGTCACACTTAAACAATTAGGTGTCAACTGTTGGTCAAAAATGTTTAAGTGTTCACATTTTGAAGTTATACATGTGCACTACAGCAGGTATTTTACAAATTACATACAAAAACCTTTAATGGAGCTGGGAAACGATAGTAATGTAGCTGTAGGTTGGTGTTGATCCTTATAAGGTGTGTTTTGAATTTTGGTATTGGGGATAGTTCATTGTTCATTTGGATTGTTCCTTTAAATTGAATTTGCAGTTTGAGGAATGCAGTTACACGTTCCTCCAGCAGAGGGAGGTATCTGTATACTTAAAGCATTGCTTATTTCAGGGTAAGTGGCCAATGTACTGTATGGTGAATTAAATGTTAGTACAGTCTCAATCAAGCGCTATACAAATTTAACACAAGTTCCAACTTCAAACACTTTAATTTATTGTGTAAAAGATGAGCAGCAGCTTGAGTTTTGTGCTTTGAGCAAGTATTTGATGTTGACCTTAGTTTTTACAAAATCAAGATGATATTCTTGGTGTTTCTGTCTAATTCTAAATGTAATATTCTATTTTAAATTGTCCCAGTGTACAAACTGGAATGATGTTTTCTGTTGCTTTTTACCTAAATTCCATTGTCGCAAGCAGATATGTTACCGATGTTAACAAGATGAATGCTCCACCTCTCCTACACACTGCACACACACATCCAAAATCCAGCCAACCTCTGGCCAATGAGCAGAGTTTTCATTATTCGGCATTGCATGCTAGGCTGGCAGAGAGAGCCATTCACTGGAGTGTTCATCTTTCATTATCATGTCCTCTTTACTTGACAGTCAAGATAAATGAGAAGCATCCAGAAAGGACATGAACTCAAAGATGCATTTCTGCTTGTCAGCCCATGACGATTGCTCTAGCAACCCCTATTTACTTTGATGTCTAGAAAATCTTGTGCCTTTATTAGACATTGGATGCTGCATGATCGTGGGTTGTCAGCTAGATGGCACCTGGTGTTTTCAAGTTGTGCTAGTGCCAAACTGTGTTAGATCAACTAATGCAGCATTCTTCCTTGTTTCAAATACAGAATATATGAATAAAACAAGCTCATGGTGGACAAACTAAACCCGTTTTGGAAGTGCACATTAAAACTCTAGACATGCTAGCAGCATGGCTCTAGGAATGGCAATGTCTATCTGCCTGACGGTCAGTCCAGACGGAAATATCTCAACACCTAGCCTACAAAATGTATTGCCATGAAATTATGTACAGAGAGTCATGGTTCCCAGAGGATGAAACCTAATGACTTTGCTGATCTCCTGACTTTTTCTCTATTGCTACCATGAGGTTTATATCTGTGGGTTTGACTGACATACTGACTGAAGTGGCATGAAATTCAGGATGAATTGTAATCGTAACATTGGTGATCCCGGACTCCCTGACATCTAACGTCATCATGAGGGCAAAATTCCAATTTGTCTAATATTTTGGTTTATTACCAAACACCTGCGAACCTAATGACATTCCCATCAGCCTCAGCTGTACCTTGTGCTTAGTGCTGATTAGCAAATGTTAGCATGCTAACTGAGATGATGAATATCGTAAACATACCTTCGTAACATCAGCATTTTAGCATTGTCATTGTGTGCATGTTAGCATGTTGATGTTAGCATTTAGCTCAAAGCACCACTGTGCATATAAGTGCACCTCAGCTGCTATAGCTGTAGACTGTCAGTCTTGTGATATCAATACCATTATTCTTTACCCAAAAGGAAGCTGAAAATAAGTCACTTCATTCATTTCAATAAATATACAGTAAATGGTGAAATAGTCTAATTTTTAGTAAAGACTAGTCTCTCTTGATTGCCTTTGTCAGCCCCATTAGAATAGATATAAGTGATTACTCTGCAAAGGGTGAATTGTGCCGAACAGATGATAACATCTGATGGCACGCTCAGGTTGTTAAATATTTCAACATGTTGTTTGGGACATGTCATCGTATTACATTTGCTATGAGATGGTGATAAGACAATATCTGTTCATGAGCTATTAGCTGCAGCCATGGGAAATGAACGCCTGTTCAGATGCCAGTTGTCTCAAGTCATGCAAATTCAGACTCTAATCAAGACACAATCCTCTCAGCACAAAAGTGCTCTTTGCTAGATGTGTTGGGCTTTCTGCCTTTCTGCTTGATTGTGTTGTTCATCTCCTGGACATATTCCTCCCTAATCTGTATTCAGAGTTCAGTCTCTCTCTTGTTCTCTCTCTCTTCATCCATGGATAGAAATTAAAGACATTTTTACTAGCCCCTTAACCCATGACTGGTATTTTTCAGCTCAGGCAGGCTTATGCAAAACTGACCTTTTATTGTGAGCAGTTATTGCCCTCACCCTCCCTGGATTAGAGGAGATGATATAGGACATAGCGGCCGAATTAACAAGACTGTTCATTCATTGTCTTGATGCAATGTGCTCTCCTTTCTTCTGAGTAACAACCGGAATCTTAAATCAATATGCTGTAATTCCATGATGATCGGACTGATGGGAGTCTGTTTGTGCACGCTTAAATTTGTTGGGTTCCCTGGTGCACTTATTGTTGTGACTTTGTCAAGGATTACAAAGAAAGTTTGAGTATGAGTCATTCTTCATGGAGGTTTGGCTGTTGTTGTTGGTTTCATCATCATCAACATTTAATAGCCCCCACTTCTCTGCAGATGGCCTCAAACACTTAATCAACGTAAGTCCTGAACACAGACTCTTGTTGTGATAGTAATTACCCAACCCCAACTGTGTCTGCTTTTAACTACAGATTAATATGTGGCACTCATGATGGTCACAATTTAGCAGCTATTAAAATGTTTTTTCGCTTGAAGAGTCTTTAGCCTAGAGAGCTCTATACAAGTACTCTTATGGTAATCAAGGTGTGACTGATTTTAGAGAAACCTGGTTAGCTCCTCTTAGTACTTGTAGGGCTAATTGAATATTCAGAAGGGACCTTGTGTGTGTTGATGTTATGTCTCAGGGGATTGTTTAATTCTGCTAACAGACACAAAAAAGCCTGTGTCAGCCATGCTGCTGAGGCTGCAATTCACTTCTGGCCTTCACTCTGACGGGGGTCTGTTCCTTCAGCTGACCTCTGTGTGTTAACCGTGGCTCTATCTCCACGATCGTGCCCGACCGGGGAATGAACTCCAATTTTACGTATGCATATGGAACACCGCAGCTGTCAATTTATGCTAATGGAGTTTTGAATTAGTCACGAAAAACAATTAATTTTCTGAGCAGGTTGATGAGGAGTTTTCACAAGGAGCTTAATCACAATCTTTTGTGCTCGAACACTTGCTGACTATGTGGCTTGCGAAGCGAGACATGGACAGAATTCAAAGAATGTCCATTCGAGATTAGGAAACAATCTTATGCCTGCTTAATATACTGTACTCACAGATCTGTTGTGATGTCAAGATGGACCCTTGTGATTTATTTGAGTTAGTAATAATTTTATCAGTAATTCTAAGTTGCTCATTCGTGCTCGTAATACACATCTTCCAAAATAAAGGATCTCTCACAAGTCACAGTACACAAGTCTGAGAACATTTGACAGCAGTACGACACATTACACACCAAGGGAAGAATCCAAACTGCTTTTAGACCTTGAATGAGCTTATGTAATATTCATGGCATGATATTTCAGTGAAACCAGACAGATGCTGTCACATGATTCCACCAACAGTATGTTTTACACACATTACTGTGTCATACTTTCTCTGTGCTTAAAAGATGTTTCAACCATATAACCTTTTGACAAGAAATACAGTTACAATGCAATTACTCCTGTATGATAGAGCATGAACATGTGATCCAGGCAATGAACAATGGTTGCAAGTTATATGTGGATCATGATGAATAACTCTCCAAAAAATGTCCTTGTAAGAAATAGGCCAGTTTGGGGATGATTGTGGGAAGCTGCAGTCTCAAGTAGGGCCCCAAAGGCACTGTGTGCAAGACAGAGCACTAATGTGGTTATATACTGGGCTGCTAAATCACATAAAATGTCTTTAACCACACTATTTCACAGCTACCAATCTGTGTCCTATTTTTCACTCAACCCTACTGTCACCTGTCTCTCATTTCCTTTCCTTGGGGAGTCAAGGTTCCCTTTGGCTTGAAAAGCTCTCCAATCTTTTTTTTTTTCATCTACTCGATTAATTTCCAGTAGGCCAGGCATTAAGATGGTGCTGGCAGAGGTTTCAGCACTGCAGATGTTGAAGCACCAACTGTTCCACAGTTTTCTGGCCCTGCAGTGAGAGACAATTTCAGGGTTGTTACTGAGGGGACAGCGGTATCCAGCCTGTAAAACTACAGTGTTTTACTGTATTTGTGATTCTGTACTTCCTTTTGTCAAACACATCAAACGATGCTGTTCAGGATATACCTGTAGTGTAGCAGCTGTCTCTTCTTAGGGGTTTCTGTCCAAATTGCAGTATGGAGGAATGTCTTTTTATGGATATTAGAGACGATGGATGGCAATGAAATTGGCTACTATCTCTTGGGTTTGGGGTGTTGAAAGGCCACACAGGGCAAATTGTGGTGAAACATCTGTGTGTATTCCATCAGTATTATATGGTGTGAACTATCCAAAATGTACCATCTGGGCTTTTGGTTTCATTCATGAACTGCGGCACTACAACACTACCTTGTGCTATTCCCACGTTTGTGTTTTTCTGGTGTGTAATGATCTTTATTAGTTGAATGTCTAACTTTCATGTGTGTTAACCTCAAGACAATTGCCTTTACACTAATCATTTTTCTAGTATTTTGCCACCAGACTGGGTTTTGTGGGGGCAATCTGGTGGATTACTGTATAACACAGAACAGAAAGCAGGCTGTTTCCAGAACAAATACGGAGAATGTTTTCAGAAGGTTTCTGAATGGCAGATGGTGGATCAAGTGAAAGCCAATACAGAAATCATATCAATGTTATTTCCTCCTTAAAAGAGAGAAAGAATACTTTGAAGTGAAGATCCTAATTAAAAGTGAACTGGTTTATGGTAAATGTGTAGACTATTTCTATGATGAAGTGGAGGCTACCATCTACCTCAACCACCATCATATTTATATACGGTTGAAATATCAGCTTTATTAAGGCTCAATTAACACAATATATCACATTTTCTGTTCCGTTTACTGATTAAGCGAAATGTATTTTCACACTACAATAATAGCATGGCTGACACTCATGTATGAATGATGTCTCACATTTCTGTCACCTTACTCTTTCCTCAGTCACACCACTAGTCATGGCTAACAGCAAGATTGAAATGTTAGATAAATGACAGAACCTTGTGCCATTGGGTCCACAAAACATAAAGTACATTTTGAGAGAAATATGTATTTATTTTCCAACAGACAAAGAAGAGAAAAGATTGCAGCTGAGTCTTTTCAGCCCATTCTTATGTTTTATAATGGCAACATGAAACATTGGCTTAGCCTTATCTCACTTAAGGCATTTCACTGCGAGAGTTATGTTCAGTCGAAGAGAGGCAAAGCTTTCTTTTTAGTTCTGAGCATAACTCATTTCCCCTCAAAGAACATCTTCTCTCCAAACACGTACTGTATGACGTCCGCTCGAAGAAAAACTCCTTTTGGGATTAAATCTTTTAAGTTCTGCATTCATGGATGATAATCTGTCTATGAGAATGTCACAGTGACAACAGATCAACTCAAGGAATGCTCCACTTATTTTATTGTTGGCTGCAGTGATAAATAAATTGGGAAAATTAACTGGGTTAAATTGCTTTATTTTAGTCCCCTTCTCTGGCTCTCTTGCTCACCAATGCTGAGCACGGCCTCACAAGGGTTTGTAGGAGAGCTGTGAAGCCAGGTCACCCGGGGTAACATGCAATGACCCGTTCAAGTCTATGCCGGCCTGACCCACACGACTGTATTGGTCAATCTGGGGTGCTCCTGATAGGCTGCCTTAGTGAGCGCTGACAGATCTTGCACCATGTGTCATAACTGTTGCTTGTATCATTAAGGGATAAGGTTGAACACTGTATTATTCCTTTAAGCAGCATAAGAAGTGATTGAGATTTCTTTGACACGTGTTCTGATCTTTGACCATCTGTGTGGGGATGCTGTCTCATCGCCTGACATTCTCCTTTTCTTCTTTCTGCACGCTATTTGAAATGTTTGATACAGAGGTCTCTGGGAAATAAAACCTTGTGGCAGGAGAGAGTTATTGACAGCTCAAATGACACATTGATTTTCTTTGAGGAAACCAAGTGAGAGAAGAAAGACACAAGCCTCTTAGTAGTGTCTCATTAATTAATAAATCGTCTCAGAGGGGAAAAGGAATAGTCTAATAACACTGCATCTTATGTACTGTTGCGGGCACTGTGGGTGAGAAGCAGAAGACCTCAATGATTTATAAAACCACTGTCCATTTGTCAACTTACAATTTAGCAACATTTAACATAACGATAACGGGACAATGCTCAGGCCATTTTTAGTCTTCAATGTAGTGATCGGAATTCATCAAATTATATATCTCAGCATGTGTAGTAAAAGGCAATAATTGACAATCATTTAACTGTATTTAACCTGTTAAAATAATCAAAAACTGTCACTGATGTTTTAATTTTACATGTAAATGCATATTTCTGAAGACAGGTATGATCATTTGCAAAACCTTCCTGCCTCACGCACCATGAAAAGATACATTTACAGTTCCACTGTGGCCAATGAATCATATAATTTGTCATCACAAAGTGATTCCCCTCTGAGCTACTATTAGATTACTATGTCTCCTAATTACTCAGTCTGAATTAGCATAATATTTCAACTCCATCCTCTGAAAGTTTACAAAGTAAAGCTGCAAGCAATTATCTGTCACCATCTTCAGTCTGGAGAATTGATGGTTTGACCCCACTTGTCTGAAAATCACACTTGACACTCGTACTCCTGCAGGCAATGTCAAATGAGACAGCTGGGGCCAACTCCGGATGACACACATCACTGACTGCTGCTAAAGATGTACCATTTGTCAGAAATAAACTAATATTTTCTTTCAGCAACAGCTCGCTGTTCCGCTACATTTCATAATTGCTGTAAGGCAGTTCTGAATGTGTGTTAGATTGGACAGATCTCCTGTGGTACACACACACAACTGTGGTACTGGCATGCCCTTTGTCCTAGATGTAAGAAACCAGTCTTTCTGCTAATGTGATCCATAGAGTGCTCATAGAGTCTGGTCGAGATTTACTGTTCGTAGACAGTTTTGACGGGAAACTTGGCGATGCTGCCAGACTAAATTCTGAAAGGACTTAAGTGACTTGCCCACCAGAGAGACAGGCATCACAGTGCATTGGGCCAGACATTGTGAAGACTACAGTGAAGTGTATCATGGCCTGCCTCGCTGGCACAGTCCTGCTTTCTTTTCACAACTTCTCAGAAAATATACTGCACTCTTTACACAATGGACTCCACCATATTATGGCACATCAGTGTAGAGATTTGAATGGCTTTATGCATGCAGTTTATTGTAAAAGAACAGAGGAAATCAAAGAAGAATTCCAACTTATTGAGCTTATTGATGAATTAGTGGGTGGAATGTATTCCAGGCATATCTAAACAGAGATTTTCACCACAAGTAATAGCTGCTCATCAAACAGAGCATAATTTTAGTGTACATTCACCTATAAGAATTATACACAATAATGGAATCTACCTTAAGTGTGTAGCATCTCTTAAGAGGCCTATCTGTTGTTCTGCAAATGAAGAACCTCTGTCTTAACCTCCATCATCCCAGTGCAAGCAATACAGGCTTTGAATTAATGAGCTGTAACCTCCGTGGCAGCACCATCTTGGTAATGGAGTGTGCACTGAGCGAGTTCACATCATCTCGCTGTAACTGAGCAAAAGGCCCAGAGAAACCAGGTACGTTTGTAAATGAAGACCGATCTGGATTTTAGTTTAGGATGGGCAGATGTATTGGTACGCCAGGCTATATAACAAGACCCTTAATTATAATTATTAAAATCCTTGGGATCTTATGAAATGAGAATGAGAGACTGTTTTATTTCACAGCATGCATACACTGTTATTGCACTATAATTACAGTGAAAAGAGATAAAGATAAATCAATAATTTAATTAAATCAACACTGTTACCCATTTTCCCATCTTTCCTGCCTTGTTATCCTGTAATTACTAAATAGGCATAGGTACTTTTAGTGTAATCTATCCCTATTCCCTCCCCTCTTGTCTTCTTCTCTTGTACTTGCATATTTGTCTTGATATAGTTACCAAATAAGTATTTTATTGATACCCTGTATACTACATAATTACACTGTAATCTGCAGGCTGTAAGCTAAAGTGTTACCGAATCCTACAAAGCAAGCCACCAAATTAGTATTGGCCAGTTCTACTATTACATAAAAACTATAAATAATCTTACAAAAACTATAAAATTCGGATAGGACCTTGTGGTTACTTCAGGCCAGGAGGAGTGGAAGCCGGAAGACCACCACACACTTGTGCGCCGACACCTAACACGCACAAACAACCACAGAGCAAACCAAAGGGAGGCAAACGTGCACTCAATTACCACCAAGTGCTGGGAGGAGGAAGACCACACACACCAATTTAACAGGCACTCAGTAACATCCGCTAACAACACCTTATAATGAAAATTGTTATAAAAAAGGATCTGACACAAATTCAATAGGACAACGTACAAAAATATTAAACAGAATGATAAATAATAAAACTTTTTTTTAAACATTAATTTGCCCATACTCTAATAAATACAATAAAGGGATAAGACAAGGAAATTAAAGCCAAAACCCAAATTAGAATAGAGATCAATATTCAAAATAAAACATGTCTCAGGCAGGAAACGCTACAGGCAAAGTTGCAGTGGAAAAGTAATAAGAACAGAGGTAATATGAACTAAAACTGTATTTACCTCATTGCAATAAAGTATGATTACTGGTTATTGGTGCAGGACTGACTTCACGTCTCTCAAACAGACATACAAAAGGCAATTAAAAAAAACATGCAAACAAAATGCAAAAGCCATCACAGTTTTAAAAGCAATAAAGGTAAGATACCTGTCATAAGTCGTGTGTCACGTCCAAATGATTAGAACTGCTTATCACCTGTTAGAATAGATCAAAAATATAAAAAAACAAAAAACAGAAAGAAAAAAAACATAACCAAAATCATGTACAAGACTTAGAATAAACTACAAACATACTGCTTCTCAGTGGTCAGTGTCTGCTTACCAAACACCAGTGACCACCTGAGAATGTGGCTCTCTGCTCTATTATATTCTCACTAATGTTCAGAGCATTTGTAGGTGAGGCACCAAGGCCACAGGGAGGAAGGAGGAGGCAGGGCTGAGTGGAAGAGCTTTCAGGACTACCATATATAGGTTTTAAACTGCAAAATAACACATATCCTCATCTCTATACCATCATTTACAGATGACCGTATCTTATAACAATCACTGGACCAAACTTCCATCACAGCCTCAAGTTAAGGATGTGATAGGTAAGGTTATTCCTGCCTCATAGCACAAAATGACCTAAATAGGTGACTTCAAACTTCACTTTCAAAAATGGCCAAGCCTGATATTGCTAGACATTTTCATAAAGATGTACATGGCTTCCTGATCCATTAGTTTACTGGCTGGCTTATTTATTTCAATTACAGGCCGCTGTAAACTGCCAGAAATATGTCGATTGCTGATGCAATTTCTTGGCTACAGACAGAAGTCGATTAATGTACCATTTGCTTTTTAATTCCATTATCTTCTTGCCCTTGAGTTACATCATTTTTTGTCTTTGACTGCACCAGCATTGATTTCACCTACAGTATGAAATGATCCAAGCCCTCTCTCCTCCCAGTTATGTTCATTTGCAACCAATTTGCAATAGCAGTGCTTTCACATGAATGTCAGATAAAGTCACCTTTGGCTTTTTTAAATATTTAACCAAGACCATGATACCTTTACCAAGTGGTTTAGTCGCCTAACCTTCACCTTACGTTAATTGTACTGTACCTGCCATAACTAAGATGTTTCACTAAGCTTCAACAAGTGCTTACTGCCTAAATATAACACATCATACCTAGCTATAACACAAAAAACAAAAATGGAGCAAACTTGTGCATGGCAGTCAGCATTTTGCAGATGATTTTATCAATATTTTAAATTAGAAAATATAATCCTAGCGTCATTACAAGCACCAAACCATATTTATCTAATGCAAAACAGTTGTATAGGAGAAACTGAGAGATATATAGCAAATACATACATTTGTTTGTGTTTAGTTAAGAAATCCTTTGTGTATTATTATTATTATTATGATCTGAATGAATGTAAGTGGAGGGAAGGAAAAGTTCCAGTGATATTGGCTCTACAATATGTTCTCCTGAACTGTAGGGCAAAAGGAACATGCTGCATATAATTTACTCTTAAATGTAAATGTCATGCTTGGCAACTTGCTGAAACTTGAACTTAGATGTAACAGGCTTTATCCAAAGGAGCATATGTCAGTTGAAATAATACCACAGACACATGATCACAACAATACTTTTGAGCTCAATCTCACGTTTTACTTAAATACTTAAACGAACAAATCTGATTATTAACTTTTTGCGTTTTCTCAAAAGCTCGATTAAGTTTGTGACTTTCAAATAAAACATAATCTAATTAAAATTTTGGACCATACATAAGCTCAGAACATTGAGGCTAATACTGTTTCAAACTTGTCAAGTATATCAAGGATTCCTTAAGGCCCCCCCCCCCCACACACACACACACATCCAACTTTCGTTCATTCAAAGGGGTCTTCATTTTTGTTGCAAGCAGTTTGATGTTTGAAATTGAATGTATTCTTGATGAGGGGAGCTGGGAATTGGCTGGCTGTCAGATCAGCACTATTATCTGCCTTTTAGGTTTGAAGCAAATTAGACTTGGGGTCCCCAAGGTGCCTGGACACTTGCATACTGGCAGTATTGAATTCTCAGAGCGTGTCACTTCCTTGATGGAAATTCACTTTAATCAGAAGAAGATTCACAGCCCCTCTGGACTTGTTCACAGCTTTTTGATTTGTTTTCAGGACATGTCAGATAGCACATTTTTTCACCTGAATCTAAGAAATGTTCAAGTGTATCAATTGAATACCCTATGACATTTTTGACCAGTTATTAATCTGGTGCAGGCACACAAAAAACTCTAACACACATGTAACCTCAACACATGACAGGCCCAAGAGTGAAGAAGAGATTCTTTGATATTGCAACATGTACCACGATCATGACAGAAAATATAGGCAACATACAGTATAGGCTAATGGATGACTGTAGGGTAGGCATGCACCGTCTGCATTTGCCATGAAAACAAATTCATGCAGGAATGGAGACATTTCTTGGTACATAAATTGGGAATACCAAACGCAGTTAATTATATCCAAAATGTGTAGTTGGCTACATACTGGGCATTGGAACTAATTTGTTTTAATTGTGTTTATCCTGAGAGGTATGCCAAAACAGTTTTGTGCAGCGCCTGGGGTAGAGCAACATATACAAAATTATATCTCTTGCTGGTGCATCTGTGAAATATCCAATCAAGTTTTCTGTGGTGGCCTTTGTTGAGGCATAGAAAGGCAGACAATTATATTTTTCTGACAATTCTTGCAAAGGGAAAAGAAAATGCTGTAGTCAATACATACACTGAGAATATGCTGGTGAGAAGGTTTTGAAAATGTAAATATATGTTAGGAACAAAATTTTAATACTGAAGCACATGCTGAAATTTGACTGAAAAATAAAACAAAAATAAAAACAACACAACATTGTTAATAGAAGGTGCTGTGGAAAGTGTCTGCATTTGTGTAAAATGCATGATGCAGTAAATTGATTTTTGTTTTGGAATTTGCCTCTTGGGCCTTGAACAATTAAAAAGAATGAACCCCAATCCCCTAAACACACACAAACACATACTATATGCTCACACAATAACATGCACACATGCTGTGTTCCACGTTCTTCCTGCATCTGCTTTTTCAAAAAAAACATGCCTGTGCACACAACAGTGAAACACATGCTATCAGTGCGCTAACGTGGACATTTCAGTAACAGCACAGTTTGGATCTCGATGCTTCGTCTCTGTTCCCATCCATCTTGTCTTATCTGTGTTTATAAGCCATCAGGTGTGTTGTGTCTTACCGATTCCCACAGGTAATTTGACTTGCAATATATTTTCAGAACATCTTCCAGGTGCCCAGAATAGTCCAAATCAGTATGGTTTCTGGCAGATAGAGCTAACGAAGGATTAAACCAGAGAGGAGCCAGAGAGTGTCAGGATTTGGCTTGTTTGCCCCAGCTGTGTTGTTTACAACCCCCTGTGCTATAGTCTGCTCAGCCCAGCACAACAGACCGCAAACAGCAAAGAGGCGTCGGACTCCAGAAGCTTTGTCAAGCCTATCTCCCCTCACACTTATTTGCAGGCTCTGTGTGTCCGCCATTGGGGAGTGATTGACCACGAGCCTTAGATTGAAATTGATTGCATAAGGGCTATAACAATGAAAGACTGTTGATATTCTGGCAGTGGCAGTGGAGGAGACTCAAAAGATGGGATACTGGTGTCACTAGAACAACTGGGTTCTATATTAACGTACTGTCTAGTAGTCAGATTCCTGAGATCGGAATAGGCCTTTGATCCCAGAGATACTGTGTTTCTAATTGGGTTGTATTGATCCATCCTGCTCCTGTTCATGGCAGCATAGTCATGATGAATGTCAGTCTGCTGTGCTGAATGAAAAACTGAAGTAACCAGCCAAATGTTGCCTTGAGTTCAGCTGGGTTGTCAGGGTGATGTGTGGTGCCAGGCTCCAGACATTTAGAGAAGAATGAAACTTAAGTGGCAGAAAAGACATCATTACCAGTCTGCTTTAAAGTTTTGGATCACTGTTGTTGGAAGACATTAAACCAGTGCAGGGTCAAGTATCAGTTTGTTATTACCCTATTACCCTAATGAGAAACAAAAAATCCTTCCAATGTCTTTTTTCCATCATTAAAAATAATAAGAAAACTGAATTAAATCAAATTAAAGAATCCTTTTTAGGAGAAATTCTTTGACGACTGCATTTCCATAAAAAAAGAAAGAAAAAAAAAAGAAAACTTGCATTACATCATATTTAACTGCTTACTGGCGGCACACAGCACATGATTTGAGCCAACATTTAGTATTACTATGGGCAGGACAGGGTGCATGTATACACAAACTTATGCCTCAAAAGAGAGACCGGGATACCATCCCTGATCAATTTCCCACTACACTTCCCACTACTCTGTTTTATTGATCTGCCATTTTAAATGAACAATAAAATTATGTGACAACAGCAAACACGTTTTCTAATCACATCAATCAATATTTTGCAATACTCTAAGGTATTTTAACAAAAAGGTGGTGTGGTTTGTTGGAAATATTTTTTTGTTTTAAGGAGAGTCTTTCTAAGTACTGTGAAGTACTAACATATATCTATTTGGGAAAGGCCATAATACCTAATACAAATATTACATTATTACAGTTCTGTCTTAGTAAACAATGGCATGAGCAAAACTATAATTTTTAAATCTAGTTTAAGCGTATTTTTTCTTTCAACCGACACACACTTTCTGTATAATATAAGACCAATTATGACCAGATGAATAAGTGTGAATGAGAACAAAAGGATAAACCTAATCCTGCCCTGAAGCCTACTGATTTTATGTTGCGTTTATTATTCTGACGTGTATGAATATGGAGTTATTATTTTTAGACATGTTGTGTGGCATTTACTTAAATTGCTCTGAGTAATTGACATTAACTAATTAGTGAGCTCAGTGCATGTCTTCTTCTGACATTTAGAACAAGCACCGCAGTAGTATACAAACGTACGACATGTTTTGGATTGTTTATGAAAGTTTCATAGATCCATACCATTGACGTTGACACAGGCTTCATCTAAGAGTATCTGCCACTGATTCATTATGCTGCATTAGATGCCCTGCGAGGAGGGAAGGGGCAAAGCTTGAAGGATTGCGCAGCATATTAAATCTGTCTTGCTGAACATCAGTAGAATGAAGAAATCCCATGAAGATCCAAATGCAGATATAAAATAACAAGTCGCTGGTTGAAAACGAATGACTTTTAACTCACTTGCAATCCCGGGAAACGAAGGGTAGCATAAACTGCAGGCAGTGATATGAAAGATGAAAAAAAGCAGGTTAATGTAATGTCACTTACTGTATGAACGGATTATGTTATTGATGGATTTTTGTTGCTTTGTTGCCTGCAATGTTTTAAAACACCTGCCCATGTCCCTCTGCAGTCTGTGGGTGAGTCAAAGCATGAAACTGAGTCAGTGTCTTGCATGTGAAAATAATTAGAGAGTAATTGCAGAGAATAATCTTATTTGCTCATCATTAAATTACGAACACATGTTTAAGTAATCAATCTTCTGATATTTGCAAAATCTACAGCAACATAATGAAAAGTTCTCAATTACAGCCAGCCAAGTGTTTGCACTTGAAACAAACCACGGTCTTTAAACACCACTTCCGTAAAAGAGCCCAGACTAGACTGGGGCAGCCAAGGCCATCAGACTAAAGATAAATCATTGAAATGGTCAAGTCTAATGACAGCACACTTATCTTTATGTGCTAATCTACCCAGCTTTATTGCTTTAGCCTGGCTGTTTGCTAGTGTTTGCAGGTTCTGTCAGGTGGAATTCCTCTCCTCACGGCGGTCCACATTCAGATTAGACTGCAATCCAATGTTACGAGAATGCTAATTAATTTAAAGTCAGCAGGTTCCCAGGGGAGGAAGGAGTTTGGGCTTTGCTTTGTACAAGATCGGAAAGGATAATGATTTAAAGCTGTGAATTTTGTAAGTGCGTTAATTTCAAATGTTTTTATTTTTCGCTTTTGAGGTTTCAAACTACGGCACGTTTTGGTTTGGATGGTTCTACCTGAATAGGGCTATGCTACAGTCGATTAGCAGACACAGGATTTATCATGGAGAAAATGTGTTTTGTTGTTTGCTGTATTTGCATACTGTAACTGTTGATTGTTCTTCATTATATAATGGATTCATTTCTCATAGTCAGCCCAAGACATGCCCCAAAGACATGTTTGTTTCTAATGCAATGAACAAATGCTGAGGTGATGAAGAATGAGTAATGAAAATACATTCAGAGTCTCCACTTGCCTTCGGCTCCTGAAGAATGTGTGGGACCTCTCTGGCCATACTTGACAGAAGTTTCATTGGTGAACCACATCAGGAAAGGAGTGCTGATGCTGTCAGAGATGCACTCATGTCTTGATCTTACAACTTCTGTATGTTCCTGTAAAGTTTGTGACATTTAATTCGTGTCATAAGGAGGCAGAATAATTGACTTTATGTTACTTAATCAATACCTTACAGTGCACAAGTATCATTCTTGTGCCAGATTGTGCATGTCTTCATGTAACAAATACTTAATGTACTTAAGAAGTATTATGTGTATTACAATGGTACTATAAAGGAACAAGAGCAAGATATTGTACAGCAGTTTCATCCCAACCATAAAGGTAATGAAAGATCGAGAAAAGATGAATGAATCTCCATTACTATAGACCTTAATTAAATAATTTTCCCAAGGTATTAGCTATAACTGCTGCATATGTCTCTTTAATTTAGCACTGGGTAACCCTTGAATAAAGATAACGCAAACCCTTACACCTTTCATCCATGATGGCATCATGTGATTTTGCCTTTCATATTAATAAGCAGAGTATGTAGTCAGTGAGGAGAAACAGCCCCATTGCACACTGTTAATACCATCATGCTTTACAGTAGTTACTGTGCTCATTATGGGCTGGGCTGTGGAGGTTTTGTGTCATTTTTTAAGATGCCTGATTTTAGGAGACGGTCTTCTTATATGTGACAAGACTAAAGTTTCATATTACCACCCAAAAAATTGGAGAATAAACATAAATTGGCTTAACTCTACCCCACTCAGTATTTGTAGGGTTTGTAGGTATTTTTAAGGTTGTTTTGGGGTTCTTGAGTTTCATCCTTGTACAGCCATCCATCATGGAGGAACAGCCTAAAGTTATCAAGGGTCTTGTGACTTCAGATTTCATCCGATTAATTAGGGTTCTCATTTCTTTCCAGAATATAATTAAGGTCTGTAAATTATCTTAGTTTCTTTGTCCTAATCTGAACCTTTTGGAAATTAGAGCATAAACATCACAATGTTAATGCATATTACTCTTGCTTGAGTCTAGACAGTAAAATATGCAATGAGGAAGCCCACAGGGAAATTGTAGTTTAAACTGATTTAATTAGAATCACTTGACTTGATTTCAGGTGACGCAATTAGCTTTGTGGCTGTTGTTGAATGTGATTAGTTTACTCTAAACATAATTACAATCTGCAGTTAAAAAAAAAGTGTGTACAAGTGAGATGTTTTAGTTTTCAGTTTTTAATGGATCATGTTATCCCTACATGAATACCGCTTAAACTTATATTGCAATATAATATAATATAATGTAATTTACATTATCAGCATAGCATTCCATTACGATACCTTGTTATTGCAGTTGCAGTTACTGCTTTCATCTTTTACTCTTCAAACTGACATTTCAAATGCAATCAGGACATCACTCAGCACTTAAACTTAAATTGACACTGCAGTGCTTACACTGAAACTGAAACTTTTGACTGCAACTTGAACTGTTTCAGTATTTCATCTGTTTCAAATCTTTCCATGGCAAGATTTCAGTGACGAGCACATGTACATTCTTTCCAGAAAATGTAGACTTTTCAAGTTTTTCTTAGTATGGTATCTATTTTCTTCTGAAAAAACAAAAACAAAAAACAAAACAGAATTTAAATACTTCACTTGTTACATGTTTCATTTTTGCATTTTCGACACATGGGTGGGTTAGAATAAGAATAAAAGAGTAGGTTAAACAGATTTTATTTGTGTTTTATTGCGTGTTCCTCCTGAAATTGCAGAATTATTATGGTGTAGGGGTTTGTGAGCCTCAGTCAACATGACCTTGTTTTGAGCCTCATGCTCCTAGTAAGAACACCCAGGGTGAAGTGGTCTCAGCTGCAGGTCCAGGTAATAGTTCAGTTTATTTCAGTTTAGACAATAGCAAACAAGAAGAGCTCTACAAGTGATTTAATAAAACCAAGTGAACCTCACCTGGAATAAAAACACTGGTGCCCACTCCTGGTGGAGGCTTGGGAGATGTGTACACAGTCATGGGTTTGGTGAACTGTAATTATTTTGTTTATTAATTTAGCACTGGCAAAACTGGTGTTTGTTCATAATTCTCTCAGTGGTCTTCCTCCTCCCTGCTCTGCTGAAACACAGCAGCTCGTTTCACTGGGAGTGGATTAAGAGTCCCTGTCCTCTGAGCATCTGTTGAGTGCAGCAGGAGATGTTATGTATCCCCACAACTCCAGTATACTTATGCAATACCCTGTTTTTGCATCTCAGAGAAAGACAGTTGCCAAAGTTATAGACTGATACAGGCTATTTCTCCCAGGAAACATTTCAATTTTTAATGCCAGGAAATACAACTAAAAATAGACATCAAATAAGATTTTTTTCAGAGACAAACACTGAAACTTTTTCATTTGCACATATTTCCCAATTTGTAAATATTCAGAGTCCCGCAGTGAGGGCTGGGTTGGTTTTGCAGGTTTAGAAGTTCAACGCATAAAATTGTAGTTGACAAATTGACAAAAAAGTAGATGATTTATAACTGACTGTTCAGAGGCTCTCAGTTTGAAGTAGGTCGGTTTGTGGTGAGTTTCTTTCACTTGAAGTGCTTCAGAGCGAGAATATAAAATAGATTTTTATTTTTAAAAAGTATTTTTATTAAAAATGTGCTGTTTATTGTTCTCGAGAGGGGGTGTTTAGGAGGTTTGTGCAGTTCGTACAAAAACTTTAGGTTGGAGATTATTAATGTGTATAATTGTTTATGGCTACAGCTGTTTGTTGCTTAACTCGCTCTTCTCTCTCTCTTTTATCACTTATGAATCCTGTCTTGTAGGGCTGGGAATCAACAATACAATACTTCCACAATATTTTGTTCACAATGATGAGCGTATCATGACAGAGGAAACTCTATGGAGAGAGTCATCTACAATACGAGATTAAATATGTGTAACTTTAGAGGGAAGTATGGCAAGCAAAACAGTTCATTATGAAGTTTTTTGATATAAATCCAATTTTGATCCATCATTTTCTTAATTTAACCTGTATTTAACCAGGGTTTCTCTTGACATACATTATCTGTTTGAAGGAAATTATTTGCCTCTTTTATGCAATTGCATATGCATAGTTTCAAGCACACATGCAAACTTACCATAATATGGAATGAATCACAAAAAGAAGAAAGAAAGAAAGAAAGAAAGAAAGAAAGAATTTTATTAAACCTGAGACCATATCTATATATTTTTGGGTAGTGGGTGAAACTGAGGTATCAGCTGATCTGATGGAGAGTTGGAGGTTAAAAATGTCCAAAGATATAGTGATGAGACCGTCCTCACAGGAAATATTGCAGCATCGCTTATTTGTTCACATTTTCTTGACAAGCAACCTCTTGCTGTTGTGCACATAACTTTCCTCTCTCAAAAAAAATGCAATGGTCATTTGTTCAAATGGCTTAAAACAGCATGACATTCTTACACAAACACATAATGCTGCAAATAATGAACATTTTGACATGACTACACTTCCTAAACCAAGCTGCATGTAAAGAGACTCAGGCTATTGCTTTCACTTTGGATTCAGGAGTAATAGCAGATTGCAGAACAATACACAGTGTTTTCACTCCAACAAAGATAATTAAGGGATCACAGGGATATGCTACATCATACATGTATTGAGGATTTGGTAAAGACATTGAGAGAGAGCTGCGTTCATATTCTTGGCATTAAGTCAAGCATGTTCTGTGCTTGCCACATAAAACTCATCAGATCCATATAAGCATGTGCTTTACCATCTTCCCTGTTTGTGATGTTCATCAACAGTGTCATACAACAACAGGAGTTCTGAGTCAGTTTTTTGCAGATGGCATTATCCTTTTGGTTTCATTAGGTTTTCACCTCAAGTCTGACACCTTGGTTATTGCTATGAATAAACATGGCTTTTCACATCCATATGAGGAGTGAGCAGTTGGCCCAAGAACAGACATTCAGTAGGTATCAGGGTGAAATCAAAGACTATTAGGATGCCAGTTAGGTACAACACTTTGACTCATATTTAAATATTCAGTAATCCCTCTGAGCTTTTCTGTGTACAAATTAACTCTTGTCTATTTCTCCACTCTCAATATACAGTCAAAACTTGTTCCACTCTTAACTTAGCTGGCCACCTTCTTAACCAACTGATCATGAGTTACTTTGCTCTTATTTTCTAGCCAACTGCACGTGCACAGTAACCTGGACAACTAATAAAACACAATAATAAACAGAATCACCATAATAAGTCAATTTGCAGAACCTATGCAATACTAAGATACACATAATAACAAATTTAACTCAATTATTTACAGTCGATTTTGACTCTTACAGGTTGAGGTGAAAAGGGCTTCAACTTTGACTTTATTGTCTCCAAGGGGACACTAAGTCTTGTCTTGCAGCCAGGTGAAACACAGTACACACACGTTAATATAAAACATAATAAAAACATAAAGCATAACATAAAAGTGTGTAAAACATATGCCCATACACAAGCCCACATAAAACAATGTACATCAGCATAACATATAACCTGGTGTACATCCGGCCATCATCATCCCACTCGGTCATCAATGGTTAAAACAAGATCGCCATCATCACCCACCAATATCTTATGGAAGATTGATCACCAGCTGACTCATCCTGAGCATTTAACAGCCAGGGGTCCCAACTGCAGTGATGCATGCTGGATCATGTAGAGAAAACAAATCAAACCACTTTATGTAATGTTTTATCTTGGTTATCACTCCCTCAGGCTCTGGCTGATGCCCAAAAGAATATGGCTGAAATTCAAGCAGCCAAACTCTCCACAGGCGGTTGCTCTTTACTCCGAGATATGGTGAAAAGTTCAAGCATAGATGATCTCAAAGCTGCACAAATGCCTTTCCATATTAGTCAGAGCCAGATGAGGTGGTTCGGGTACCTGGTAAGGATGTGGCACTCTCCAAGGAGCTTATTAAGCAGCTGTCAGTTGCACAGGAACTGTCCTAAAGGACTCACTGCGGGTTGTTCCAGGTGCCAGGTGTAATGGTAACTGCCAGCAGGAAGTTGCCAGACAATAACTGAAGGTGTTTAACTATTGGATCCATCTATTTATGTGGTAATATGAGTTATTTCTCTTGGTTGCTAAGTCTTCAGTGACTGTTCCTGGTGTGCCTTCGCCTGATAATATGTTCTTCACAGGTACTACTAAAGTGTGACAGTTTGGAGTATAATTCCATCCTGTTTGTTGCTTCCCGCACTGTCAAGTGATTGCCAAAGTTGTAGTTTAGTCACCTTGATGGCTGCTGTGTTTTACCAAGTTGTGTTTGTGGTTTTGCCAAGATAATAAAACTCCATTTTTAGTGCATCCTCAGTTTTCCTGCCTTTCAGCTGCACTTGAATTTCTGACTGACTATTTTTTACACTTTCCTTTGGAGGAGTACTTGGTATGACCAGCTGGAAGGAGACCCCAAGATAAACTCAGAACACACATGGGGGGGACTACATCTCGAGTGTAGCTGGCCTGGGAGTGCCTGGGAATCCTAAAAGAGCTGAAGTAACATGCTGGAGAGAAACATGTTTTGGCAACCCAATGTATCTGAAATAGAAAATACATACATTATATAACAAATGGCGTCCACAGGCAGCTCTGAAGGCAGGCCATATGCCCGCGCACACACACATAGATACAGAAACCCTTCCTGCGGTGCTTTACTGCCTAGTGAGGCAACTTGACAGCTATCTTAGCTGAGAATTTTCCATGAAATTAATTTTTCATTGTATTAAAAATTGTCATTTGGATGAAACCGTCCCCTGAGTTTCAAAGTTGGATGCATTAATTAACTGTGACATGTCCAGGTCAAAAAGTCTCACTATAAAAGTAGAGCAGATAATTCATGAAGGGAGCTGTAGGATGGCTTAGACTAACCATAGCATATGAGACTATTTTGTACCTTAGATTTCGTGAACAATAGTATTCAACTAGTTTATTTTTAATATTTGCAAGGACACCATGCACACCACCGCATACACTCCAATCATCCGAGACAGAGACACACAGGAGTGTAAATTTGGTTTAAGAATTATGTGTTTTCTGATTCAAACCCTGGTTGAAGACCAGTGTCTTACAAGGTTTCTGAATCTGTGACTACCAAAGATTACAATGCTAAGAATGTATGTGGCGCTATTTATATGTGTTTTGGGTCAGGACTAGATACAAAACTGCTCCTGTGGTCATATTCCACCTTGAACCAACATGGACATACATAAAGTATTTTAGAAACATTTTTACAAAAATGACAGACTTTCCAAAAAGCAATGCAATATGACTTTATCAAAAAAAGAATAAAGGTTTTCTCACCACAAAAAAAACAACAAAAAACACTATTTCCCCCCTAAACCTGCACCTGTGGATTTGGATATTTGATCCAAAAATATTCCAGTGCAGTGTCGCCCTCTGAAACAAGCCAATGACACATTAAAGCACCTTTTAAAATGTGGTATCCCATATCAATAGGAATCCTTTGCACTGTGATGGCAGCCATGTTAATCCACTGTTGATCTACCCTGAGATCAAGCTGTTCCAAAATCAATAAAGCCATGAAAGCTTGCCTTCTGGCCTTCATCACATCCTTTACATCCTCTAGTTAATACAGTTTGATACCGTGCTACTGGTGTTTTGCTTTGCTTTCAGATGAGTGTGAAAAAAGCTGTCAGCATTTACATTTTCTGAATTCAGTAAAATCCCCAATCACAGGAACACAACCACAGTAGAGGCCAAATAAAGGATGAGTAAGTGTTTCAAATCATGTTTAGAAACAGAAAATAGAAGGCGGATTAACCACATTTTACATTTCCAAATATATCATCACATATTATATTAAAAACAACTAAAATATAATGATTTACAGTAGTGCTAAGTAGTTTCCAATTGTCTTATTACATCACTAATATTCCCAAATTTTAGGGTTTTTAGAGATTTTCTGTAATAGTCTATGTACAGCTGTAGGCCTATGTACTGTAGCTGATAAAATGTCACTAAAATTGCTTCTTTCAAAACCTGATAGACTTTTTATTATATCCCATAATCCACCTACCTTCCTACCTGTGCAGTTTTTCTCATGTATTTGCATCTCTGTTTGGGAGCTGCCGACCTGCAGCCCCCCGCCCACTAAAATGGATGAGGCTGGATTCCACTCCATATTTTGTGTCCCGCTTTGCCATGCCAGTATATCTGATCTGAGCGCACAGCGCTCCCCTCCACACAGCATTTCCACTTCAGCACAGCGATCAGCGGCTCCGTCTGCTGAGCGAAGTTGAGTTAACACGCCGGGAAACGCGCTGCCTGGATTCATGTGGCACCTCCATACTCGCGGTCCTCTTTTCTGCGGCGCGGGGGGACTTTTAATCATTGTCGGCTGCGATAGAAACACGTTCTGCTTTGGGGAATGTGTTTGTAGACACTAATAGTTGAGTTGCAACCATTAAACGCCCAGTCATTAAGTAGCCTACCTGCGGATCCACTGCAGGGGAGTTTTACCGGCAAGCGGGATACTGCAGAGAACCTTAAACAATAAGGATCTTCACAGAAGTGAACAATGCTCAGACTAGAGACTATCATTTGCACTTTTTCTGTGCTGTCTGTTGCAGCAAGAGCAGATTTTAAGGCACGGAATTGCAGCGAGGTGAGGGAGGCTTGTATCGGGAAAGGCTTCAGCTTCGCACATGTTCCTCTTCAGGAGATCCCAGGTAAGGTTGGACTGCCAAACAGAGCAATATAAATAGCCTCGGGAATAAACACTGTCTGCATTTAATGTTAAGCTCTAAGTTAAAAAATCCCCAAATATCCCATTGCATTTATGATGCAAAGTCGCTCCTTTTCACTGTAGGTGTTCAAAGCGGGTTGAATGCTGCAGGGGTAGCCCGTGACTGCATCAGACTGATCGGTTATACAGCACCTCAACCACCTGTCACTCACTAAGTTGCTGCGAGTCTAACCGGCCAAAGTTTTTAACCGCACACAAGGGTTATACTCAATTACAAAAACAGTCCTAATTGGCCTGACTGAATGCGCAGCCTCCTGCATCATTCAGCATGCCTCAGTGAAGTGACAGGCCTGCTGTTATCAGAAAAAAAACCCTCATTTAAAACGCCTGAACTCAGAGCCATCAGTTTATGTGAGCTGGTTAACTGATTACATAGGCTATTCATGCTGCGATAACACTATCCAATCAGCCATCAATACTGAATGTGAAAAAGAGTCCCCCAGGCAGGCAGCTGTGGCAAGATCTGTCTTGCGTGTATCCAGCAGAGGTCTCCGACTGTGCTAACCAAGCAGAGATAATGAATGGTCAACTCTGCAAATTAACTCCTGTCCTGCGAAAATTAAGTGATAAGGTATAGTGGAACTGCCGGCTCTCGCAGTGCCTCAGTAGCAGTCCCTAACCATGAGTCACTCATTCTGCATAATTTCATCCATTAGCCCTACCCTTTGCAGCAATTATTTCAAATACCTTATTGAATGAATGACACATTTAGGCCTGTTTGCATTTGGGCACTGTGACACTAAAGCCTATAAAATGGATACATGAAACATACATGAAAATGATACAGGTTTAATAATGTTTAGTTGGTTTTTCTACTGGCTGTCAGGGCTTGGAAACTTCAGTTTTTTAAATACAATTTTCAAAATACAGGAATACTGTAAGTGTATACTGTTTTAGCTGTTCAGATCAGAACAGTGTTTTACTGGAATAATATTTTATATATCAGTAAATACCTTTTTTAAATTGTACAGAATTTGTATTGTTATGATTTATAAGAGTTCAATCAGTCATATACTTGGCATGTTGTTATTATGTAAATGTGCCTGCATCTGAAGAAAAGTAATTAGGAATAATAGGTGTTTTTATTTTTTTTCATATTACCTCAGCTGAGTCGCCTCAGGTCGCCATTGTTATACTTCAGGGCCAATGATTCTCTCTATAAAGCAGGAAATCTGGCACAAGTAAAAGGCTGCATATCTGATAACAGGCACACCTGTTCAGAGATGGGTTGAATAACTAACTGATTAAATCCTTTGGATCCATGTCCCTGACATCACAACTAATCTCCCAAATGAGTGAAAAATTCAGTCTCTCTCATCTCCGAATGATGTCACCCTAAATAAATGTCTTTTGATCTCGTCTTTGAATGAGTCACAACCTTACGTGTCTGCTGGAGAGACAAGGCGTTATCAATACCTCAGCAAATTCACACAGTGATGGGGCATAACATCTACACGATCAAAAAAGAAGTATCTCCTGAAAATAGTTTAAAGTATCAGAAGCAGAAATGCATCTTCACTGTTGAACTTTGGAGATTAATATAATTTTGAGCTTATTTCAAATTTCATATTATGGATGGTATTTTACTTTTGTGTACTATTTCTATTGAGTCTATTGAAAATAGGTTAGTTGCTTGGGTTTTGTAGTTTGTTTTTTGGATAAATCTGGCATTTCCCTAATTAAAGTGCACTTAAGTACACAATCGAAGTAGAATTACTGTATAGTTATAGTTCTATGAAGGACATAAAGATCATAATGGATAATGGTTTTATTGTTTGGGATTTGGGGGTTTTACCGACAGATTACTACACAACATAAACACTACATACACAAATTTGTGTAGCCTTTATATTCATTATTTTCATGTAGCAGGTTTGTAATATTGGCTGTTTAGGAGGTGGCACTGAAGGGGTTAAGAGCATCCATGTGGCAGACGGGGAGCGTCTTCACTGATGACATTACTTTGGAGTTGATATTCCAGTACTTGTAGATTAGTTGGTCCTTGTGGGACGCGGTGTAGAGGGGCTCTCTGTATAGCTTATTGTTTCTGTCAGCCTTACAGCTGCCGTCGCACTCTATTAACTCACCGATGATTTGGCAAAAACGTCAACCTTCGTGAACTGGTCTACCTCTGTAAATGATGCATTCACTGCTTCTACATACTGTACATTTAAATTACTACTTTGCTGTCATGATCTGATACGCAGAGCCTTCAACATCAAATTGTAGTGACAGACGGAGCCCTCGCTGCTTCTGATGTAAGATGCCATTAGAGACCATGTTAGACATCAAATTAAACAGAAAACACTAGATTTCCCTCATCAAGTTACATATATGCCACATGTTTGATTTATATCTGTTCACATGTGATTGTTTTCATTAAGAGCTATTTGCCTTTTTCAGATTTTACTGTTTTTATTCAAATTAGTTGTTGCCTTTCACATTCTGGTTATACTGTGTGTTTTTTGGCCAATATGAGGCACTTATTACAACCATAGAGAAAAAAAAGAGCAGTGTATTATTGCAGGAGTGTTGAGCACAGCTCCACTTGTTGGTGTTGGTGGGTTGAATGCTCAATTGTTGCTACAGTATGTTTTTTCATGAAGCTAAAAATGAATATCAGATTTTGGCTGTTGTGTTTGGTCAAACAGAAGGAACCAGGTCAGGTGGAATGACAGCAGTAGAGTCAGTGTTATTGACAGAAATGTTGTTAGTACAGTAATTCCACAAGACTTAAGCGATGCTTCTGGCTGCTGAGCAGGCCAGGCTGGAGGCTGTCAACGGCTACATGCTGGAGACATTTTGCACGGGAGCATGAACTTGTGGATTGCTCTAAAAGTCTTTTGAGTGTTCGCACTTTCAAAAAGGCCCGGGGCATCTCCCTGTCCACAGCAGACTTTATTTCTATCAATTTAATTCAGCTGTTAACAAATTAATTTAGTTTTAGCCTCTTAAATCCACTTCTTCATTGCTCTGGTTAAAGATCAGGCCTGCGCTCAGTCTTGCCCCTGCTGTCTCAGTTTCCTCTCAGTGGATTACCCAACATCTGAGACAAGATGGGAAGATATGGAAAGTGAGTCATACAGCACAGCAGACTGCTGGATTCAATGGAACTTCTTAGCATGTCATATTTTGTGCTATCATTTGACGTCCATCTCTGTTTACTCCCAGCCAGGAGATGGAGATAGGACAGAAATAACGGTGCTGATATTTCATGTGATACTTGGCCGCCTGCTCAACGAGGCAAATGATCTCTGCTGAAGCGTGTAATGTGCACAGGTTCTCTACTGTCATGTAATGGGATGGAGAGGATTAAAAAGGGCTAAATGGGAGTGCCTGCAGAGGGAATGGCCAGGTGACTTTGTTAGCCCCGCAGCATACGCCAGTACTGCTGTGATGTATTGTCAGATTATTGTGACCTTCCTGTCAGTCACACATGTGGAGATAGATCTGAGAGTGAAGTCCTGAGAGGGATCGCAGTGTTTGCTGGGTTTATGGTGTGTATATGGTTTGCTTTTACATTTCACTTTGCAAACATCAAAATATTTGATAAAATTGCAGATAATTTTACATGGCAGCACCAGCATTTGAGGCTTCATTCTGCTATATAATGTAATGTGAATGTGTCCTACTGAGAAGCAGAGGGGGGCACTATCAGGGGAGAAGAATCCAAACAATCATCGTTTTTCCTGCGGCAGAGGGGATTTCTCAAACCCTGCCTCCACCTCAACGTCATCAGTCATGCTCATGAATGCCAAAATGGCCTCATGATGGGCTCTCTCTGCGGGTGTTCCCTCCTGAGAGCTGTAGGAAACATTGTGTCTTGCAAGTGTTTTTAGGGTTTCAGCATTGGAAGCAGAACAACACAACACTCAAAGCATATCAAAAGGCTTAAGGAGGGGAATGCTTGATAGTGTCTATGAAGGACACATTTATATTTATATATACCATTAAATAAAGTTTTTTTAAATTAAGTTTTATATGATATTGTGTAGAGTACAATTTAAGGCTATCCAACACACTAGTCCTGCGTTACAGGCCCTGAAAACTTATTTTATCTGTGAGTTTCTTGCTATGAGCTGTAGGGTCCTACAAGACCACAAAACTTTTCTGCCGAAGTTTGAACAGTTTTCTTTACTTAACATGTGAGATTTCTGTATTTGTGGTTTTGCACATACTTTGCTTAATGGTTTGAAGTGGACAGGGCCCAGCTGGATAAAGGCGATGACACCTACTTCTGAGCAACATTCAGAGTTTAGCAACATTTCAGTCAAAATCTAATGACAGTTGTGAGGTTGTTTTCTTATGTTGCCAGCACTGTTAATCAAATCTGATCAAACCACACCCACACGGTCCTGATGAAGCAGATTAAATAGGTCTTTTTGAGTGTTAAACTGTTAATAATTAATAACTAAGAATGTTTTTTCCCCATAACTTTAACGTACACCATGTAGTCATGAATATTTAATGTTACTGAGAAATTTGAAACCAGGTTTTCAGGGGCTTAAAACAATATCATTGTGAAGCTAATGTGCAGTTTGTGTTGACCTTGTCAGAGATGTGTCATCTTGAGGCTGGATGTCATTATATTGACATTTTTTACATACATGGTGGCAACAAATGTATTTAATAAACGTTGGTAATGCACATTTTCTTCATTTTTTTTTGTATGTACAGTATCTGTTCCTTTGGTATATGTTGACTTTAATCATCAGCCAATATTCGCAGTATGTCTGTCGCTGTCTATTGTGTCCAGGCCATTTGATTTGTTCAAGTGCAATATTGAAGTGGACCACTCACATGATCACCTTCATAAAGCCATGCAATTAGCTTATTTTTTCAGTCCAAAAACAGTCCACAACAGAAGTTTATCCTGTCAGTCTGGAACCTACAGTCTATCCAGCGACGTTTCTGTTTTAGCTCCCAAAAGGAAGATATCTTCAGATGTGAATTTTGATGTGTTTGGGTTTCTTTAAGGAGAGAAACTCATGTCTTCAGGGTTACTGGTTTTTTTTTTTTTGTTGAAAAAACACCAAAAGTAGTTTCTGGATAATATTTGCAAACCCTAATCCTGTCTGTGACCCAAGCTTCCTGTTTATTCTGTTTGTGGCCTTCAGCAGGGTTTATGTCCAGCTTTCTGTTGCTCATAACCATGGCTGCTGAAATGTTAATAAAGGCTACACATTTTAAAACCAGAAGGGATTTTACTTTGTAGTTGGGTAGTTAGTAATCTCTATAAACAAACATCTGCATAAGAATGCAGAATCTGTAGGCAAGGGACAAGAATTTGGTATCCAAAGTGTTCTGTTTTCCATTTGTAGTCTGAGTAGTATTGACCAATCACGTTTTAGCAGGCTTTAGTTGCATGCAGGTAAACAGTCCATGTGGAGAGTAAAAGAGGGGGAATGCATTGGCTGTAATGCAATCTCAGAACCCATCGCCATCGTCTGACAGCAGTTTAGGTTTTTAGCAAACTCAGAACCCTAGAGATTAATGTTTTAATCTATTTATTTGCATTCAAATTGTTGTCAGACGATAGCCGATGGGTTCTGAGATTGCTAATTGGACTGTAAACAATGGCCAGCGCGGAAGAGGAAGTCTTGGCCCGGATATCTGTTATCCGGATATCCACTGGCTACACTAGAAACCCCGAAACATTGGCCATTGCCCCCAGAGGCTAAATCGTAGTGAGACAATAGCCAGTGAGTTCAGAGATTGGGCAGTTATTAATGATGCTGTTTGTTTGCTAGTTTACACATTATGTGAATAAGGAAATCGTTATTCAGATATTTTCAGTGGAATTTCATTTGTTTCAATATAGCACCAAAGCTTGCATCTTTAGTGTTACTCCTGAATACATTAAGAATGGAAACAAAAACACATGAAAGAGACGCTGGGTTATTGCAGCTTGACCAAATACTTTAAGCCTGATGTGCCTTGTTTAGACCGCTGATTAGCAGCTGTTGTCATATAGGTTACTGAAGGAATGGTGCTGAGAACACAACCATGAAGAATTAATGTTTGTCAAACTCATTTGAGATAAATCGACTGTGAAAAACAAGGAAATGGATTGAAGTGATTCTCCTGAGACGACATGGCAATAGCTGTTTAATGATTTAAGAATCATTTGAAATGTGAGAGAATGAGTGCTCCTGCTGTCAACAAGAGATTGAATAGATGTTATTTTGATCTATTAGCTCCTGTCAACAGCTGTCCAATTAAATTCTAACCTGAAGCCAGTGAGAAGGAGCTTTTTCATTCTTCATTTAAGAGGTTAGCATAAACACATTTCCACTTTTTTTCCCCTTTCTTCCTTTTAAAAAAAACAAAAAACGTTTGACCAATATAGACTTAACATACTGCATGCTACATGCCTGATTTGTTATAAAAATAGAAGCATTCAACTCCTTTTTGGTAGGTTACATCTTATTATAGTCTCTTTCTACCAGATTCAGTTGATGCAGTGGACAAAATTCTGTTCATATACTACCAATCTCAAAATGGACTTTCAGTGGGATTCAGTGTCATATTTTTTTCCCGCCTGCAAATCCCAAATCATAAAATGCCACCAGAGTTATGTTGTTCTGTACGTGTAAGATTATCAGATGACTGGCGTTACTGTTGTGACTACCTTGTCTGATTCTATTTATTTATTTAGTTTTTAGAATTGTTTACACATTTTGCAGTAGTTGACAAAATTTCACCGTCTCTTTTCAAGCCGTCCACGGATCATCACTGGCTTTCAGTAAACAATCCTTAGGATCAATGTGCATTTCTTCACTGACACGAGGATCAAATTTTGGCTTTTGGCTGTGACGTATAGCTGGTACTTTTCCCCGACACCTCATCTGACTGTCAAAACCAAGCCATCGTGAAACAAAGCCCCCTCAGATGCCTGGTAGCTGTCTATCTTTAGCCACACGTCTGCCACTCCTGTCTTGTTGACAACGTCTGACTAGACATGATGTGCAACTGGAGAGGATGTTTGCCTTTACACTGCTCCTGAGGACGGTTCAGTGCGGTGTGTTTCAGCAAGCCGCCGTGGGGAGCTGTGTGTTGTGCAGTTGAGTTGTGTCATCTCCCTCTCAGTTAACCAGTCTGCTAGACTAGAGGACACTGTAACAGTGTATCAGGGCTAATAATGGCCAGTGTCGGTAAACTAAGCTGTAAATGCTGAGTGAAAGGTAATGATCAGTGCAGGTCTCCAAACAGCCACCAGCTGCTACCTGTAGTGCAGTCCTCTGCCATGCTCCACTTAGCAAGTTGACGCAGGAGAGAGAACTCGTCTCATTCTCAGGGGCTTCTAGGCGTGCTGCCCACGTGGATCGAATATCCACACCGGCCTTTTCATGCCTCCACTAGGCTTTTTTTATTACATACCCCTCAATAAATATCAAAGCCAGACATAGTGCTACATATGCTGATTATGTGGTGCTTGGCATTCCTAAATGTGCTGCACATGGTGTTGGGGAAATCCATACATTAATCTAAGCTGTAATGATATTGGTGCACCTTTTTTAGTACATGAATATTCAACAGCTATTACCCTTGACGTCAAACATAACAAATCATTTTTGTTATCAATAAATCTGATTATTTTCTAAATTAATCGTTTTGTCTGTAAAATGTCAGAAGATGGTAACAAAATGCACTTCACACTTTCCCAGACCCCAAGGTGACATATTCAGATGTTTGTTTCATCTGCCAAACAGTCCAAAACTGAAAAATAAATAGCCAGTTTACTATCATATATGACAAAGAAAATGAGCACATCCTCACATTTGACAAGCCGGAGGCAGAAAAATGTTGCTTTTTGACTGAAATTGACTGAAACAATTAAATATCACCCATTATATTACCCATTAATTTTCTGTAGATCAATGAATCTAACAATGTGTTCAGCTCAAGCTGAATTCAATCACTTTTAACTTGAATGGTTGTCTCCTCTGAATGTTTTGTCTTTGAACCCAAAGGAGTAGGTATCAGTTGCAGCTTCAAGGATTGTTTTGTGTTAAAATGCCCAGTTTTGGGAATGATCGACTTGAAAACAAAATATACTGTCTAGAAAACCTATTCCTCTACAACAATATCTTCAAAGCAAATAAAAATGTTCCTTCTGCGGCGACAGGGCAGTTATACATTTATATTTCTCTCCTCAAAGAGATTTTTTTTTATCGTACATTTAAAACCATTTCAATATGAAACACCATACCGTCAACACTTGGCTGTTTTATCATGCACACAGCCTTGCACATGGCATGTTGCAGTGGAATATCTTGACATATTCAAAAAAAGAAATACTGACACATTTGCTAGGAGTATGAAACTATTCCAACATCTTTATTCCTGTCCTTTTTCCCTTCACGCTGACTCTCCTGAGGATGAAGAATACCATCATACCATTGTACTATGCTGCTTTTATTGTAGACTGTTTTATGTCAGTGAGAATTCATTTCCTCTTGAACCTGTCCTCATTCACCCAAGGACATATACTCCCCTGTATCAGCATCCCCCCAGTTATTTAAAACACGAGCATGCCTTTCATTATGACTTCTGACATGACCCAAAATGTGATAGGAATAATGTCATTCAATTTTGATTGATGTGAATTCTAACTTGAGTGAGAAACTTGGCTATTCTGTACACAAAACCCTCTAGAGACATTATTAAAAGTGAAAAGGAAAGACTGTGTGGAATACACAGATTTATAGACCCATGATGATGTTCATATGCATTGGATTTCATTCTCATGTACTGTTCCTGAGGATATGATCTTGTTTCTACATGTAGATTTCTTGTCAAAGTCTGATTATCCATCAGTCAGAGGGCATGTTTCAGTGGGCTATAGAGTGAGGGGTGAATGCCTGCTACATTCAAACAATGTACAATAAGTACCTTGGATGTCTGAAAGCATATGACATTGAAGGAATATGATGAGTGTTGGATAGAACAGTGATTTACAACAACCTCTGGCTAGCCTCCTTGATTGGTTTTCAACAAGGAGGTGAAACGAGTGAGGGGTCCTAGTCTATTTAGGGTCAGTTATAATGAGATCCTAACAGTGTATCATTTCTAGATGTGAAGCTCATAAAGCCATAACATAACTTGCATATGACTTTATTCATACAGTATGTCCACCCACTTACTTCCTTGCAGTTAGACTAATTAATTTGTCATGCATTTGTTCACTCACTCACAGTTAGTCCGTCTATGCATATGTCTTGAGACATCGCAGTTAGTCAGCATCATTAATTTCCTTCCTCTCTGCAATAGTGTTCAAAGGTGTGTGCTGCTTTGTATTTGCTTTCAAGGTATGGATTCAATCATACGTTGTGGCTAAAATAACCCTAGTCTCACAGAAACCAGCCTGAATCTCTTTAGCTCAGATGTTGCAGCAAGATATTTATTAGGGAAAACACTGAGAATCGCTTGAGCCCATCAGTAGAAGCCCTGAAAAAGTTTTATAGAAGCTGTCTATGATAACAGGAAAGAGCAGCACTGCGTTTTGGATCTGAAATGAGTGCAATATGTTGTGTGCTGCTCTTACTGGTTGAAGGTCTATCCTGTTGCCCATCAGGAAAGGCGGGGAATTGCATTAGCCTTGGATAGGCTTGGACAGCCTTTTTCTTGACTAACCTAAGCAAACGTCAACTGAGCCATTTTTGACCACAGTAAGCAAAGCGAAATGTAATAGAATTGAAATATAATTGCCTTATTCCACTTGCTTTCCTGTAGGTGTACCTGTTTTAAGAGTTTTCTTCAAATAAGTGACTCTATTTGCTGAAATAAGGCGGATAAATCCCAAATCCTCAAGATGACTGATGACAAAGACGAGGCAAAAATGTACTATGTGAGGGTAATTAATTGGTCAAAAGGAGTACCTGGAGCACCAATGAAGCAGTAAAATGGAACATTTGCTAACGTGATGGCAGATAAAATGCATGATGGCAACAATAGGGTTTGGTAGGAAAAAATGGGCAGATACTTGAACTCACTTTACTTTGAATATTCTGGAAAGAGAGAGTGAGTATGTTGTTGTGACTAAAATGTTAGAAAGTTTTTGGGCTAATTTATTGATGGCTAAAATGTCCAGAGTTTTTGTTGACAAAAAAAAAAATTATATCCTAAAAAAAAGCTACCAAAATTCAGATGACTTTGCAGTTGCCTTTCAGTGATGAAGTGATGCGAGAAGGAAGAAGAAACTGCACTTGACACTAGGCATGTTGATCTCAGGGTGGCTTCAAGTGTGAATCCATAAAAAGTTTGTCGGGAGGGAACCACGGGACACAGCAGATGGCAGAGCACATATGCTGCGAGTCTCTTTGGCCAGGAACACTGATGAATACTTCTGAGAGTTGGCCTACCTTTGCTGATATGTGCTCAGGAACTCGGACACTTAATACTCCAAGCTGACTTATAAGTTGAGTTTGTAAAAGATGTACTTGCCATAGTGTCTTCATATAGACTGAAAATAACTATTGCGCTTGACAGAGCATATTATAGACAACATAAGTATTTCTAAAGTCTTGTTATAATTTTACTGAAAGGGACATGGACGTGTTAATTATTTGGTGATTGCATCCTCCCTGTAGTCGCCCTCCCTTCTAAATTTGTCACATTTCAGTTGCTTTACCTGTGTATCATAGGAACCAAATTGCATTCATGTTTAATAATGTTGCAAACTTTTCTCTCTATCGTGTCAAAAAAGTGGAAATACTTGCATACAAAGTTTTGTAACTTCTTTTTTAAGGATGACTCTTTGAGGGCTGAAGATCTGAAAGAAGACAGCTAAATGAGACTTAAACTAGGAACAATTATGTGTTAATATATGTAGTTCTGAAATGGTAGTTTTTGCTACACCACTCATTATTGTGGATGGCGAATGGGGGAGCAGGGACAACTTTGGTGTTTGTTTGGGTATTAACACCGAATCAAACAGCTTTTTCTCAGGGACACAAAACGTGTGACTCGAGCAATTACAAAATAGAGGGGTTTTGAAAGGCACCGGTGGAGGTGTTCATTGAATGTTCTGAACAGTTGCGGATGAATGAAAGACATCACTGGCTCCTACAAATTAATAAGCAAATGAACATAAAACATACAAACAACAGCATATCTAAAATAGAGACAGAAAAACAATTTCAACTCTTATATAGGCTTATTACACAAACAAATTCCCTCAGCTTGGCGAACATCAAGAAGCTTTGCATGTGAAAACTACTTAACCCAAGTAAAGAATGGGGAAAGGGTTACCAATATTATACCAATATATAATACCAAGTATTTTCAGTCCAAAAAAGAAAAAAAAATCAATGCTGAAATCTTACTATTAAATGGCGGGTATTGTAAAATGTGTGCACATCTCAGCAGGAAGACAGTAGATAAATGTCTTAAATGTCTTTGCAGCGCTTCATCAGCAGTGATAATAAGCTAGCTGATTTGACTGACACTCCATTTGATTACAGACATGGGAGTGACATGAAGTAATTGCGTCTTATGATGACAGCTTGGTGTTAATAAATCACAGAGTGCATGCATAAACCTCTCTCATTAAAACTCAACTTTACATTTTTCACAGTGTTGGTGCATGGTTAACACTAGTGACATAACATTAGTATGTATTGAATCTGCTTCTTGTTTTGTTATTAATATGTTAATGTGAGTAGGATTTGCTGCTCTGTATGCATGTTAAACATGATCTGGTGCCGTGGCTCGATGCAAACTGAAGTTATGCCTTCTCCTGTTAGCCCTGGACAAACTAAAGGACAGGGAATGGGTTAGTACAGTGAGGTTAGGCTGGGACAAGTCTCTTTTTTTCACCCTCACAGTCCTCTAAATTCTGAATGACTCGCCGAAGGCCAGCTTTGATACAAGGCTATTAGTGGGAAATAATTCCCCCTCAGCTGCTAAAGTATGGCATGCTCAGGATCACGGACAGCTTCAGATGGAAATCATACTTGTTACCATACAAGCAAAAGACAAACAAAAATCCCATCTGCCTAAGACTTGGCTCAGTGCAGATCTAATTAGTAAAGAAACAAGACATTTACCTGAAAAACACTTGTTTTCCTCATGTTTCTGCAAACTCTTTGCAACTCTCATTGGCCACACTGCCATTGTTCTATTTTTCTGTTTGAAAGGTGGGACATGTTGTGATGGGAAAGCTGATCTTCATCAGTTATAGTAATCTCCATCATAACACATTTTTAGAGTTAGCCAAAGTACTGTGATGTTACAAAAAAAATAATTTCATGATGTATCACTGCATGTCTGTGTGTGTGAGTGAGAGACAGAAGGAGAGAGAGAGAAGCATTACTTTGACAATTTAGCAATGCCAACAAGCTGTTAAATGTTTCACCTCCACCCAAAGCTACTGCTATAACAGTAGATTATGTGTTTATGTGTTGTAGTTGTACAGTATGCTTAAATGGTAGAAAATACAGGACTGTATCAGTGCCAATTTACAGTTTATTTGGGAAAACTTGCTGAGTTCCATAGAAATGCAAACAATGGAACTGTATTCAGCCAATAATGTCTGGCAGCACAGCAGAATTTTCTATCCCTTTTCCCAAAGCCATGAACCAGCAACATATGTGTACATTGTCTCTAATATAGCAGACCAGAGCTAGTGTTCACAAGCAGACTTATGACTTATTATGGCTTAAGGCTTGATTGTTAGGAACATACTGGGTATACGAATCAATGGCATAATAGAAGTGGATTATGCCGCAGCAAAGAAGCAAATTATTTCCCTAAAACTCAGTCACTCCAGAAATGTTGCACTAGAAGGCACTTTCTGAAGAAAATGTGGTGTTATCGCTGGGAGATCAACTGCTGGAGAAGCTGGCCGATGAGCTGCATTGCTGGAAAAGCTGTGTGTGACGAGGCAGCTGAAGGAGTATTAACTTATGTGTACTTTGAAATAAAGAAATAGATGGAAGGATTAAAGAAAGGAATAGAAAATGAGCTGAACGTGTAAGCACTGAAATGAGCTAAAGTGTAAAAGACTTGAAGTTTCAATTGAAATGTAAGGACTGACAGCAACTGACATGTAAGTGAAAGTGTAATTAGTGAAAAGAGTTGGCTGCTGAATGTAAGCAATTAAAGCAGCTGAAGTATTTGGTGAAATTTAAGTTGCAGTTCACTAAAAGGAGTTTGTGTCCATTGGATTGTATTAGCTGAGAGGAGGTGAAGTGTCAGTTCAAGTCTAAGGGTTCAGGTTATACTAGAAAATAAGTAGTTCTTACGATGTGTTTTCTGACCACGTCGGAAATCAAAAGTGTTTATACACAGTCACTGAATGATATAATCTGTTTTCTATAGCCATAATCTGTAATTGTTTGTGGTACTTGCAAGGGTTTTAAGAGGCAGGTACTAGGATATTCTGAGTGGTTGCTAGGTGGTTGCCAAGGTTTTCCCGTTGATTGCTATGAAACAGGTGATTTCCTAGGTGGTTGCTGGGGTGTTTCATTTGGTTGCGCACATGTGTATTCAAGCATGGCAAAGAGATGAGCTTCTCCCAATCGGTACATGGATACAGCAAGTTGCAGCAGGTGGAGCGGAATATTTTGATATACCTTTTTTTTGAAGACTCAAAAATAGGTAATTGGTTCAATTTAAGCTCCATGAATTGCTTTGGGAATGACTCAAAATAATCTACAGTGCCCATGTTCATCATAATAAAGGATGACATCACCAGTGCAACAATGTGGCTCACAAATGTGTTTGAAATAGTTTTTGAACAAAAGTGGAGGTCTACGACAAAAAGTAATATGCTATATCAGGCTTTTGCTGCAGGACATACTTGACGTAGGATCAATTTGTTGGTATTGGTCTTTTCATGCCGCTCACAATAAAGATGTCAAGTATCATCAAAATAATATAAATAAAGTAAGTTAATTTGCTATAAAATCTTTATATGACACTACAACAAACGTTATCGGTTTTTCTTTGCTGTAAAAGAACAGTCTGGTCCACACTCCATCCTGTCTCTTGCTAATATGTGGTCTGTGTTCCAGTAGATAGATTATCTATGAGGCCACAGAGCTGTTTTAACCTTGGCAGGGAAGGTCGTGGCACTTTGCTGAGTGGTGAAGTCCCTTGAAAGCTCCTTCCCATATGTTGATGTACGACAGGCTTATTTTTAAGTGATGTTTAGCTCTGGTGAGACTGCTGGAGCACACAGTGGGTTTGTTGTGTCAAGATGGATTTTTTTTCTTCTCTCCTCTTGACATATCTAGTGAAAAGACTGCACTCAAAATGTGTAGACCGAGGGACTTCTCAGTAGACAGTTTGTGATATTAATGAAGTTCCTAAATTTAGGTTTTTTTATAACTTCATTTTTGAATAGGTGATGATTTAAAGTACAAATATCACCTGCTTTTCAGTCAGTGGAGGATGTGTGTAAAGAGTGGGGCTATATGATGTTAGAATTATGAGCTTCATGGACAAAACATCTGCAATGGGAGGGTCCACCTGAATGCTCCAATGACATAATTATCCTCGAAGATCAAAGCCTTTTTTGTGGAGGTGCATACCCTATATTATACTGTGTATAAATGTCTCTTTATTTTGACAGTATCTACTCTAGTTTTCATATTTTCAGACACTTTTGCACACCATGTTCTTGTTTATCAGAACCACAAAAATGCAATTATCTGAGGAAATTAAATATGTAACATAACAAATATTGAAGTTATATTTAAACATTTAGTACAATTATTGTAATTCAGTCATAAGTCTTTCTGCGGATTTGTAATGTGTGGAATGATTTTTTGATTGATACTGCCATGCCCTTTTGACATGCTTAGCAACACCCACTGCCTATTGGAAAATGAAATAAAGCATTAATGGTACATTTTCATGAACAAACTCCCATAGTTTAATTACACATTAAAATTCCATGCAAATAAAATGGGTTATTTTTTGATGGAAAATAATAAGACATATATAAGACAAGTGTTATCAGATTGGAGCTTTTTATTTTTTACCTCTCCGTTTCATTCTTTACTTTTTGTACGAACATACACAAAGATGTTCCCTTGCTACAAGCCATTTTATGTACAATTAATCTGTCTGTTGAATATTATTATTATTATACTTACTGAACATCATTTAAATGAAATTATCAGCATTGCACATCATGTATATGTATATATATATATATATATATATATATATATATATATATATATATATATAAAACTTCTACAGGATGTATTGAAATATTTAGATTAACCTAAGACCTTTTTAGGATTGCCTATTCTACTCCATGGTGTACTGGATACACTGGTGTAATATTGTAATGATGAAATTGCTGTTTTGTTTAGTTTTTTTTCCTTGTTGAAAAGAAATGAAAAGGTACAATGTCGTTATCTTAAGCATGGAAGTTTATTCAGTATGTGTGACAAAATAATTGACATTTTACATGTCAGCTTCATGTGTGAAAAGCAGCCACTGTCATTGTTTTCTATTGAAGTCACTCAGACAATTTCTTTAACTAAAGAGTGAACAAAAGCAGCAGACAATTCAAGAATCATGGAGGTGCACATTTACATGTAGGAATTGAATAAAATCCATTTCTTGTTCTGCCGCTGTGCAATCTATCTGTTGCTGCATGCAGCGAAAATGTTACAGCTGCCATCTGCTCACAGCTGCTTGCCTGATTGGAAGCTCATGTTCATTGTACACGATGTACATTAGATCTGCTATTTTTTGAGGGGAAACTGAAATCTGGTTTCATCGCGTCTTGTGTGGGGAAGAGAAATCAGATTGTAATGTGAGTGCAGGGGACACAATTTAAAAATCTGTGAAATGTCATCCATGCAAGTCATATCACGACACAGTCCAGATACAGGAGGCACGCTAATGTCAGTTGTAAAGTGAGCCTTGGGTCTTGTTGAAATGTGCCACAGCTAACAACAAACATGCACATTCTATGACATCCTCTCTAAAAGGGCTACTGTAAGTCTAAGGCTGAATTCACACCAAATCAGGCACTGCGGCAAAAACGGCAGTCCTCCCATTCATTTGAACGTGGGTAATGTGTTTAGGCTGCAGCAGAGGGGATCGTAGGGGATGGCAAAAAAAAACAAAAAAAAAAAAACAGTGGCCCTGCAGCGATTTAGTGTGAATTCAGCCATTAGAGAGACTACTGGATGTCAGTTCAGTTCATAGCTGGATTAAATTCTAATAGCTGTCTGCAGTGACAGTCTTTCATTGTTCTTTATCAATAGCTGGTTTGATCATTTTATCAAGTGATTGTATTTCCCTTTCATTTCCTGTTGTGCTCACCCTCCCACACTGATATTGGGTTTTTATGGAAGTATAATGACAACAAAAAATTTGAGAGCACAAATCACATTCTGTGCTCTGCTCGCTCTACAAGTCAACGTTTGAGAGTTTGTCCAGCTGTTTTGGCAGCTTCTGAGCACTTGAGATCGCATCTTTTAAAGTCTGCACAAGGAAAAAAGTCAGCTTCTAAATATATATATACATATGACTATTAAGGACAACATGTAATTTACATAGTTTATGCCTTATCATATGGCTATAATTTCAATTATTGTGGGCGTGTCGACCTGCACTGTAGATTGAAGTTCAGTCAAATTCTGTTGCCTAGTTTATTCATACCGGTATGTCGGATTTGGGCAATGCCTAATCTGAAAATCTATGTCTATCTGAATGTAGCCACAGCCCATAATAATTGTATTATTATTATTATTATTATTATTATTTGTTTGAACCATTCGTTCTTTGAATCGGATCAGATCACAGTAAACCCAACCACCCTGTATCAGGCTCATTAGATTTGTGAGGGCAGAATTTCGCTCAGAAGTGACAATCAGCTCTAATCATTTTCCTTGTTAAAATTGTTCATGAAAACGGAAAAAGAAAACCCAACATCTGGTAAAGAAAATCGCGCTAGAAATGGAAGTGAACACAAAGCTAACAAGGCCACAATGATCTATAGCTAGTAACTACTTTTAAATTCATTTGACTCTCAAAATTACCCCATAATGACTTAAAAACTAAATCATTTGCCAACAAATTGAATGTGATTTTAGTCATTTAGTGTCAACGCATTTTGATTTTTAAGAGAATACAGACACCAAATACTGCTCTGTCTCCATCTGGTGGCAAAACTATCCCAGCTTTTATTTTGAAAGTAGAAGGAAGGGTCTAACAGGATGACCCTTCACTTCCAGGTCAAACTGAACAGGTGACCCTCTCCTCTCAGTTTGAGTTTGCGCTCAGGAGATTCAGACTGCCAAAAGTGAGCGCGAGCAGCTTTGATCATGACGAGCGTGAGAGTCCCTATTCCTGACTCAAATGTAGTTACACAATTCCTCTTGCTTCCTCAAATCATCTGTTACACTCGTGATTCTGTCCTTCCTTGTATACAGATCTTATCCTGCTCTTACAAATCCGTGCCTGTGCGCTCTCTAAGGTTGACTTGTAGACTGAGTGGCGCTCAAATTGAATGAATGCCATTACATTGCTTTATCTGTGGCTCTTTTTTAGAGAGATTTGGAAGGATGTAGATCATTAACTTTTGATTCACTTCAGTATTTCCCCAGTGTCATTAATTACGTAATGTGCTAGAGAATATTTTAAAGGACTGTATTATCTGTTCTCCCCACTGATTTAACTGTGATAACCCCTTGTCAGTGATACTTCTTATTGCCAGACCAAATGAGAAACACCACATTGTTCCTCTTCTATACAAAATCATGTTAAAGATCCTACAAGGCACAAGCCATTGTTTTATTCTGTCCATTTCTGAAATGTGTAATTTTTCTCTGTACAGAAAATTAGTTCCTGTGAAAATATCAAATTTCATGTGGGGACAAATTGTCCCTGAAGTGTTTCATGTTGGTGACACTTGAAATGTCAATTGGTTTGTGAGGGTTATGTAGAATAGGAGTGACTATAATTCAGTGGCATGTGGTTTATGTAGATTTAACTCAAGCATATTATCTAAACAGCAACCTTTGACAAAACAAAATGGTTGCAAACTATTTAGCATGCACCATGTTTATGGTTTTGCAGGTTATTTAAGAAGTTTAAATACTGTGTCTATGGTAACAAAACCATAGAAAAAGTGTGAATGATTTAAAACCAGTGTTGCCAACTTTTATCGACGGAAAGTAGATAAAGCCTGTTCAGAAAGTCGCTAGATGTCGTTAGATTACTTCACGTGCTAATTTGCATATTTATGACGTCAATAATTTTATTTTGAACAAAAATGACCTACAGTAGGAACCTAACTCAGCGTTACTTCCAAGGCCGAGGGCTACATTATGTGGGGTTACAGGTCTTGACAAAGCCCCATTTACACAAATACATATACCTTTAATACACACATTCAATGCGCATGATCAATACACACTTGCATATGCGCTCTCCCGATGTCTACCGTGCAAACATACTGTACACCAATCCATACACCCAAAACTGCTATTCTCTGGCCTTACTGTTGAAGAAATAAGTCTGATCTTGCATTCCTTATCATATAACTAGGACTTACTAGCTCTGTGCTGCAATACAAGAACAATGCTGTTTCTTAATTTCAACTGGTGAGGATGCTGACATTTTGCCTGGGATGTGCAGCTTTAGCCTCAATATTTTAGCATATATGTAGATATTATGTATGTGGCTATCAAGACAATATTTAAAAACCCCTTTTCCAGGGTCATCATTTTAAAAAGAGTCAGCTGGAGACAGCTTTTTCAACCAATTCAAACTCAGTGTAGCTAGCTAGCTGCTACAGCTGATTAAATATATTAAAAATGATAGAAGCCTGCTTTTGTGTACCTCTTTCTAAAATCAAGGACCCACTGTTTCAAAAAAAAGACCACGAATTTTGAGTAGTAGATCTGCCACGGTTATCACTGTAAACTACACGCCATACTGTTGCATAGCAACAGTAACTAAGGGGCGCTGAGGCTAAGCAAACCATCAATTTGAATGCACTGCTGCTGGGACTTTGGAACCGCAATCCCGCACACTTTTCTCATAACAAGAAGGCTACTGTATATGGGAGAACATAAAACTTAAATACTGTTATCCGCTCAAATGGTTGCGTGTCCAAAATGAGACCTCTTGTGAGTTTTATTGAATCATTGAGTCATTTTAATCACATAGCCTGCTGGAGTGAGAGCTCTGGATTTTAGCGTAACTGAATGTCCTGTTAATTTGCATAACAGTCACCACTTTTTATATAAATATCACACATTTTATATTAAAAATGCAAATTAACCTAGAATAAGGACGATTGTGTGTGTGGAAAAAGGATTTCTTGAAGTGGCGCAATTGGAAATGTTCACTTTTTTTTTACTTGAGTCATATATTCAGTGTCGCTTTTGGTATGGATACAAAAACATTGTTTTCTGTCTATTTTGCAGGTGAACATCTTCGTGTATGTCCTCAGGGAAACACATGTTGCACCCAGGAAATGGAGGACAAATTTGGCCAACAGAGTAAACAGGACTTTGAGAATCTGGTTGATGAAATGAGTCATGAATTGAGAACCACCTTTGTTTCCAGACATAAAAGATTTGATGGTAAGTCTGTCTTTTTTTAATATTTTTATGCTTCACGCTGATTAAGTTTCCTATTTTGTCTCTTGTTTTTAACAGTTTAATGGTCAGTCACCAAAGAACAAAATGCTGCAAAAGGGAAAATCAAAGGATTTAGACTGTATGTGTTCATTTAAAAAGGTTCACTGTTTGTAGTTCTGTAGCTGTCCTCCCTCAAGAGGAGACGAGATGTGAAAATCTCATTAATATGCTTTGGAGTGTAGAACCCTCTTGTTGGATTAGACAAACATGGCTTTTTGCACAGGAGATTGACAGCGTGAACAGCAGTACAGAGCCAAACTCTGCATTGTTAAGGTTGTTTGGTGGTCTTGTGCTGTGTGTGATCTTGTCTTAGCCCCATGGTGACTGTCTTGACCACCACACATCCACTGAGCTTCTGCTATGGGAGGGGGGGATTCATTACTGAACCAAGCCTCTCTTCACCTCTCCCCTTGGTATCCTTCTTTATGGAGTCAGCTCCTTCTAGTTAGTTTAATGAGAAACGATAATCCCTCCAGCTCCCAGAATTAGTGTGTGGGAAGCAGCAGCGTATCACTGTGGACAATGGTGAAGGGTGGTTGAGGTGGAAATTGTCAAGCATAGCCACCTGTCAGCATTGTCAAACAATTTATTAGGAAAGCAGCATAAAACCTTTTAATGACTTATCAATCAGAAACCTTTTAAATATTAATGTATGTGAATTCTCTTTCTCTCCAAGTGAATGGCAGGACATATCTTAACCTCTCTTAAGGAAAATGCCCTAATGGTTCCTTTTATTTTTAAATCAAAGAATATTGGATTATAATACTCTCTTAATGTACATTTAAGAGTGATGAAACAAAAGACGCATGCAATATTATTATTAGTACCCTTGGCATATACCGTATAACAAACTCCTGTATTTAAAACCCCGGCTTTGGCTTCCTGCAGTTGATAAATGTTTAGTTTAATAATTTCTAGTCGTTCATGAAGAAATAGAAAAACTGCCTGTAAACTCTGGCAACCTTGAGTGAAATAATGGGTAATTCATCAGTGCCAGTATAAGCAAACTTTATTTTTTTATAACACGCTAAAGAGGGAATACAAAGGGCTTTACAGGAGAAAGAAAATGGAGATGTCGAAACCACAAAATATAAAGTTATAAAAGCTAGAAAATCCAAAGGAAACAAGAGAGTTTAAAAGTTAAATATGCTTTTTAAAAGTGTGCTGAGACTTTTGCGGGACGTTATTCAGTCAAGGAGCAGCAACAGAAAAAGCAGACTCACCTGAGTAAAAGGTTATTTTATTCCAAACATGTTGCCATCTACAAGAACTGTAGCGTTGGCGGTTGATAGGTTACATTTGATAATGAAATGAAGCTAATTTATTCTATATGGATTACATTTAGTATGATTTATACATTATCTTGTCCTCCTGTGACATGGTTTGCATTTACAGTTTCATAGAAACAAGCTTCCTGCTTTCGTGTAGGAACACCTGCACATAAATGGCATAGATCAATAATTTAATTTGAGTATTATTAGGTCACACTAGCTTTTTATCTTGAATGGTTGTAGTACAGCGGTATTAGCAAACCTCAGCTTCTTTGATTTCATGTCCTTGGCTGTTATTTTGAGTTAAGGCTTATCTTCCGTCTATCGTCTATGATTCCACCAGATATATAATCATTTTTTCTGAGACTTGAGGTTTTGTTGATCCACAATGTATACCTCTGTTACATAATGCACAGTAATGCTGAGGTGGCTTGACCTGAGCCAAATGTGGCAGCACCTCTTTGTGTTGTATGATCTAACATTCTGTTGATATGCATAAATTACATTAGATATATTATGTCAGCATCTCCTCCTAGATCTCAGGCTTGAACAGCAACACTCCCAAAGATTCAGTTAATCCAAAAGTAATTCTAATCTCTGTCTGAAAGTAGGAGGTCGAAGCATAGATTTTCATATTGGGCTATCAATGTCAACAACTGAATAATGCTTGAGTGATTAATAGCGCAATTCAATACCCACCAGTCAATGTCTTGTCTTTCTGTGCTCATTCTTTTCAAACTATTCAACATATTATATGAAACAAATACTATTCAGTTACAGCATGCAACTCTCAGATGATTGCACACTGCCCAGAAACTCAATGTCACAATGCCTGGGTGATTTTTTAGTCTCTCTGTTTTTTTCCAGGAATATACACTTCTTTAGCTCACATGTGATTCCTGGAAGCGTGCATAAATAAATAAGTGTTATTTTGATCAGCCGCTGTCAGGATGGTGAATGTCATAAGGGGGACTCCAGTGAGGGAGGAAATGGGGTTTGTCCAGCAGCACTTAGATGCATGACTCCAGGCACCCCTCTTCCTCTTGGGGTTTGCTGCCACTCCCCATAATTTCATCAGCGTCAAAGCAGATGCCATATGCAGGCTTCAGCTCTGTAGTCCTCTGCTGTCCGGAGACTTTGTGTCTGCTGAGGGTCTCGACTGACTGGGAAATCTGAGATATCGATTGGTAGATTTGAATTTCACCCATATCTTTGTGTCATTAATTGAATCTGAGTGTTGTGTGTGTGTGTGTGTGTGTGTGTGAGAAAGTTGTGTGGCTATTAGTTTTGAGCAGGAGATTTAACCAGTCAGTAAATATTAGAAAAGAAAATGCATAATTTGTAAATTTCTGCATTTCTCTGACTCCATCGTAACCTGCCACAGGGCATCCCTAAAGCCTGAGGCTGCTGATAGGCTAGTTTTCCTTGCATAAAACCTGTAAGAGATGTACAGGGCTACATAGGAAGAAACATATTGTCTGGTAAAGAACTGTCTACCTCAGTAGACAATTTAACTACTATGTCAGAGCAAGTAGGTCTGTTGTTATTGTTGTTCTGTTTACATATTTATTGTTATTTGCACAGCTGTGTATTTTTTTTTTTTTAAGCAGGAGAGGAAAACCTGTAATTGTACTCTGTTTTAATCAGTCTGTTATTGTTGTTGAAAACAACTGAAGGAGCGTTCTCAGAGAGAGGCCTATTTTTATTTAATATCTGCTATTTATTTTATATAATTATAATAAAATCATAATACAATTTAAATGTTGATATATTGTGCAGCTGTATATTTTCACAACGGGAAGGAAACCCTGTCTTTGTATTTTATTTTGATCAGTCTGTTTTAATAAAAGTGCTTGGGGCATCTCACATGTGGCTTTGACTTACAACTGAACATTTAGCCCACTTCATAGAAAATACCAAGATATATATCAAGCCTTAAAATACAAAGATGTGATTTTTGGTCCATATCACCCATCCCTAACTTCATGTTCCTTAAACAGTATTTTGTGTTACATAAATAATTGTGCTGGCCTTGATATTGAGTCTGAGCACATAGTTAAAGATCCAACAATACAGAGCTGTTAGTTCATTTAGATGCTCTTTACCATCTATTTACCAACTGGCTCTGAAGTCCCACCTACACAGAGTCAGTGTATGTGTATATTTTCTTCTCTTTATGCAGAGTTTGTGATGAGTGTTACTGTAGCTGACAGTAGCTGGCCAGCCCACGCATACCTGACACCACAGCCTATGTGTCACAGTGAGAGGGCACAGTCTCGACTGTGCCAAGACCATCCGAGCAGAAATACAGAAATATCCAACAAGCAATGTTACACGGTACAGTTGTGTGAAGAGAGAAACGGCGTCATCTGAAAAATCAAAGCCAAACATGCAGCCATAGTTACTTCAATGTATTGATACATTTCACCTGTTTGCTAATTTATGTATCAAAAATCATGTCTGAATGTTCTCATTGTTTTCACCGTACATATATATGCTAAGAACCCAGGAAACAACTGCTCAGAGAAATTAGATAAGTGGCTGGCAGAGAGAATTCTTTTCCACTTGCTCATTAAAGACAGGGGTCAGGGATTGCAAATCAATTGTTGGTCCTCCCCTGACCATGAACACCACCGTGCTGGGTAGCCAAACAGAATATTAATGTGGTCCACCTTCCACAATTGATCTTCTTTGGAGTTACTGACTTACACGCTGTTATCGCTGGTCAAAAATCTCCTGGCAGTCTATTAAGACAGTATTTAGCAAATTGGCACAAAGTGGCATCAGTTGTATTGTTGCACACTAAAAATCACTGGGTCAAAATTGACACCAGTGCAATGCATACCCATGCATAGAAAACCACAGAAGACAATGGGTTGTTTTGACCCAGTGTTATTGTTTTTTTGTGTTACTGTTGGGTTTTTCACCCAAACTAAAATATGGGATGGTTGTGAACTCTTATAATCTACTCTAACTCTTTTTAAAATTACATGTGTTACAGATTGTTAATAATATGTGTACCCTCTGCAATCTTGAATGTCATATGCACATTGTTGTGTACAACTGACAATAGATTTGTGACCGTTTAAAGGTAAAACTTATTGTGTCTGGCACTGAGTCAAATTAACAATATTTTAGTTTGGGGAAATACAACAATGGGTCAAAATAACCAGTACTGGGTAAAGTTAACCTATTATTACGTTCGTGCTATATCGAGTTTTTACGCAGTGATTTCTAGTGCGTGGAAGGTGGCTTTTTTTTTTTTTGTATCCTTTTATACAAGAGTTTAAAAAGTGAAAAAAAGTTCTATCCTCCCTCAGCAGCCATTGTTGAGGTGCCCTTGGGCAAAGCACTTAACCCAAAATTACTCCTCAATAGCTGCCAACCATAGAAGGCCGTACTGTGCTGGCTAGCTACCAGGTGTGGATGTGTGTGACTAGATGAATGTGAAGCTGGGCGGTGCTGAAAAGGGCATGCTTGCTCAGCAAAACCTTTCTTCTGTTAGGAAGTCGTATTGGACTATCCAGTTAGAGACTGGAAGAGTAGGTGTGATTCAAGTAGAAATGCCACAGTATCTCTGTACACTATAGGGTTTTTATGTGGAAACGCCTGTGACTGTAGCAACCTCTATCTGTAGGATTCCTGCTTCTAAGTTTTTGGAAATGCAAGATTTCACTTATTATTATTATTTTTTTTTTTCAAATTCTATCTCTTCAAATCCCAGTTAACATTTATGAACCAGCACTCTATCAAAAGTATTCCTGGGGTTTTTTTTTTCCCCCTCATGTTAAAGAGTTGGATACGGTGACTTTCAAATATGAGGAAATTGAATCTCATTAGAATAGATTACATTAGATTAGACCTTTTTTTGTTGGATGTCTTGTCTCGACTCACCAGCATACCATTTACTTATATATTTAGCAGCTGTGATTTTACATTGAATTCCTCTGCTTTTAACTGCCCCTGTGTGACTCACATTTGGCAGGCCACAGGAATTAACACAAGAAAATGGAGATATTAAAGGTCAGCCCGTCATGTTTTTCTACAGTAGCATAGCACTCAGAGCAGCCCTCTGTAGACCAGCACTTCCTGTCAGACCAATCAATGACCCAACTTATGACTGACTTGTGGAATTTGAAAGTGCTCCTTTTTGCAGCAACATTGCTAGTTTCATGTACAGGCATGAGAGCTCAAGGAAGCCAAGCCATGTCCATTATATTATGCAATTTTAATAATCACAAAGTGAGAGATGGGTCCCTTTGAAACAGGGTTCTCTGTGCATCTCCAAGCTATATGCAGCTGAATCAGGTGTTTCTCAGAATCAGGACAGCAAGCTTCCAAAGGAAACTGGAGCCCGCTGATTGATTTGCAGCTTTTAATTGTGCAAACAAGAGATATGGCCCCCTCTTTGATTGGCTGTAGTCCTGTAGGAGAAGACACTGAGCGGCTCTGCTGGAGATTACAGGCTGTTTACTCTGCTGCATGAGGACCAAACAAGTCCTTTTTGAGGGTAGCTTCACTGATAAATTACAGATAGTTTTGACAACTGCTTGCAGGAATGTGTTTTATATAGACAGCATCTGACAAATGATCAGAATTATCTTCTTGTACTGAATTCATTAACTTTTTGTGAGTGCATTTGGCTCTTTTGGTAACCTTTTTTATTGGTGTGTGGCCTTGAATAAAATGCTGCACTCAAGTGTAAAATTGTCACCACACACAAATGCACAGGAGCTACCAAAGACATTGCTTACAACGGTAGAGCATTTGTTTTTACAAGCAGCATTTTAAGAAATTTCTGATTTTATATTCACAAGAATTTATGCCAATTCAACCACTTTCTTGCATTTTTGAGCAGTTACACAATATTTCTGCAAAATGTGTTCAAATTGGAAGAATGCTTACAAATGCATAAAATGATCCAATTTAGAGCCAGTTTAGGTCAAACAAAATCCACCCTGAACCTCAACAAACCAACTGTCTTTCAAATCAGTTTTGCAACGGATTGGTTTTACTGAGGCCCCAGCTTTAACAAATGAAGTTGAGCAAATGACCTACTGTGTTCCTGAGATTTTGCAGTAATTACACGTCCCCATTGTATTGATTCTTTAAATTTCACTCTACTCTGAGGCCCCATTTATACCTATAGCTACTTGTGTCCAAATACAGTACATCTGGATTTTGTCTGAGACAGGTTAACAGATATTTTGAGATATGCATCCCACATCCATCTCAAAAAACATCCAGGCAATTGTAATCAGTTTCTCAAGATTTAAGACTGAAATTTAACTGTGCTGCTATATAAACATTTACTCAACTTAAAAACTGAGGATTAAGCCATAGCCTATGATTATAGATATTCATTTTAGGAGGTGATTGTAACCTGATTTGTGCTTTTGATTACTTTGTTTGTGCACAAATATATGTGGATTTCTGCTTGCACAGATGTCCAATGTGGTCCAGTGGTCCAGGAAGCTAATGCCACAGTTTCCTGACCACGGGCGGGGGGAGGGGGGTTTATCATGGATTGTAATTACTCAAAAGAAGGAGAGTGAATTGTGGTAGAAAACCAACCCTTTTTATCCTCCGATGTTATGGCTGGTCACAGTTCAGGAGACTTTGCAGTAATTAATTCTGCAGGCCACTTCCCACGAGAGTCCTCGCAGTGGATGTCATCCCGTCCACAGCTGCCTCCATTGGTTAAGGGCTTCCCACCAGATCAAGTTGACTCCATAGTTTTTATTGTCTCCAAAAACTGTGGTCTGCTTATAAATGAAGAGCACGCAACTTGCCTTTTTTCCATCGGGCAGGCTCTGTTTCAAGATTGCTGAAACGGAGACTACTGGCATCTAGGAGAGCACCCATCAGTAGGTTTCTGTGAGAGCAAGCAGCTGTGGAAGTACGGAAACACAAGCTTTCTCTTGTGTGTAACCTCTGCACAGCTCTGTGCGCACAGTGAGGAATTGGAGCCAAACTGAGCTTTATCAGCAAAATGTAATGAACTCTCTGCAAGTTGGGAGTATTAGAATCGCCCCTGTCCAGCATTTCAGCATCATTATCCTCTGTTTACAGTTCTCACAGCCATTCCTTTGGTCAGACCTCTTAATTACTAGGATGTGTTAAGGATTTATGTAAGCTTTCCTGATAATTTTAGTCTCTGGCATTTCACTAAATTTGCTATTGTAAAATATGATCCCACTTGTGAATTTTCACTAATTAGATTAAGTTGTCTGTTTTTTAACAAAATATTTTAGTCACTGAATTATTCTGAGGCGATTCATAATGTAATTACTCATCGTAATCACTCCAAAACAGAGCTTAGAATTATATAAAATGTACTGTCCACATTAACAATAAATTCTGCCTTAATTACACTGGTTATATTCAATTAATATTTCAACTGACACATTGGGCAAAGAACCTGACTTCATTAAGATGTTTTTTTCTAAAATGCACATTTTTTAAATGAAATTAGTTTTGAATCTGTCATTAATCAGCGTGCAATTTCGCTCAGCACCACTGACTATTTCCATTACCAAAAAACGAGTCACTGAAGCACAAATCATGCTTGGAGCTTTGCATATTTAAATAACTACTATAGTCTTTCATTTACTTTAGTCTCATGAATGCTAAAAAAACATAGTTTGGCCAACATCACAAGTCCTGCATACTGCATGTACCACTAAAAGGGCCATATCCTCTTAAGATAGCAGAAAAATATGTGTGAAGTAAAGCTAATTTTATCAGATCCCCAATGGAAGTGACTTAACACTCACTGGTACATGACAGACATGCTAATAAACAATAATTACTTGTGATAAGAACAGAGAAAGCATGCATGTAGCACGTGATAAATCAGAAGCAGTTTTGGACTGAATAGATGCATGCAGGATTAGAGCCTAATATTTCTGCTGTGGCAAAATGTGACCTTTACCCTCCAAGCTAACATCAAGTAAGTTATGATAGCTGCTGGTTGCAGCTAAAAATACATTTGTCTCAATCAGGCACTAACATTATGAAATAACATCCTGTGTGTTCTACTACTTTGCAGATGAGGCATATTTTTCACATTTTACTTTCTATTGGTGTGCAACAGCTCTTGCAGCTCTTGATATGACTAATCGAATGTGATTTAGTGTGCTACTGTATCATGGAGAGTCATGCCATTTTGTTTCTCTGCTGCTGTAATCTTTAATTTCACCTGCAATGCTGTGCACTAATGACCACTTCAAATCCATTACACTTTTTTTCAGGGGCATTCTGGTGAGTGACTGTAATGAGCATGGCTCAGAGGGGCTGGATGGATCTATTAGTGCATATGTGGTCAGAGTGTGTCATGTGACCTAGCTACCATGAATCACTTTACTGATGCTAATTCAGAACATACTGATTGTTAGATAAGGGTGGCACTGATCTTTCCACCAGCATGTAGCACCATGAAACTAGAGACACTGAAGCTGCACTAATCAACATTTTTCTATTAACAATGGATCAAATGACTACGTGTAATGTGAGAGAGAATTATCACCCCACTCTGTAAATCCTCTTAACTCTAAGTGTTTTAGAGCCATTCAGCTCATTGTTTTGGTTTTGCAGCCTTTACTGGTTTTGTCTCTCTGCTCTCATCAACCCTGATGCAGCAGATAGCTGTTTTCAGTGACAAATCTCTGATAAACCCACCTGCCCAGCACCAAACAGCGGACAGATTAAGTTAGTATCGTAACTGGCAAACATAGTGCAGCTTTTAGCACTATATTTCCATCAGGAGTTGGCAGAGACCAAAATTGAACTAAAAGGAAGTGAATATTGGACTTGAATTTGTATGGTGTCCAGAAACATGGATCCAAAGAAATGCTAATCTGCCTGGTGATGATGTGTAAATAGGCCACTGTTTGCTAACATGTTCGCCATTTCAACTTTATGAGGGGATAATATGCCAACGTTGTGTTAACAGCTCTTTCCGCTGCCTCCAAGTAGCCAAAAAAAAAAAAAAATCAATTAATGCTGCTTTAAAGCTTTAGATTTGACATATTACTCTATAAAAGACAATAAGTGAGGAATATTAAACACTTTCTGCAATCTCCACTACCCTTTATGGGACTGGAGTCTCCTCTGGCTAGTCTTGAACTATTTCACTTTGCAGTTAAACGTGCAGAGTTTTGAAGCCTATTTAAATTTTAATCTTGGTCCTTGAAATCCAGGACTATCATTATGGATAGCAGATGGTCAGAAATATTATCATCTCATCCCAATTTCTGGGGAGTCATAGAGGTCATGAGGCAAACAACAAGTGGTGCCTAAAAAAAAGAGAATGCAGAATGGCTGCAAATCCTACAGACAAAACTGTTTTGTGGAAACAATCATATTGAAGGATAATTTATTGCACTTCATCTGACAGCCTTATGCTTCCAGCATATGGAGCAATACTCCAGTGCAAATCTGTATATAAGAAATCATTCAGAAATATATATCCTTTCTATCAAGGTACAGGAATGTATTTTGGGTTTACAAGAGATATGGACAATACAGAGCTCATATACTGCAAACACAGAACTTATTGCTTTCCAGGAATATATGAGGAGAACTCCCATTGCAATGTCAAAAGTAGTTTACTGGAGATTAAAATCAATAAAGCTGTGAAGTCTCTTCAAAATGAAATCAACATCAGAAGCCCTAATTGATTTGCTATTTTGGTATTTTTTGGTTGTCGGCATATTTGCTGTCGGCATCGCAATCAAGCAGACTTCCTTTTTAAGCAGCATTCTGTCTTGCAATCAGACACATTTAATGTTATTTTGTTGCATTTCTATTTTAATCACGAATTTAAAAAAGGTTCCCAGTGCATCTTATCGCACAGCATAATCTATACTAACATGAAAGACAATCAGACAATAAGTAACACTTTTTCTTCTCTTCTTAACCCAGAATTCTTCCTGGAGCTACTGGACAACACAGAGAGGTCCCTGAATGAGATGTTCATGAGGACTTACGGCACGCCTTACATGCAGAACTCGGAGGTCTTTGAGAACCTGTTTGCCGAGCTGAAGCGCTATTACACGGGTGGAAATGTAAACCTGGAGGAAATGCTTAATGACTTTTGGTCGCGGTTGCTGGAGCGTATGTTCACGCTGCTCAACTCCCAGTACGTCATCACTGAGGACTATCTGGAGTGTATCAGTAAGTACACCGACCAGCTCAAGCCCTTTGGAGACGTGCCCAGGAAGCTCAAGGCTCAGGTTACCCGGGCATTCATCGCTGCACGCACATTTGTCCAAGGGCTCTCTGTTGGCCGGGAGGTGGCCCAGAGAGTGTCTAAGGTAAAAGTGCTCACCACTTTAGTAACATTCAAATTTAACTGGATTATAAAACACCCAATCAACTGCTTGCTTCTGTCATTCACAAACCTAAAACAAAACCATATTTCAATTGATGTCACTTTCTGATTCTGTTAAAATATTCAGCATTTCACCTCAGCTGAAATTAAGACCTGCTGTGTATCCTACACACATTTTAACAAGCCCAAGGTCTTGTTTAGTGTTTCTGCAGAAAGCACACATTTCCTCAAGGTTTTTCCACCACGAACAAGTTCCTCCCAGATACCTTTCTGACTAATGTGTGCTCTCTTGGTGCATGTCTTCAGGAAGTTTGGGGCTCGAGGCGGCTTGCTCAGGTGCTGTCTAGAAAACAGTGTTGAAGGGTATGTGGATTGCTCAGGAGAAATGCCCAGACAATGAAAAAGGAGAGAAAATAAATTTCCTGCCATCACTGTTTATTGCTCTATTGCCTAATATTTGTTCACCCAGTATACAGAAGCCATTAATCATGCTGTAACCTTAGTATTCTGTTTGATGCCATGTAATCTTAATGCAGCTTCTGCAGTATATCATACTGCCCTGGGAGTGTGTGTAGTTTTGATCATGTACAAAGTAAGATTAAAGAAAAAGCAAGAGGCTAAGGCTTGGATTTAGTCACACTCAACAACAACAGGACTGTTTCTACACGCCTTCTTATGGGCTGAGAGAAGCACTGATAAGCCCCACGCTGCAAATCCCCAGCCACCCTGGTTTCTTTTCACTACTGTATTGATATCAGTTAGATTGGATTATCAACACTATTATAAATATTTATAGACCTGCTGTACAGTATATAAACAGAAGGCAATGAAAATATAGTAACCCTCAATCATCAGAGATGGAGGAAGACACTAAGGAGAAGACACTGCTGTTCTCTAAGAAATCCAACATAAATTTTCTGTAGTCCCACCATGGTGCACTCATTGAACTTTAAACATGCTCCCTTCACTGTGTGTGTCAATTCCCCCCTCACCAGTAGTATTGGTGAGGCTCATTTAGAAGCAGCCACAGAGGATGTGTTGTTAGTATGCATTTACTGAGTTACACTCGGCGTGTCTTACAAGCCAACATGTCCCAGCTTCACCTCTTGACATTTCAGTGGGACCAGAGATCCAGGTCATGTGTCTGGGACTGCAGCCCTTTGATCCACAGGGTATAAACTCATCATGAGGGATTGGGTGTAAGCATAATGGAATAAGACACCCTGCTAAAGGTGTCTGTTGCACAGCGCCTTGAAGATGTGACATCCATGCTTATTGCTGCTGCTGGGATATATATTGAATTAAAGTAGATGATGTAGTACTTTATTTCTTTTCACAGCTTAAGAGACAAAACCCAAAACCCAGGGGAGCTTTGAGAAAGCAAAAACTTGTGCCTGGAGTCTGCATCTCACAAACAAAGCTCATACTTATCCCAGATCATTACCCAAACAGTGCATCTGCTTCTGTTTATTTGAAGTGATTAAAATCTTATAATCATCTGTCTGGTTATTGATACTTGGAATATTTTAAATTCTCGTGTGGGTAACTAAAAAGAATACTTTTGTTATCTGAATGCACTCCCTGCAGTAAGATGGCAATGAACTTGACAGATGCAAAGGTGTAAACAATGTGGCGACATTGTGCTGTGTTTCCATTAAAGCCACGGTGACCATTAATGGACTGCATCAACTTTGCAAGATGAAAATGTTGAAAATGAAATTGCACAGCATGTAGCCAGTTAGGAATCATTAATTCAGTCACTTTTTATATTTTCATACAATAGAATGAATGATTGTTGATTTGTGTATTCAACTCTATTGTTATTTGTGTTGTTGATTATTGTTATTATTATTATTATTATTATTATTATTTGGGAGATTTTCACAACTCAAAATGTGAGAGAAGGTGACACACTACACTGTTTTTGTTTAGGATTATTAGAGTTTGGAGGGGAAAAAAACTAATATAATCTCACATTTTAAAATACTACTGTATCACTAATTAATGTGATGATTTATGATGAAGGAAAATTATTTATTGTTAAAGAAAAAGACGACCAAGTTTGAAACTATAGATTCTCTTGACAAGGTTTTTTACAGAAAGAATGAATGAGGAACTACTGCTACTACTGCTACTAATACTACTATTACTAATAATAATAATAGCAATAATAATTCTAATAGTAATGACAGTGATTATTTCTCCCCATGACCTCTAAATCTACAGAGAAGAGATTCCTGTCTATTTTTTAAGGTTGCCCGACACCTGTGTCAGGTGTGATAGATGTTGGCAGGAGCATTTTTAGAATATCCAGTGTCAAGCTAGTATGTGACAAGTTGCGCCGGTAGTCTGCGAGGTGATGTGTGAGGGATGTCTGTTAGTCAAGGCAGGTGCATTAGAGCCTTCATTGGAGCCTGACAAAAATACCTCCACTCCTCTTTTTGATACTTACCACTGAGGTGAGAAAGAGGTAGGGGGTCAAGGCACATCAAACATTAACACATATAACCAAGATCAGGTCATTTATCTAATTTGCAGACCTAGAGAAGGTCATCCATGTTTTTATCTCCTCCTGGTTTGACTACTGTTACAGACTTTATTCTGGTCTTAGCAGGCGAAATATCCACCGACTACAGCTAAGACAAAATATTGCTGCCAGATTTCTATCACACACCAAGAAAACTGACTGTAATAAACCAATCTTTGCTGCACCACACTTACGTCTATTTTAGAATTGATTTTAAGATTGTATTGCTTGTTTTTAAAGGCTTTGCTTGGTCAGGATCCTGCTCTGTGATCAGCTAATTCCCCACAAACCTGATAGCTGAGATCTTTTGGCAGGGCTCTTTCAGCCTTTTTTAATGGGTCCAAAATCCCCCCAGGCAGGCGCTTTTGCTTTTATCTCATCTCATTCTTATTTTATTTAATTTTTAACCATCTGTTGTTGTATTATCATTGTTTTACTGCAAGTCATTATGTAACATTGTTTGGAAAAGTTTTTTTATGAGTAAATAAAAAGTTATTATAGTCAGATGCCACTCAGTGAAACTTTCAGCAAAGTGTACATTTTCTTCTCACTTTACTTAGACAATTTCCTTTTACTTTCCATAGTTTAGGCTTCAAGGACTTGCCTCACAACAATACAACCCTTGAGGCAAATATTACTGTTTACTTAGATAACTGGAAATATGGCAGTTCAGATAAATGAATAATAAATAATAGTAAAATAAGATTTTCTTCCAGACTTCTTATACTATCTCCAGCTACTTGTTTTGTGACACGTGTTGTTTAGGCACAGCAACCGTATGCATTTGGCTGAAACTAAATCATATGAAGCTTATCTGGGCAGCATAGAGGACAAGAATGGCGACGGTGTAACCAAATGCCATGTCTACAAAGTCCCGTACAAGAACCACAGCCTATTTAATAACATTTTAGATGTTTTCTATGCTTTAAGAGCTGACCATCAACTGGTTCTGTGGTTGCCTAGCAACAACACAACAATCCTGCGAGTTGTTCTGCTTTTAATGATCTTCAGGGTCTTTACATTATGTTCATTTAGCAGAAGCTTTTGTCCAAAGCAATTCAATTTCTCTCACTAAAATAATACTGTGGTTTGGACCAAAACATTGAATATGTGAACTTGAATGTGCCTCCATTCATATTTATGTGATATACATATACAAGGAGCTCTTAAACACAACTAAAGACATCTGTTAGTATTTATCACATGTCCAGAAATACATTATTTTGTTTCAGCATTTCTAAATCAATTTCTGTAACAGTGTATGTGTGATTGCTGATTTATTCACCTAAATCAATCTTTAAATTATTAACAGAATCCTGTTTTAGAGGTGCTTTGAATGATAGATGTTGTAGGCGAAAAAACAAATAGAGGTTGTTTGAGATCTCATTGGCCAGCAAATTGACACCAAAAGCTGATATGAAGAGGAAGTGAAGAGAACTACCTCTTATAGCCCACTCCATTACCTATCTTCTTCATTATCTATACATTAATCCAGTTACTACAGAACAATGATATATTTCAACGTGCTGTTTAACGCCTATTGCTTATGTAGGCTTTCTTTCTTGCAAGTCAAACAAGTAAAGTCATGAGGTACTAAACACGATTCATCAAATGTGGAGGGATTATCTGTGAAAACATACTTAAGAAATATTGTGTCAGTAATATTTATGCTTCTCTTGTCTAATAGCATGTGTTTTTTTTTTCTTTTATCAGTTGGGGCTTTGTTTTGCCTAATGTGTGTTTATAACTGGATGACTGATGAAACCTTACCACCCTCTTCAAACTCCACCTGTCACACAACAACATCATATCCTTTTTCTATGTTAAGTAATGGAAATAAAAACCAGAGAAAGCTGAGTTACTGAAATACAAAATGCTTGACAGCTAGTTCTGACTGATGAGTGGGCAAATAAATGTGTCTTTGTTTAATATTTGACATGTAAATGCAGCTCAAATTGTTTGACAATGATCACACACACTGTGATTGACAGTGCTCGCAAATGGTCAGCTTTTTTTCTGAACATGCACACTAATATGAATCTTTGACTGCAACTTTTTTCAAAATAATAAACCGACAATAGTATTCTGATAAAACTTAAAAGTTTCCAAACTGTGTTACACAAGTAGTTGTTTTTTTTCTGGACAACTCACTTTAAAATTGCTAAGAATCCTCAATTGTGCTGCGCTCAGGGAAAGTAAGTTACATTAAGTAAAAAGTAAACGAAAAATGACAAACATTTAAATCCTCCTGGAATTAATGCAACTATTAAATGACAGAATGTGATTCAAATTATAATGGATTTTGAAGGAGCTGTCCAGGTGCTAATGACTGGCTGTCACACTCTGTGTTCTTGCAGGTAAGCAGCACTCCAGCATGTATCCGAGCACTGACCAAGATGCTGTACTGCCCCTTTTGTCAGGGCATACCAGCAGTTAAACCCTGTAAGAACTACTGCCTGAATGTCATGAAGGGCTGTCTGGCCAATCAAGCTGATCTGGATCCAGAGTGGAACCAGTACATTGGTAAGTCTTTTCAAGCATTACTCCAGCCATTTTTCACCTGGTTCTGTTATTTCCCAAACCAATGAGATTTTTTTAAAAGTATATTTATGCCTGAGTGTGTGGCTCTGCAATATGGTTAAATGGGCAAAACAAGCACAGAAAGCATGTTACATCATATTAGCACTTACAATAATGAGACATGTAAATTCAATTTTCACATTTACCATTACCTAACAGCGACTGCTATTTGTTGCATAACACAGTGAAGCCAGCAAGTAAAATGAATTACTTTTAAACTGTTTAAACTTAATCTTTTAAGCTGCATGTTTTGGACCAGCAAGCTACTGTATAACAAAGAATAAGCTGAAAGCTGGAGTGTTGATTGGGTGAGATCTACAATAGCTCTAAACAAGTAGTGTTGAAACATAAATGCTTTCGGCACTTTCAGGCTGATGTTTTATGGACGTAAAGAAAGGCCGTAATAATTTATATCGTATAAGACACTGAAAACCAAATGGTGAAACGTAACTACTGCTGAATACTTAATGTTGGAATTTAAATACCGCTGAATTTTTTCTATCTATCTGTTTAAGTTTCCCCCTCTGAAATTTCAAGGAGGTTAAATTTCACAATTAGGTATTGAGTTGCTTATATGATTATGGCCTTTCTTTGTGTCCATAATTTTGGGTGTTTCTTTTGGCCTAAGCAAGCTGAATGTATGTAACTCTATAGTAAAGCATTTACAATGGTTTTGTTTAAAATGGACTGATATGATAAATAAAATATAAAAAGATGGCTCAGGTCAAAATGTTTAGCTTGTAAGTCTGCAGGATTACAGAAATAGGTGTGTTATGTTGTCGAGTTTGACTTTCTATTTTAAGAGAGGTTACAGCTGGTGCTGTGTTGTTTGACAACATCAGTTCCATTGATACACATTGGGCCCTCGGATAAGAAGGTGCTTTGTTTGTCATTCTTCTATCAACATTTTCTTGCATGAAAAGATTTTATTCATGGGATTCTGCTCTCCTGCTGGGCTAAATGGGGACTTGTAATAGGGCAGAACTGCACCACGGGGAGTGTCGAGTTTTGTGAAGAGAAGTTCAATGGGAACTTGTTCAGGTCAGAGACAGCAAGTACAAACATGAATGTGATATTTATATATTTATTTAATATTTCATAGAATGCCTTGCACAGATGATTCCTGCTGTCATTTAGATAGGCTCATCCTGTAGGATTGGACTAAAGTGGTGACAGTGAAAACGTGACTGGGCTGCTATGAGAAACAGGAGAAGGAGCTCTGGTTGTTCCTTGCCAGCCTTTGGCAAATAAAACATTGAAATCCCATCACTCAGAATTGCATAGTTGGGGTGTTATATGATATAGCCGTTTTTACTAAGAAGTTGGAACTTTTAAGCACAATTAAAGGCAAAGTAAAATAAAAAAATAGCATAAATTGTTTTGTTACCTCTTCTCTTTTCTCTCCCTGTGAAACGCTAAAATATTAAAGATATGACTCATCCTGTTCACAAATGTATCTAATCAAATGTATTTGATCGTAATAGCTAGCAAAGTGACATCATGGGTCAGAGGTGTGTGTTTTGATGTCATTTGGCAAAAAAAAATGTTGCTGAAATCTAATTTATTAATTTCTTCTCATCCCCCACCTCCTGGTCTAACATCACTGGTTGAGGATTCTCCAAAAACGAATGCTCATAAAAGTCATGCTCATTTTGAGCGATCAAATCCCTCTCGAAAGTATTCCCGTGCCCACATACTCTGTTTCACTCGGAAACATGTCACATAACAGAAGCTGTAGATGTCAAACTGCGTTTCACTGGGATTTGAAGTGATATTTGACCACTACGGGGCAGAAAGAGCAACAGAGCCCTCATATTTTATCAACTTATCAAGTGTGTGTTACCAACAAATGCCTATTTACACATCCAGCAGATAGAGTAGCTGACGAATGTACATCCAGTATTCACTCCCCTTTTAGCTCTTGTTTAGTCCTCCATTTCCTGAGAAAACATTTAATTTTTTTTTATTTATTTATTTTTGGCTTGCTTGATGTTCGGTCCTCCCCACCAGTCTGTTGTTATCTTTGGCACTCTGCCATTTTACGCCCGGGCATGGAGTGTACAACCAGCTTGTGTATGCTTGTGACCTTGGAGCAGCTGCACAAAGTTTTGTGCCAGTCTTTGTGAGAGCCACTGGGGCTATATGGACCAGCGAACCAAAGCAATGAGGGTGAGAGCTAGAAAGACCTTCAGGGTGGAGATGTTGATTCTCAGTGGGATCAGCAGCACTACCAACATTTTCACATTAAAGAGAGTAATTTGATTCAGTGTTATTATCAAAAATATCTCTTAGTGAAGCTGTAAAGGTACGTTTGATACACACATGTACATATAGACCTTGAGGACAAAAGTGAGGAATGAGTTTCATCAGCAATAACCACAACAGAGTGCATAATCGAGAAAAAAGGTGAATTCTTTATTTTTCAGTGGATAACAATGTCATTATTTAATGTCAATCAAAGCATATGACTCTTCTTTTTAAAGTCTTTGTGGGGGTTTTTTTGTTTTTAGAAATCTATGAGATCTGGGGTAGTTTTGCTTGTTTTGCAAAGCATTGGAAAACAACCAGTTTTAAAAGATTACTGACGATATTATGTACCTACATCCATGGTGTCTGACAGTTTAATTCTGGGACTATACATTGCATGATAGGCAGGAAAGAAAGCTAAATTTGTGGGTGTTTGCTGTGGATACATGCATACACTAATATCAATGTGGAAGCGTATCTGTTTCACGAATGATCCATGGTGGCCTGAATATCTTTGTGTGTTCAACAAGCACAGGGCAGAGCAGCTGCAGTGCGGCAGGAGAAAGGACAAGACTGACAGATGCTGGCATGTTTTATGTTGGGGACTTTAGGAACTTTCTCCTAAAAGCTGGGGTGCAGTGGAGTGTAAAGCACACATTAATGAAGTTTACCAACCCCTCAAAACCTGAAATAGTGTATACGCAGATTTCATTACGCTCAGTACGCTCTCTTGCACTTTTTCTTTTGTAAACTCTGGGGTCATTTTGTCTTCCACTGGGTCTTGGAGCAAAGCACCACAAGTGGGAATGAAAACAAACACTTCTCTGAGCTGAACACAGCAAAAGCATTGACTGGTACAGATCCCAAGGGACACAGAAGACATTGGTAGTCTGGTGGGACATCAGATAGAGTCTGAAAGTTCAAGTTTTCTAAAACTGTTGTTAGATATTCCTGCAGTTTAAACCAAGTCGAGAAATACTGTGAAAGGTTGAACAGCTTGATGCAGGTTTAGTTTTAAAGCCAATTCCATATATCCTACAATGCTTTATGCAATGATAATTTTGACATATAATGAGGGTGTATTCAGAATATACGTATATTTATTTAGTTATTTGGACAATTCAGCTTCACCAACTCTAGCAACTTTGTATACTCCTGATAGAATTCATTGTATATCCAAGTGAGCATTATGAAAATGAACTACAAACATAATTACATATTACATTATTTATTCACTCCATCTTGTTGCAAAAGAATACATATTGTTAGATATTTCTAATATTTGAACATCATCAATATGTTTATGAAAACACATATTGTTCATAGTTTTAATTAACATGAAGATTATACATACATTTTGAGCATTACTGTATTTATTAGCTGAACTTAGGCTTTTGAAAAACAGTGTATAGAGACGCAGTGCAGTATATACATGAATAATTCAGTAAAGGTTGATTTGGATTATATTTTATGGGATTCTTAGTTATTAGTTTATTCTTAGTTATTGTAATATAGCTCTCTCTGTGGATCAAGTCCTTAAAAGAACCACAGTCAGCCATCTTTGATCTTTCCTGACACTGAGGGGCGTGTTGGAAGTTTGAGTTGTGTTATATGTTGAGTTGACCTACATCATTAAACATTTGATCTCTGTTTAAAATTCAAAAGAATTCAGTCAGAAATTGATAAAACTGAATACGAGTGGCTAAATGAGTGGCCCATTGCCTTACAGCAAAGCCTCTCATGAAAGCTAACAGAATTAGATATCTGCATTGGACACAAGGAATCTCTATGTATTCACACAGATCCATCATTATTATTTGATGCTCTATTTGTTTGATATTTGTTTTTATCTTGTGTTTTATGTCTTAATATATACGGAACTATTTACTTAATGGTATAAAATACAATTACTATGTAGAATCATTGTGAGAAAGTTTCTAGTTAACCTTTCTAGATTAATTTCAATTTAATAAAATTAAATTGTTATATTAGCTCAATACTTTATTGCTGAACTTTTATTTAGCTCACACTTCATGTCAGCAGAACATTGCAGCATCTTCCAGGCTTGTGATTTGTTACATAAACAGCTCATGACCTTTCATGGGGGAGGGGTGGTGGTGCTGGAACTTATCAATTAATCAATATCTTTATTTGTCCCTTGTGGGGCGATTGGATATGCAGCAGTGGGATGCATACATTTAGCACACATAAAACATAAAAACACAGGACACGTAAATACAACACTAAGACCAGAACATAAATATACGGTAAAAAATGCTCACTCAAAATTATAGCATTTGGTAAAAGTCGGGAAAAATGCGTCAACAAGTCACCAGCCCATCTGTAAGGATCTGAAGGACTTTTTGTTTGGACTTGTGGGTGTTTTGGGTTTTGTGTGTTTCCTGTTTTATTTTGAAGTTCTCTGGTCTTGTCTCTTGTGTATTCTTTACTTCCTGTCTTTGTTCGATTTCCCGCCTTTTTTGGAGTGTTTGCACCTGTGTCTAGTTTCCCACCTGTGTCTACTTCCCTGATTGTCTCCTCCCTTATATTTACCGGTCCTTTCCCTTTGTTCTCTGTCGAGTCATTGTATGTTAGTTTGTGTTTGCCTGCCATGCGTTTTCAGTGTTCTGTTCCACGTCATGCCATGTTCCTGTGATTCCCTGAGTGTGTGCTCCTACCTTCTGTCACGAGGATTTTTGTGAGTTTTCTGTGTTAGAGAATAAACCTTTGGACATCGTCAACTCCTGCCTGTCTGCATTTGGGTCCTCTCTCTGTTGCCAAGATGGCAGACCGTAACACCATCAGAAGAACAAACATTCGCATTTACACTCACTGACCTACAGTATTTTCCTGTTACTGAATTAGATTCATGCAGTGATTCACCTAAAGTCCAGTCATCAACATGCAATAAATCCATTGCGATTGCTCTACAGCATACTTCAAAATAACATTGCGTTAATCCATAGTGCACACTTTAGTAAGCTAATATTATAATTAACAAACCAAGAGAAGCCAGGCAAGTTCGCAGTACTGAATGTCAACTTGCAGAGCGGTAGAAGGAAGATGATGGTGTGTCTGGTTTACAAACAGTGACACAACACCCAACACACTGATTAATAATGTAAAATCAATATTAATACAACTGGTTTACTAACAATTCGCTGCCAGGCCCACACGGTGTGTGTGTGTGTGTTGTTACTCTAAACTCATGTCTTTACTTGTGCACATACTCAATATTAAGTTTCCAACAACAAATGCAACACAACAGAAAAAATACCTCCAACACAATATCTCTTTATGTTATATCATATCAAAACTCAAACATGTATATTTCTTTGTCATTCTTACCGGTTATCTAGCTGTGTTATTGGTAAGGTTGAGTGCTAAAGACATGTTAAGCACAAAGCTGCAATGATTACACAGTTGATCAAAATATTGATTAGTCAATTATATTATAATAATCGGAAGCAATTTTGATAATCAATTAATTGTCACTATTGATTCATATAATATAATAATATTTGAAGACATCACCTTGGACTTGGGTTGAGCATTTTTCACTATTTTCTGACATTTTATTGACCGGACGATTAATCCATTAATCAAGAAAATAATATGCAGATTAATCGATAATGAAAAGACTCATTAAATTAATGTCCAATGCTGAATAAACCTAAAATATAAAACTGTCCCAAAATAAACCACTGCAGGTGTGCCATTACTTTTGCTTCTGTTGCTATTAAAGCCCAGTAATGTACAAAATTGGTTGCTAAGAAACAAACACCTGTCACAGCTCACATTCAACAAGCAACAAAGTAAAACGGGGCACCATCAGAGGCTGTAACAGGCAGCATGTCCATTAATGACAGTTTCAAAAGGCCAAACAGCATATTCGTCTTACCCGTCAGACTGTTTTTAAGTTTGTCTATATGTATTATAACATTCACCTCCACCCATCTATTTAAAAACCACTTATCCTGTTCAGGGTCGTGAGGGTTGCCAGAGGGACACCCTGGAGTACTTGAGTGAGATAACACATTAAACAGACATTCACACTCACATTCACACCTACAGACAATCAAGAGTCACCAGTTCACCTTAACTGCATTTCTTTGGACTGCGTGAGAAAACCCACACAGAAACAGGGAGAACACACAAACCCAAACACTGCGTCTCTACTAATATATTGCAATTTATATTATTAAGAATACAATTTAGACACGGCTCCACTTGAATGTGACAACTTTGCATTTCTGCCCTTAATCCTGCAGCAGCGCTCATTCTGTCTTCATCAGGACTCTTGTCAACTGGATTATTGTACCTCACTGTAGATTAAATGTCAGTTCTATATCTTTTGGCTCTGACATTTCATGCTCATTATAGGCTGAAAGATTTTCAATTAGCTTAAGGTCTAACCACAAAAAAGGTATTGACTTGGCTCTTGGTGTTAAATTGTCAGCACAGACACACAGATTAGTGTAATGTGTAATGCCATATAAATGTGTAGTATGCTCATATGAATCATACTCTACAAATGTGTCGTTCCCATACAGTAAATTATTATTACTCAGACAGGACAGTTAGTCATCTTGCCTTTATTTACATGGTGTGGTCAACTAAAAATGGGTTATATCAGCTCACTGAAAAAGAATAAGAAGCTTAAGCTTGAGGGCTCAGAGAGGTATTGGGAGAAACACCTGAGACTTGAAGCTAAGATATTCATCTTGATTCCTGTGGCATTCATTCACACCAACGTCATATACCTGCTCCACTGACCAGAGAAGACAAGATATTGGGGAGGCGAGGACTAATCCAACCAAAGAGTGAGAAATCTTCTAAAACCTAGAGGCTGTGCCCCTGATAGCAACGATTTTTCCCTACCTTCTCACTGAACAACTCCACTTGCCCTCTGATTAAATAAATTCCAACTTGTGACAGAGCACGAACAAAAAAAAACCCCAAAAAACTGCCACTTCGCATTAACCAAGGCCTCACATTCATTTATCCATGATGTGAGTGTGAGGCAGACAGGGGCTGTTGTGGCACCGCCAGAGGCAAACTAACACAGATGTGCATTTGAAAAGCAGCTGCACTGCTAAATATTCCTCAGAAATGTGAAATGTTTTGAAATGTTTCTGAATTTATTTGCAAGTTTTCTGCATCTGCGCTGCACTTTCACAGTGGAAGAAAAATAACTGTTTAAAGTTTGTCATTTTTGGATATTTTGATTTGATGTTCCACTTTCTTTGAAATTAATTATTTGTTGTTAAGGCCATTGTACAATAAATTATGGAAAAACAATTCCTCTGTGACATACAGTATGCATATGTGTCTTGGTGAGGGTATATTTAAAGTATCCACTAACCTAACCTTAGATCAAATGTCCTTGCATGTGCTTGTTTTGCTTGCCCCTGAGCAAGAGATTAATTAGACAAGCAAATAAAATTTGACCAAGAAATTTAATTTGAAGCACAAGCTGACGGCAGGTTTCAAAAGGCCAATGTCAATTTTAAATACGCTGGTCTCACATTGTCATTTCAGATTAATTTGGAAAAATGCTATTCCTGGAAATAATACAGCTTTAGTTCCAGAGAGTCATCTCATTATTAATATTGATATGAAACACTTTTGCTCTGTAGTGTTACTAAATAATTGTGCATGCAGCAGCTAAAATGATACCTATAGTTTTAAGAAACATAAACTAAACAGAGCTCGAATCTCAGTCTGTAATCTGTATTTCTTCCTAAATGTTACACTGAATAAATCAAATCCGAATAAATCATACAGTAGATTAAATGGGCTCTGCTGAGTAGCCAGTCTCTAATCCATTTGTTCCCACTGGAGGACAAATCCTTGCTGACCTCTCTCCGGTCTGCTCCCTAAAGACAAGACTTGCTCAGGGCATTAATTAAGGAAACGGATGCTAATTACACTATGTTTTTAAGCAGTATATTGCATGCATTCTTGCAATAAATTTATTGCAAATACCAGAATTTGATTTTAGGAATTCAATGGAAATAAATGCTACTTTACTTATCATTATAGACATGCATTTTTAAAAAAACGCACGATGTGCAGTTGGATGAGATTAAAAGTGGGATTAGATTTTAATTACATGAATTATTATCTGAAGCATGGAGCGACTGATGAACAGCTGTCAGTCTGCTCACCGCACCTGAGAACTCTACACTGAATGTAATCAGGACCCACACGCCAAGTCCTCTGGGATATATAGAGCATTATGCTTTCTGCATAAATCACTGGGTATTTGTTTTAAGATGATCACTTTGACAGTGTTTACTTGTCTTTGTGTTGTTTAAAAACTCTTCCGGTTGGATATTCTTTTTGTAGAAGGATGTTGTGAAGCAGGCTGTTTTTAACCATTTTGATGTTATTTATCAGGCTGTCTACACTAATGTCTTCTTCCTCTCTGATCGTTTTAATATCAGTCACATGCTGAGGTGATGAATATTGTCCTCTGCAGTTTACACCTCACGTGTCGTTATCATTTTTTGTGTTGACAGGTAGTTGACACGTGTGATGAAACTTTTCCTCCTGCACCCTCACAATATTAACAGTGAGTCATTCTTAAGTGAACTGGTTGACTGGGCCACAGCTTTCTTTGCAATCTTGTTGCATTGGTGTTTACAGGCTGTTATTGTTCTCTCAGGAGAGACATGTCACCACATTGGAAGTGATCTGCATCGATTCTATCTGCTCATTTCTTTTTAATTAGGTGATTTGTTTCACTTGGTAACTGGAGCCAGCCACAACCTCACTGTTTATGAAAATTCAAGCCAGCAACATATCCTTTCCTTTGTGAAAAATTCCTCATGAATAAAATATTGAGTGGAAAACCTTCCCCCAACACACTGTGAGTGGACAGCCCATGGCTGAAAGGCAGACCACACAAATAGACCAAAATATTTTCTGCTCACAAGGAAGCTGCAGGGTTTTGAATTCTGTGCTTTTACCAGCATGAATTCAAACACTGATATATCTCACACCTTTACACATTAAGGCAAGCTAATACTACTTTCACACCTACACAGTGATGCTGGTTAAACATGCGTTGGCAGCTAATCTGAATGGGTCAACGCACATCATCCAACCTGGCTTAGTGACCCTCCTCCCGACCGGGGTTGAATGTGGTTCAGACAATACTCCGCTTTAGTGAACAGGTATTTCTATTAAGCAAAGGAATTTAATTCAGTGTTATTAATGTTTAAAATAGATTCAACCTGCTCTCCAAGTGATCTGAGAAAGGAAGAGAGAGACAGAGAGCACATGAGTGGGTGAGTGAAAGAGCAAGTGCATTCAAAGAGCTAAAACTTATCTCTGTTTGGTACTTATGTAATGTAATTGCGTATGGAACTACAATTGCAGACTTGAGTCTCTGTGAACGGTGACAGACACCGATTAACCTGTGGCAGCAGTGTCCTATGAAATAATCAGTAGTGGAGGAAGTATTAAGATCCTTTATGTAAGTAAAAGTAATACCACACTGTAATAATACTCCCTTACAAGTAAAAGTTATGCATTGCAAATGTTACTTAAGTAAAAGTATGTAAGAATAATCAGGTACTTAAAGTATTAAAAGTAAAAGTATTCTTTTAATACTCTTTTATGAAAAATGGTGACTATTATATATTATATTATTAGATTATTACTCATACATTAATGTGTAAGCAGAATTTTAATGCTGTAGCTGGTTGAAGTGAAGCTAGTTTTATCTATTTTGTATACTAGGACTGCAACTAATGATTATTTTCATTATGGATTAATCTGCTGATTATTTTCTCCATTAATCAATTGATTGTTTGGTTTGTAAAAATTCTTAAAATAGTGAGAATTGCCATCACTATTACCCAGAGCCCAAAGTGACACATTCACAATGCTTGTTTTGTCCAACCAATAGTCAAAACCTCAAAATTATTAAAAAAATAAAAAAATTATTAAATCCTCACAAAGCTGTAACCATGACACATGTGCATGAAAAATGACTTAAACAATTATCAAAGTAATTGCCAGTTCATTTTCTGTCAATCGACTAATCAAGTAATTGTTTCAGGTCTACTTGTATATACTGTTGGGTAGTTTGATTTATAACAAAGCATCATATTTTATAAGCATGTTATATGTTTTATATGCAATTTTGTAACAGCAACTAAAGCTGTCAGATAATTGTAGTGGAGTAAAGAGTACAATATTTCCCTCTGAAATGTTGTTAAACAGAAGTATAAAGTGGAATGAAAAGAAAATACTCAAATAAAGTTCAAGTACCTCAAATTCGTAATAGTACTTGAGTAAATGCAATTAGTTGCATTACACCACTGGAAATAATGGGATATATTGAAAACATTTTTAATTCACACTTCTGTCTTTGTTTTTCTTAGTAGACAAAAAAAGAGAAGCTAGTGATGGTAGTTTGCTTCTACTTAATATCATGTATCAATTCTGACTAGTTTCTTCAAAAATATGGCCTTAATGCCACTTGTGATCACAGCATAATCTACCAGTGTAAATGCTGCATCTGTAGGTGTAGTATTTTGTCCCAGCAATGCCGATGTAGTGTCTTTGTCATGAAATGCATAGACGTGATCCTTAGTTATGACTTGAAATAACTATTGTCTAGCCTGTGGTCACTGATTTCTATTGTCTACAGATTTCGAGACGAGCCTCTGTGCTTTGCTCATCCTGCATTCTGTGTCACCGATTTACTAAATGACCTCCAAGAAAAAGGTAGACAGAAAGCTGCCTTGCATCTGATGTGGGCCTAATAACACATCTGATTGTGCAATCAGAGCTACAGTGGATTTGAAATCAGAGAGCTTGAACTCTCACAAGCAGCAAAATTCAGCCACAGGTCTCTATATTTAGTTGGCATTTCAGCTCCCCAAACTTGCAACACCCACAGCTAAAGGAATGACGTTTAATTGAATATGTAGACTTCTCATACAACTGGCCATCATTGTATGAGGTCCAATCTGTGATGTCAAAAGCAAATTTGTGATAAATAAATTTGCAATTTGCAAGGCGTGTTCCAAATCCCTCGTTGAGGAACGCAACCAAAAAGTGTCAACACCACGAACCTCATCAGACGTTTGAAGGTTAGTCACGTCAAGGAATATGACAAGTTTTCAAAGCTAGCTAGCACTTAGGCAGAGAGAGAGCGGGACTGTTTAGCAGCTCAATCGCCACTCACTCAGCTGTCGGTAACAGAGACATTAACAGAAACTCTATAGCAAAGCCAGCAAGAAACCAAAAGAAATATCAGCCAAAATAATGGAATTCATATGCCTTGATCACCAGCTGCTCAGTATATTTTATTGTTCTAACTTGGTGTGTTGTGCACATTTAGCTTTTATTCTAATTTTTTTTCATAAAATGTATTTTATTTCACAGGAAAGCTATATTTGTTAATCTCTAAGCTGCTCCCAAAGTTGTGTCTTTAGGAGAGATAGTGGAATATGTTGAACATGTTGCCTGCCAATAAATAAACAGTCAATTCATGATACTTTCTCATCTCTTAATTTTAATATTTTTGCTTAATATACAATGTTGTTAAGAATAGTTCAATAAATAAATAATGCTGCACAATAAATAGAAAGCTTCAAATCAGCCCCAAGAATCCTGATCGGAGCACCCTCACTGTGAAGTATACCTGCAAACTAGCTGCATTCTCTGTTCTACTGGGGTTTTTCCTTCCTGTGTGAGGTCTGAATTTCTATCCAGAGGATAGATGCTTCTTAAACAACTGTGATTTAGAGCAGTGGTGCCTAAAAGCCATTTCTACCACACCTCTGGAGTTAAATGGATTTATAATGGTTGTTTGCACTGTCTAATCTGTGTGACTTGTTTCACCACCCATGGGCAAAAGGTTAAAAAAAAATACAAAGCTGCACTGCAAAAACCTCTCTCTACAAACTAGTAAAATTTGCTAGCATCAAACAAAATATCTAGTAAAAAATCTGTCCTTAAATCTAGTAAAAAGAATGTTGATATAAATACTGAAACTTCAGAAATTCAAGATAAAGACTAGATTATTGTTTTTGTTCAGCACAATTTAGGATATAAGACCTTGAAAGTAGACATTAATTCTGCTTCCTTATACCTATGAAGCAGGAGGGTGTGATGCACCATAGGTGCACTTAGCAGTAAACCTTAAACCATTCAATTATACAGAAGCCAGATATTTTACTCAGCTGGTAGTAGAGACCAAAATCAGAGCTAAAAGAGAGTGAATACTGGACTTGTGCTTATCAGGTCACCAGAAACAGGACTCCAATGAATGATAATGTTGCTCCATAACTGCTGGATGTGTCAATAAGCAACTGTTTGCTAACAAGATTGCCATATCAACTTGTGTTCACAACTTGTTTCCACTGCCTTCAAGTGGCAAAATTATCTAACTAGTATAATACTAAGTGCAGCAGTTGAATTGGTTCAGACTTTTTCCATGTCTGCCAAGTATGTATGCTGAGATAGTTATTGATTGCTGTAATAATTCTTCCTGTTCATACTAAATCAACTACATTGGAAAAAACAGGGACACATCCACAGTCCCCACTGGTTGCCTTATACAGATTAAACCAAATGAGATATAACGTGTTGATTTGTGAACTTTAAAGGTGCAGGTAGGTAGACTTTATTATTGTTGGACAGAGCAAGGCTAGCTGTTTCCCCTTTTTTCCAGTCTTTGGGCTAAGCTAAGCTAACCAGCTGCTTGTGGTAGTCTTCTATTTAACAGAGATGAGAGTGGCATTGATCTTCTCATCTAACTCTCCACCAGAAATCAAATAAGCACATTTCCCTAAATGTCAGATTATTCCTTTAAGCTCAGAAGCTAATATGAGGCCTCTGCAGATCATTTTAGATCCAATTCCAATTAAATTTTTAACTTTAAGATGATCCTGCTTACTTTGGTATTTTGTGTCTGCAGTGAAGACATCCTTAAACCAAAAAAAGCAAAAAAATAAAAAATAAAATAAAAAATTTTAAAAAAGAGTTCATGTCCGAAAAATCAAGACCATTACCTTGACACAAGTTTAAAATGGTGCCTGACAAGATTATTGATCTTGCATAAGAATTATGTAATTATTAATAAAAATTTCCCCGCTGTGGGACAATAAAGGCTTATCTTATCTTATCTTATCTTAAGAATAAAATTATATTCTCCCTTAAATAAGAAATGTATTTTTGAATTGCCCTTTTGGCAGTGTATTTGAAATGTAAAGACCATTAAAAAAAACTTTCTTCCATTAATGCTTCCAGCAGTGAGAAAACTGTCAACTTGAAATTTGAGGGCTGAGGAAATGACATTATTATTATTATATTACATGATATACCTTCCACATGCAGGAGTTATTTCTGGCAGAGTATAGACCCAGCCCCTGCCACTCTTTAAAATCATCTGTCTACAGAAGTCAAACAAATATTGTAGAACATATTGCGCTCCTTCACAAGGCAACACATTTTATGTGCAAAGTTATGTGTAGTGACAACATTCATTTCCCTTTTGTTTTATAGTTCTTTGCTTGCCTAATCACTCACACTTACATGGAGATGTGGTTGAGTGGATCTAATTATAGATTTACTTCCCACCTGTGCAATTACGAATCTGCAGAAAGAGAGATATTTTGTGAAGAGAGAGAGAAATTATTCTCTCTGGTGTATTTATGAGCAACGAGGCCTATCATTGTCTTTGCTTGGAGCTGCTCCATTGTCTTCGCTGTTGAGCCTGTCCAGATCTTTTGTGGCGCTGGTGTGCTCCGCAACGAGGAGCATGTTGCTTTTACAAAGTGCAAACAAGGACGCTGACTGGGGGAAAGGACTTCTTCAACATATTTGTGGGCAAAATAGTTGAAACACTCTTGTCAGCATCCATAGACTGAAATTCCATGACATCTCCAGCCCCATTAGTAACACGATCTGCTTGTGAATGGCTCATTATTGGATTATGCTGCTTTGTTTCATTAGCTGCGCGGTACAGTATCAGTGCGGCTCCAGCATACGGTTTTTACATTAGTGGCCTTGCATACTGTTTAGTGTGTAGTTATCACTCCGTTGCAAATATGTACAGTGGAAATGGAAAAAGAATGATGATGAGTGTGTTATGAGTCTACAGCCATGTTAGCAGCTCTCTGAGGTGTCGTGGAAAAACTGCTTGTGGTCTTTTAACTGAACAAAAGACAAGAAACACTTACAGATCGTTGACAAAAATATATTGTACAATAGGAGATAGACAACAGAAGTCATCAGCCATCTCTCTCTATCTCCAAGAGAAGATACAAGAATACAGCTTTTATAGTATTCTGGAGACAAAGAAACTCTTTTCCATTGGTCAGTGTTGCATGGTTCGATAGGTTTAAACCTATAGGAACTTTCAAAAACATACTAAGACCCTTAACGCGCATCTGGAAAACATAAAGCATCTCTGTACCGTAGAGCTGACCTTTTGACCTCACGTTGAGTCACGTTGCTTAACACACACAAAACCTGAAGACATGAAACTAGGTAAGAGTTCAAGAGTAGAGACATAAACAGAACTGGGACTATTAACTAATTAAAGTAAATACACAATCATATAATTACTAAATATTAATAAGTATACAAACATGATTATGAATAGATGATTAACGTGTGAATAAATGATAAGTTATGAGCTCACAACAAAGTTTACTTTTACAGAGGCTGTACTTAGGCACAGTGGGGCTTTGATCTAAATGATAATGTTGCTTTCTAACAGGCACAATTTTGTATTTCTTATTTTTTTATTGCCGCTCATCTCTTCGACTTACTGCTATCCTGTAACTTGCTGCTGTAACACACAAATTTCCCCCACGGCGGATAAATAAAGTTTCATCTTATCTTATCTTATCCTAGTTTAGCCTGTTAGCATTTAAGCTCTACGTCTTGTACAAAACCTCTTTCTTGTCGTGTATGCACCGTACTTATGCAGTCATGACATGCTCTTTGTAATCCTTATATCAGCAGAGGATACTTTTGATATACAGTATGTCGTCCTTTCCTGTCTTCCCTGAGCATTTCACTGGAGGTTGACAAGGCAGCAGACCAGCATTACCACCAGCTTGTCTGTGGTAGCCATGGAGAAATTCAGTTTCTATGTGAGGCTTTTATAAGAGAAGAAATTATCATTTTGAAAAAAGCTTTTAAGGGGTTTGGTCGGAAAAATTAATTTTTGATGGTCTGAGTGTGCCGTCTCTGTTTTATTGCTATTAATAGTGAAAAAAAGTGACAGCTTGTTTTTAACATCATCTGGAAATGTGCCTTTGTGTGCGTGTGTGTGTGTGTGTTTGTCTGCGCATATACAGTATGTGTATGTTCAAGGACCTTTTTGATCAGGACAAAGTGTGACCAAGGAACAACATGCATTTGTTTTCTTCTTTTCCATTTTTATACCATTTCATACAGCACCATTAGTTGGTTGACTGAACCACAGATGAGCTATGCATTACAGAATCCAAATTACACCAGAGCCATTTTTCATTCTGTGAAGCTCTTCACAGGCAAAGAGCTATAGATGGGCCTGTTCACTTTCCTTATTTGTCCTTGTCTGCTGGAGGTTGCCGCTGGCTGACATAGCTTGAATTTAAGTGGACATCAATCTCGATAAAGAGGCAGAGCCCAGAGTAATATTACCTCCTCAGATGTTTTTTTTTTTAGCTGTTTAGCAGGACAGCGCAAATAAGCATGTTTCACATCACAAACTGAAACATTAACCTCCAATATGAAACAAAATACTGCGATCACGCTGTGGTTTCACTGCATGGTGTCTTTTAGTTTTACATGTCTATATCCAGTAAGGCACAGTTTCACTTGTTGTTTTTAAAACCCTCAGCTCAGAATAGGACAAGATGCGTCTATTTGCATGGCTGTGTTGTGACGATAAAAAGATTTTCTCAGGCTGGCCTGTGGCCTATCTCAGCTCTGCAAAAGTGATGCAGGGAAAATTTGGCTCAGAGTGGCAGCCATGCCACAGCGGACTGGACTTCATGCACTCCTCATAAATGAGAGTCATTAATTCTCCATGTAGGTAGAGTTTTTCCACGTGTGGTGCAGAAGCCCCTCTTCCTCTGGGATAAAGCCGTACCCTGGCCTGACTCAACCCAATCAGCACCACATTGTCCTGCTCTCTTCTTTTTTTCTCTCTCTCTCTCTCTCTTCCTGTCTCTCCCTCGCCTCAGTCTGCTCTCCCTCAGTTATGTATGAAGACAAAGTTACCGGCTCGAGCCCATCTGATAAGTTGCAGATAAGTCACCATCGTTGGGAAAGATTGCCATCGTCTCTGATGCTAGAGGCACTCTTCTTTTCTCTTATTATGAAATATGAGTTGTTCCCAGTTGGCTCCCTTGACCTACATTTTCAGTATTTGCTCATGACAGTTTTTAAGCTTACACTTTTTTTTTATGTGTGTGTTTGTTATAAAGTAAGCAGACATACCTGAGGCAGTTGAATGAATTTACATCATAATCAGATTAAACAGCAAACTGGATGGCAATGCCAAATTCAAAATATTTTCAAGAAATACTAAACACAGAAAGAAAGCATTCTGCCTCAATTGTAGTTTAGTGTCAAGAAACACATTATAATAATAATATAAAATTATATATACTGATCAGCATCAGTGCTAATAGATGTAGCAAATCTTAATTTTGTTGTTTGAGTTTTCTGCTGGTGCATGACGCATCTACACTTACTGTGCTACTGTAGAAAACCATTTGGCACTGACGTAGTCTCTATATTAAAATCTCAGCGAGCATCAGAGGCAATTTGCAATCCACAGTGTAAACAAACAGAAGAGCTCTTCAAAGGCTCAGACTTTAATAGAATTGTAAAGGAAATGGAGCCAGAGCTGATCTAATGTTTCTCAGCTCTTTTCCTTTGCCATTAGTGATCTCAGGTCCCAGAAGAACGAAAAGCTGGACAGGTCTGCTATCACAGAACTGGAGTGTAATTTAGATTTTTTTTCCCACTCCTGTACAGTATTTGTCTCCTATTTCCCCTTTAAGTCTTTGGATACTTTCTACTCAGAGTATTAGTTTTGTTCTATTATGGTCCATTGTTTTCATATATATGGTTTTTACACAGCTTCAGTCACTGCCTTTTTTGTCTGTTCTCTGAAATATTATCTGTTCTTTCACAGCTTGGGAATAAATTATACTATTCTCTTGTGATGGGTGGGGTGGTGGGAGCAGCAAGCCAAAATAAATATATAAGCTATTCTTCAAAAAACAACACGCTGCTTACTGCATTTTAGTGCAGATTAAATAAACTGTTAAAGTAGTCACAAGCATGTAGGGAGCCGTTGTTTCTGTAGTCTTCATATGACAGGATGACCTTATTTAGTAAGGAGGTAATTGAAGAGTCATTATGACAGCCTGCTGGTGAGGTCTTGTCCTGGGAGGTCTGCGGATGGAGGAACCTCTCCTGACAGACTGCCTAAGTACTGTCTCCAGATCTGGGACTCGCTCAGTTATGAGTTAGTGGTTTGGTGATGTCCAACTCCCTGTGGCACGCCATTCAAACACAGAACTGCCATTGCAGAGGCTGTGGAACATTAGTATATGAACCCTGTGGTGTTGAGAGCACTTTAGCACTGTTTCATGGCAGTATCAATTAACTCACTTAGCCTCTAAAGGGCAAAAGCAGTTGCCTGACTAGTTTGAGCTACTGTGAAATCTGCACCAGCACAGCTGTAATTATAAAATATTTTGAATGCAACATTTTTTTTTAATAATCAGAGGTGTTAATTGAAAGTGATGAAAACAAATGGCCAAGTGGAGATGATAATGTTAAGTGTCTCACGTTCAACAAGGCCTTCTGGCTTGTGTCCACACAAGGATATTAATGAGCCACTGACCTTATAGTATTCATTGCCCGCAGCGGATGTAAATAAATGCTTGGCTTTCAAAACTTCTATTAAATCAATGACTCATCAGCGCTATTTGTTGCATGCAGCATAACATCATTTTGTTGACCTGATTGAGTTGATCTACATAAAAATTGAATTTGCCCCAAGAAGCATTCAAGCTTCATAAGTGTGTGTTGGAGGACTGTGAGGAGAAGGCAGAGGTGATTGACGATACTGTGTAGTAATCAGAAGGCAAGACACAGTAGTTTGCTGTTTGAAACCATGACCTTTGGTGAAACGCTGCATAAGAAGCTAACAACTATATTCATTTTTGATTTTTTTTTTTAATGTATTGATTATTTAGTCTTTTAAATGTTAGAAATGCCACAATTTCACAATTTCTCAGAGCCCAAAGTGACGTCTTCAAGTTGCTTGTTTTATCAAAAACCCAAAGTAATTCAGTTAACAGTGACATAAAACAGAGAAAACCAGCAAATGCTCACATTTGAGAACCTGGACCCAATTTTGGTCTTTTTGCATGAAAAATTACTAAAACAATTATCATCTAGTTGGCAATAAATATTTTTTCGATCAAGTAATTGTTTTAGTACTAATTAGTTTGGTATAGCATTACAGCATTTAATGAAAATCCAAATAAATAGAAGTCTGCAGTATGGAAATTAACACGCTATTTCTTTGGTTGTCTGTGGCATCAGCCCGCCTTTCTTTCTGTGTAACTTAAGAAAACAGAAACAAATAAGGAAAACATATTGACCAGTTTGACAACTTGTGCATTGCATTTTAGAAAGCACTTTAAATACAGAAAACCCACATAAACAAAATGCAAGCAATTATGTAAAACACTGGCAGATACAGAAAAAACAAGAAAATATAGAAGCACTGCAAATGCACACAACTGAACTGAGCTGCAACACAACTAAAGTAATCAGGAACATGAGTGGAACCCTTTTTGCTTGTGTTTTGTGATTGTGTTTTCCGCATTTGTTTTCCTACATGTGTAATCAAACTTGTGAATATGTCTTAAGTTGCAGTGCACTCTCTCAAGTGCTACTAATATTGGACGTGAATGCTTTACCACTTAGATACCAGTGAAAAGTGTTTCTTCAACTGAATGTGTGTCTGTTTGCAACTCTGCTCTCCTCTCCCCCCACTCCCCACCTTTTTCACCACTGTTATGACAGATGCCATGCTGCTGGTGGCACAGAGGCTGGAGGGACCTTTCAACATTGAATCTGTCATGGAGCCTATTGATGTCAAGATTTCAGAGGCCATCATGAATATGCAAGATAACAGTGCCCAGGTCTCCTACAGGGTATGTCAATTAGGGTTATTCCCCAGAGAACAAAAGTAACACCTCAGACAGGTTCTTTAAGTCCAACTTTTCTAAAACTGAAGTGAAACTAAGAGAGCTTGCTTTAAGTCATACTGGGCTGTGTCTAAGGTGTGTAGTACAACACGTTCTAATTATGTCCAAGTTTAGGTCCTGTTTGAATTATATGTTTCAATTTGGTCAGATAATCTTAGTTCAACTAACAGTAGTTAATGTGTTTCCTGTGTTTTACTGCATTTTTCTTTGCCCACAAAATTGTAGTCAGAAAGAAAAAAAAATGGAGGTGGTTGTGAAGAATTTTTTTCTGCCTACACAGTTGTGGATGCCAGTCCTCTTTCAAAGCTAAAATGCTCGGTTGGCTTTCCCATGCAACAGATGCAGTTTTGTTTATGGTTTAAGTATATGTGGTATTTTCCCAAAAGCCCGTAAAAACTTAACTCTATCATCTTAAATAGCATTGGTCACAGCTCCTAGTTGAATCACCTATCGGTGTGGTTACCTCAACTTGACGAAGAGCACTGTCACGCTGGTAATGTGGCATGAATGCTTCACAAGACCTTAACAAAACAGCATGTTTTCCCTATTTTCTGCATCCAAAGTAATTTAAACCCCTGACAATTGGGTGCCCATGTTTTTGTAATTGCAGGTTTTTCAAGGCTGTGGCCAGCCAAAACCCGCAGGAATGACTAGGTCTACCCGTGGTGTTTCGGATGTGTTCAACGCTCGCTTCAGGCCGTACAGCCCAGAGGAGCGGCCTACCACTGCAGCTGGCACAAGCCTAGACAGACTGGTAAGGAGAGCGAGCCAATGCTGCTGTTTTCAGGCGAGACACTGCTTCAGTGTAAACATCATTTGTCTTTCTGACTTGACACTGTTGATTAAAGCTGGTGATTTGCCATCGTAAGCCCCTGGAGCCGGAAATTAATTCTTTGTACTTGTCCTCCATTCAGGCCCCTCTATCGATTTGTGTTTGTTAACGAATCAACAGCTTTACCCCAAGAGGGCATTGGAAGGTGTGGTGCAGTGCACGTTCGGTGCCCTTCTCATCTCTGTGTACTTGGCAAACAGAAAAGAAAGGGGTGAAAGAAGAGATGAATAGATTTTGTGAGGCTGACCATATCAATTGTTTGCTGTAAAGCACACCTTTATTTTCTATCAGATTAGCTGTATGTTTGTTGGATTGGATCTTGATACATGGATTTCCATCTCAAACAACCTTGAAACCTAAAATGCTGCATCAGGGTAAAGGTTAACATGGAGCTGACAGACCAATTCAGCTGAGAGACAGTTCTCATCATGGATTACCTTTGCAGCCACAGTGCCCTTCCTTTCTCCCCTACAGCCCTTTTCAAAGTGAATCTTTTCAAATTGTATCTCAGTTATGTTGGTGTTTTGAGCTGTTTTTATCGGAAACCAAAAAATGATTTTTTTGCATTATTAACCCTTGAAAAGTACCAAATATATTAAATAGGTTTAGTGCAACGTCCGTCTCGCCCACAGTGTTTAAAACATGCTAAATCAAATGTCTCTGTGCTTTGTGTCAGGTTAATAATAGGTTATTTAGTTAATGAATACATAATTTGAAAAGCAGCCGTTTATTTATTTTTTTTCTTTTTGCCATCTGGCTCTTAGAATCCCACAACAATAAATTAGTTATTTGTTTTATTCAATAATAATTATGTTTTTGCACAATCTAATTCCTTCTCCTCACATTTTTGATGTCTTACATACAGCAGTTGCCTTTTTAGCTTTGTGTGTCCATCAACGATTTCTTCCACCTACACTGAATTAATTAAGACTTTCTGTTTCCCTGCCTTTATGCTGCAAACCAGAGGATTGTTTGGAATGCGATGCAACACAGTGTAAGGTTCAAAATTTTATACTCATTCCCGTTGTTTGTGCTGGGACTGTTGTCTGCAACTGTTTTATGCATTATGACTGGAAGCAAAATTATGTTTTAATATTGTGTGGTTGGGGATGCATAAAATTGTGTTCTAAGCATTGGAGATTTACAGTAAACAAGCACTGTGACCTGTAAATCCCAGTGGCATGCAGCACTTGGTGTGCTAAGTGTCAGTCATAGTCTCATTTTCATCCCACATGGGAGTCTCATTGGATTTTCAATGAAGGAGCATTTTGTCTTTAATTTATTGGGGGTTCTAACGCAGGAACTCTTCAGACCTCCATAATGGCCACTGCGGTGTTTTATGGTATCAAAGTATCAGCTGTATTTTACAGTCGAGTCTCTAACACCACAGGGATTGTTGAACACATGCCATGGTGTCCTAAGCTTGTGTTGATTCCTCTCTGGAGATCCAACTTGAAACTTTGTCAACCACCATATCTATTCTAGACACATCCCAGTCCAAGACCCTCATTGCTATAGCTAATAAAGTCAACTCCTCGAGGAAGCCAACCAATCAGTAGGTGACCTGCTCCGTCAGAGCTGGCAGAGGAGGGTGCTGTGAAGAGCTGGTGGGGGAGTGTTGCAGCCAGCATCTGCTCTAATGGTAGAGTGAAGTGGGGGCTCCAGACTGCTCATGAATAACTGAGCAATTAGCCTGCTTAGAGATCTCACAAGATGGAGCTCAGTGACAGGAGCTTATTTTTGTCATACGATAACTAGACTGTACCTGAGCAGAAAATTCCATTATCATCCGTGTGCCCGAGGAATCCATGCTGATCATAGTGGCCACAGGAAGCTGCAAATCATGACATTGCTGTAATGTGCTGTAATGGGGGTTGTTTGGTTCATGGAAAGAGAAAGAAAATGCTTGGTTTGTCTTTTGGCTCGGTCTGGCTCACATCTATTTCAGGTGCAATCACATGTGAGCAGAAAGTCAAAACCCTTTACATAGATTTAGGGATTTTAAGAAGTGTTTGCTTTTTGGAATATGAATTTCAGAGAAATGAGCAACAACATGCATATTAAGCTGTATTGACTCAGAGCCAAATATATTAAATATTTTTGGCCACTTGAGGGAACCAAAACAAGCTGTAAACTCAACACTGACATCTTAAGTAATATGATGAACTTGTTTGCAATAAGTTGCCTTTTTACACATCCAGCAGATACAGAGCAACATTAGCATTCTCCACTAATTCCTGAGGGAAATATTTGGCTCTTTAGCTACTAAAATGCTCACCATCTAGTTGTTAACTTTGTCCGCCTGCTGTTTGATGCTGAGCAGGTAGTGTCCATTGGGTTTATTAGAGCTTTTTCACTGAAAACAGCTGCCTGCTGCGTCTGCAAAACTCTCTCTCAGTGGTGAGAATGAACTAAAACAGTGAAGTTGCAGGTCTTAAAACCAAAACAATGAGCTATGAAACATGTTATAAAGCTCAGTAGAGCTGAGGGGAACTGCAGAATCAGGTGATAATTATCTGGTTCATCGCTACTAACGACACCTTTCACATACAAGTCAATAAAAATAATATGAATTATAGGTACTAGGTACTATACTATACTATATATATACTATACTATATATATATATTGACCTCTGTGTGAAGTGATACAACATATAGCAGTCAACACAGCTGAATGTTGAAGCCAGTGTGGAAAATCTTAAGGTGCCATTCTTCTAACTGCAACTAGATGCTGGCTCAAAGGATACTGAGGCTGTAGTCAGTGATAAAACCTCCAACTTCTCACTAGAAGCACAAGGTCAGTAACTATTTATATATAATAACTCCAATATTGTAAAAATAAATATAAAAACAGCCAACAACAGCTGTGTTTTTTTTTGTTTGTTTTTTGTGACAATTTTGTTGTCCTTCTGGATTAGGTTTCTGATAAGGAGCTGTGAAAAAGAAGTGTTAAATACTGTAGATATTGCCAAACCAAAGCAGTGCTGCATCTGTACTGTAAACATGAGAAGATAAACCTCACTGAGCTGGGACTACGTGATGAAATAATTAGCTCGGGGGCATCCTGGTGGTGGAGTGGTGAAGACGCAAACCACAACGGTCCGGGTTCGATTCAAGTCGTCAATCTCTGTTGCATGTTATCACCCCCTCTCATCACCTCCTCTCTCTCCCTGCTTCCTGTCTTGCTATTCTCTCATAATATCAAATTAAGGCAAAATGCCATAAAGATCTTCCTCATGCATCATGTCAGATGGCCTTTGTAGTCGAAGCCACTGCATGACATAAACCAGTTTCCTATTAATAACACCACACTTACAGCATATACTGTATTTGTTGTATATAACTGCTGCTGAAATTGTCCTCCTGTGCAGCCTGTTTGATACAACTTAAAGGTTTAATTTAACAATTATGCAGCACTTTGGCCAGTCAAAACAGTTTAGAAACTGATGAGAGTGTTATATGAGTACAATAACAGTAGCATTAAACTGTTTAATTTCATAATTGAAAACTGACTCGAGTGCTTATGTAGATCAGTTTTTGATTGCAGTAAATGAAACAGCCACAGTGGTAGAGTGAGCTTTCAACTGGAGATGGTAAAATTTATATTCAGACAGTGAGACATAACGTCATCATTGTGGAAATATTGAACTACTTTAATAGTGGCAGTGGTTTGTTCAGATAACATTGAATTATGTTGTTTGAGGTCATATGTTTTAGATACCACACACGTCTGCTGTGAAGTCTCTCCTGCAGCTCACCTCCAGCTGTCCAACATCTAACAGTATAACATCGGATGGTAAAATATAATAAGCAAGCAAAGGCATGAGCAGCCCAGTTATAGCCTTACATTTATACATGTCTAACTTGTGAAAAGTTTGATTTGTATTTCTATTGAGGTCCTGCAGTTGACATCTCCTCCTCTAACAGCCACCACACTGGCAGGCAGAAAATATGCTATTCTCGGTCTTGCAGCAGATAGATGCATCACAGCTGACTGCTGAGGTAACTAGTTCACATGAGATAATCTTACTAAAGGAAATTGCCACTATACCAGACATGGTGTAAACTGAACGAATGGAAGAAGTGCCTTTGCAGTATTGATTTAAAAATAATGGCTTTTCGATTTCAAAAGTTAAACAAGTAGAATCAGTGAAGGTTTATTGATCACAAGATGGTCTGCGTCATCACTGGTCCTTGAATAAGTATGACTATGCCAAAATCCATATTTTGCTACATGATTTTGGTTGTAATTCTTGGTCACTTAGGCCATGCTATAATGGTCAAATGAAGCCTGCAGCAGGATGTGATGTTCACTATGATCACATTAAGAAACAGACGTGGTGTTGAATCATCAGTATCCACTTTCGAAATTTATGGTTTAACATTTATTTCTTCTCTTTACCTCGGCAGTGTCAGGAGGATGGTTCACCTGGTTGCTAGTTGCAAATATTTCCTGTTGACTTGGCTGAGGTTGTATAAGGATACATGCTATTATTTATGATTTAACATTTATCTATTCAGATAATCCGTGGGTATAATATTAATTTCCACTGTTATGCGGGCGACACACAACTTTATGTTACGCTGACATAGACACATTTTCTCATGTTATGGCGTGTCTCTCTGATATCAAATGCTGGATGTCACATAACCTTATTTCATCCATTTAGTCGGCCCCCCAAAACGTGACCTGTGGCATGAAAAAGAATCTTTGGAACCTGTCCTCCAACGTTAAGCATTACACCTGCAATCTGGGTGTGATCTTTGACTCTGAGCTTTGTTTTGACATGCAGATCACCAAGGTAGTACAATCATGCTTTCACCAACTCAGGAACATTGCAAAGGTTAATTTTTTAACCTTTTACGTCACCTGTTTTTATTATACTCTGTTTTATCAGGTATTATGTTCTATGATTTTATTTATTTATTTATTTTATTGTTCTTATTTTGTTCTTATTTGGTTTGTTGTTGTTTTGAAAAGTGCCACACAAATAAAGTTAATATTTGTTTGGTAACTGAGCAGTGGCAGTAGGCATAATGTATTTCCCCTCACCATTGTATCTCTTCAGAGCTTCTTTAGAGCTACGGTGAGACAGGTGGTCAGTGGGTGGCTTTTTTGAAAAGCTATTTATTAGCCATTGTTATTTATGAACCCAGTTCTTGCTTCTATCCTTCAATATGCCAACGCCGCAGAACCCCAATAGGTTGTAAGTAATCTTTTGGAAAAGGTCTCGGGTATTGAACAAATATTTCTTCAATAGAAAAGCGAAGCAAAGATAGAGGTGTCAGTCTGCAGCTGTGTGGCCACGGTTCTAGATTCTCATATCCTGCGTGAACAAAATACAGAAGTTCAAATGCAGGTTTCCAGGTTTCCAGGGACCAATAGCTGGTACACCTGAGAAATATACAGTAACGAATAGTGACTTTTGTTTTTACCTGAAGCTTTCTGTCTTTTCTGTCTTGATTCAAACTGCTGCCTGTTATTTATTTTTTCATGCCTCTCTGCTGTACGCTAGGAATAAGTGTAAAGGTCTCATCTAGCAGCTGCCTCGTGCCATCATTAGTCTGGCAGCATTTATGTGTTTATCTTGAAGCAGGGACATGACTCGGTTACCTGTGAGAGGATCTTTGTTTTCCCACACACCGTCCTCGTTTACATTCTGGCACAGGATAATTACCCGTGACAGTGACACTGCTCAGCCTTGTGAAAGTTGACAATAGTTTAAAGTGTCCTTTGATAAGAACTTCGTGTCTGGATTTACCGCTAAAGTTGTGAGTCAAACAATGTGCAAGGGATGGCGGGGAGTGTCTGCGTTCATTTCTTCTGTTGCCTATAGAGAAGCCTGGAGGAGCGGGCCCACCTCCAGCTCAATGAGCCATGACTGTTTAATTGCCTGACATTCTGTCAGAGCACACGCCCTCGAAGCTCGAAGAGAAATGGAGATTTGAAAGTCCAAAGAGGGGATAAAGGCACAACAGACTGTCAGGCTCAGAGGCGCATTATAGATAAGAGGTGGAGCTTTTAATTTGACATTTGTAACAAGTTTGGTGCAATTCAATTTGGTGTAGTTTTATTGGTCCTTTTTGTCTCTCTTGTGTAATACACAGTTCACATTTTATCGGTGTGGCACTATAAACAATAAGAGTAAGACACAAGCAAGACTAGAATGTAGAAAGAGCCTGTAGGGAACAATATGTCAAAAGTGAATTCTTTGATTGATAACTTTATGTCCATGAATAGTATTGGACCCTCTTTTTACGTAGCTTTCAGAAGACATGTCTTGAAAATCAATGAGATATTTTTTATTTAACTCATAAAGACCACCAGCAACTACAAGGTTATTCATGTACACGCTCTTCCCTGATTATTAGTAAATGAAACCCAAGTCATCAATGGCCAGCTCCAACATCCGTGATGAATTCAGAAAGCTCTCTTCATTAACGCTAGGTCAGTTAATTTATTTGTATATCCAAGACTTGTTGAGTTTTCACAGAATTTCACTAAAAAATACCTGGAATTTCTTAAAAGGCCGCGATTGATTTAGACTTTGTGTGTAATTTCTTTGTGGGTACTGCTACAAGATGGCAATGTTAAAATGCTCCCAGTAATGCAAGAGACAAAACAGGAGAAAATACAATTGATATTCAGATGACTGAGTAAGTACCTTTTTGCATTACAAATGTTTTTTATAAAATCTGATTTTCACCAAAATGTTTGTTTTAAATCCAATTTTCACCTGTTTCTTAAGATCCAAATTTGATATTTTTGTTTTTCTGTCCACACAAATATGATGATCCACAGTACACATCAAATGGAAAAGCTATAATTGTCAACAAATTACAGCTCCCCTTTCATCTGTGCAGATATAATTTGCTCCTGCCGTTCTCCTTTCTCCGTCTCTGCCTGTCTCACCCTGTCAAACATTTTTTTTGTACTGCTGGATAAAGTAAACATTTTTGAAAACCAAAGTCAACAATAAACAGTGGCTATCCAGCATGCATTCAGGCATACACCCCCAAGGTTAGTCTAAACTTGCCACAGCAATTCCCAACTCCTGCTTGAAACAGAAAAACACTTTCTAGAAAACACTATTCATGGAAACTGTAGACACTCACAGTGGTTTCCAACCTGGACAAAATAAATATGAGGGGTCACATGAGGATTAACAAGATAAACAGAAAACTGTGTGTTTATTTTTCTAGGTTTTGTCTAACCTTTGCCTTTTTGTGTGAAATACCACATCAGTGTACTTCTCCAGGCCTCTGGTAAAAAGTCTGAGACAAAAAAAATCAGTCCTTGGTTGAACTGCTCATTCAATTTGCCAAACTCTTACATATACGTCTTATACTCAGGTTTAAGGTGAGTGCAGAGAAACTTTGCCTCGTTAGCAGATTAATATGAAAATAGCCTTCTACAGTCAAACTCTGCACATATATCATTTTGCACAGTGAAGGTCCAACATCCAAGTGAGCGAAACATATTTTTTGAGTGGAGTGGGGAAAATAACCAAAATCCACCTCTCTTTACTGTGACATTAGATCAAGCTCTGTTTGTTGTGTGTTATATCCTCGGGTCTACTATATGCCTAATCATGCCAATGTGCATTTCAGGGAATTAAGAGACATTCAAGTCCAAAGGAGATAATCACTCTTGTCCTCTTGGCTCGCCCTCTCAGTAAGAAAAGGTGGCAGCATGGTGGATCGATGCTTAGAATTGCTGCCTCACAGCAAGAAAGTTTTGCACTTGAATCTTAGTTTTCCTCATGTTTGCTTTTTTTCCCCCCTCAAGGTACTCCAGTTTCCCACAACCATGCCATGCAGGTCGATAAACCGCTGTTAGGTGTGACTGTGTGATTGTCTGTCTGTGTTAGCAGTGTGAAAGACCAGTGATTTGCCAAGGGTTTTTCCTTGCTTTAAGCCAGCACATGGGCTCCAAGCCTTCCATGACTCTGATCAGGAGTAAGTGTGAAGAGTGTGATTGAATGAATAAAAGGTGCAAAAAGGTAGTTTTTCAGCTGGGTGGCGGTGAAGTGCCGGGATTGCCCAGAACAGTCTATTAATGAATCTTTTTACGTATGGTGTGTGGTGGAAACTGCAATGTCACTTTTATTTTTTGCTCATTTTCATGATAGGATAAATAATTCATTCATACAGTTAGTACATGGATAACTTGTAACTTTTTTTCCCCCTCTCATTCTTTGCCATGCTCAGTAGGAAACACTGAGTAAAACATCTGTGTGTGGTTTGTGAAGTCAGTTGACAGGAAAAAAGCACAACCACTCCTTTCCCCAAATCTTGACCCTGGCATTATATTTCCGCAGTCCAGGAACATGTCAAGCCACTGAAACATTCTTGTTTTGGATACAGCCTAATGGAAGTAAAGTGGGCCTATCCACAGCTCCATTCTCTCTGAGTTGTTGTACCTACTGACTCTTGCCCAAGCCATGCAATTATGTAGATTCCACAGATTCTAACCTAACTCTTACTTTTTGTAAGACCACACAAAAATAAATAGTCCAGAAGTGCATATGTGGCATGATAGTTTTGGGCATTGTTTGACTGTAAATTAAACAATTCCCTCGGTGAGAGGGTGGCACTCAAGCATAAATATTTGACTGCTGTAAAATGATCTGATAAATTCCAAATATACCTTTTAAATGTAAATCATCAAACCCCTTCAGCACCAAAACAGATTTGATCTGACTAGATTTGTCTGTAGCCCAAACACTTTTGTATGATTTGTTACCAGAGAACATGAATTGAAAAGGTTTGTAATTCATAATCACTTCCCTTGTCAAGCTAACCACCTGTGCAGCACACACTAGTCATGCTTCTATACTAGCTACTAGCTGTATTTTAAACATGAAAGCCCAAAATATAAAGAGCTCACCAAAGCAGACATGATGTCAAGGCACCATTTTCTCAGTCAAACAGCTGTGTTTACTGTTGGTGAAGTGACAGAGAAAGTAACTTCTATTTCTAAGCATGATACTCTGGTCTGGTGGCATTACACCACATGCAGATATTCTGCATTTCACAACAGGCAAACTGTAAATACAAGGTTTGTTCCCACACTGCAGTGATAGTACTGTATGTTCTCTTTTTTAAGTGTTGCAGAAGCATTTTCTACTTAGATGTACTGACTCAGTGTTCATCACCCACAGGTCTTTAAAGGGACATTTTGAAGCTTGATGTTAGGTTTACTGCTCGTGGCCAGTTAGGGAAACGGGGGAGTTTGGGTGGAGCTGATGTGGGATAGGGTTGAATGCCAGGAATTGTGATCCTGGGACTTCCCGGGATATCTCGCTAAAATATGTTCCTGTTTCCTGAGAAGAATACCTGCGGGAACCCAGGATTTTAGCATTCAGCACATTTTAATGCACGTGGCACAGAATTGTTGACTTCATTAATTATTTAAATCTTCCGAAACAGTGACAGAATCAGTCAGGATATAATGGTAATTAATGTTCTGTTATTTCCAGTTTAACAGACAAATCAGACAAACAAATCAGAGATCAGTGTTTTTCTTTCACCTCAAGGATAGTCTACTCTACAATTTGTTGTTCTGCTACCACATAAACTAATACACGAATATTGAAGAAGAAAATGTCAGAAAATTAGACAAAAATTCCCCGGGAAAAGAGTTATATATTCCCGGAAAGTAATGATTTAAACATCACGGGAAATCCTTAAATCCTAAAGTGGGATGAACCAGTGGCAGCCACTGTGGCTGAGAGTGACTGAAACACCTGTGAACAAGCAAGTGTTAATGCATTTTTATTTACTTATTTTAACACATTAGACTAAATGACATTACTTGTTGAGATTAGCTTCTTGTGGGAAAAGAAAATGTTACTTCAGGGACGTTGGGACTCTCAGGAACTGCAGCTTAAAGCACCTCTGCCCCAGCTTCAGCATTCAGCAATGGTGATAATCATAAACTTGCACAAGTAAACAGATCTTTAACTGTTATGGACAGATTGGATTTTGGGCAGAGGAGTTAGGGTTAGACTATATTCTCTGAATGTTAATTATGCCAAGAGACAGTAGTAACGTGTAGTTTAGGATCCCCCGCAGATGAAGATCCTGCATTATTTATGATATCTGTTAATGAGTGATCTGAAGTCAGATTACTGTTTGGTCTGTACATGTCAGGCATGTCAGTTAAAATTACCCGAACTATTTACTGTTTATGCATTGCTGTATAAATTACAGCAATGCATAAACATCATTAAATTACAAGCTACAACATTAAAATACTGCTTAAATGTTAACGAATCAGTAAAAACCATTCAAACCATACAAAGTAAAGGAAACGAATACTTTATCCAAACTGACCAGACCTACATTAAGACTTAGTGTAGATCCTATATTTTATTCTTTTTCTTGCTGCCATTATTTTCACATCCAGTGAATTCAATATCTGTGATGCACAGGAATGTAGAGGAAGTGATGAAAAGATGCACAGGAAAGTGTGCATGTCAAATTCAGATGTGGAGAACTGCTGGCTGTTAACGGCTAGAGCTCACAAAAACTGCACCATGGCAGGTTTATGTCAAAGTATGTCAGTCATCGGTTTGATCCCGAGACCGGCATTAGGAACGGAGACCACAGAAAGGTGACATACATCTCCTATCCTGTTAACTCAGTCAGTACCACTGTTGGCACCTATAACCCCCCAACTGCTCCAGTGGAGCTGCTCAGTGGCCACCAGATCAGACCGTCATTGAACTGAACAGCTTCCTCTTGTCAACGTATGTAATTGTCTAAGTGTGGAGCAGGGCATTTGTTGAAAAGAGCATTCAACCTTGTTGAATCTGAAGCTTTAAAAAAAAGGCCGGTTTGTGTGGGTGTGTTACCATGCAGATGAGTCTCTCTTCTTGCACACTACAAGGCGTATTGTTGTACAGTCAAGACTGCACACTTTGTTTTGAAGGGACCTCTGGGCTCTGTCCTATATCAAAACCCACTTAAGGTGACTAGTAACCACAGTAACCACAAATCACCATATCCATCAAAGCAGATGAATTCCGGGATGAGCACTTCAGGATCTGTATTACACATTATAACAAAAAGCAGACACAGTTGTGGCTGTGAGCATGGTTGTCTGACTGCGTGAGGGAAAAGTCTCACCTTTAGAGAGAGAGAAAGGAGCTGTGTATGTCGATGAATAGAAAGCAGAGCCCTCCCCCTTTACACAGCCATCACTTTGTATCAGGTGGAAGGGCATAATTAAATAACACGTCTGACGAACATGCAAGGAGACGTATCCCATAGCAACACATCTCAATCAGGCTATCAGAGAAGTGGGGTAACAGCCATACAGTGCACCGAAGCTTTATGGCCTTGGACCTGTCGTGAGATGAAGACATCACATGTGCTGTATTAAGCCAAAAGGTGCAACCACAGTAGAATATTTATCATCCGCAGTTCACTTTTGTCATTCACAAGGCAACGCCAGTAATGTTGTCAAGGAGACAGGCAGAGTTAGAGTGCTGTGAACTTATAAGCTTCTATAATATGTTAGAAATTATAAGAGAGCAGATAAAAAGTCACCAGTATTAAAAAATCACCAGACTGATTTATTCTCAGAGACAAATCCTGACATATTTCATGCTTGCACACGTGTCTGTGTAGTGTGAAACTAAGGATAACGCTTCTTAAACCATTTCTGATACTCACACTTTAAACCTTTCACCATTTCCAAAGCCTAGTCCAAGGTGGTTGAAAAGGAGAACTGGGGACTGTATCAGAAAGTGAGTACTGGGCCTGTGTTTATCAAAGTGCTGTAAAGTACATTCAAGAAAGCTCTTAGGAGCCAGTTTAGAAGAAAAGTGCTACATGAAACGTGAAGAATAAGACGCATTTTGTCAAGCAGCTCAGTCCTACTTACAGCAAAGCGTAGCAGTAACTTTTAAGAGCAAGAGCAATGCAGGCATTTAACATATGTCTGCACTGCTGTTTATTCTCTCAAAAAATCCCTATGTTTTCTTAGTGATCTGTTATTCTGCAGATGGCTATATGATTTATTTTTTTAAAAGTAAATTGTATTTGTGCACAATTGAATTACCATGTGAAATTCACAAGTCTCCACCAACCATGAAAATAAGGACAAAATTATAAGAAACTGGTCAAAATGGAAACAAAGGAATAGCCAAACTGGCGCACAGAGGAAAGTCTGTTGCTGATAGAGGAAATACATCTGAAAAAACCGTATTAAATGGGGGATATGGTAACACACATTGACGAAGGACAGACAAACACAATACGGGAACATTATGTGTGACAACAAAATCTCGACTTCTATCTTTTTCTGAGTATCTCAAAGCTGCGTGCTGGCTCTTTTTAGGTTACCTGGTTTTGCTAAGTTACTGGTTCACAACGTCATATCATGTCGTCTCAGACTCCAGCGATATATTAAGAGTGAAAAGGTGGAAGCTGCATTGAACACATCTCTCATCCTGTGATCCTGCTGTTTGTTAAAAGCCTTGGTTGCGCAACAATCTTGTATTCCTGACAGCAACTTATACTTTTTCTAAATACATACATACAAAAAAGGAGTAAGTCATTTAATTGAATGAATGCATGTAGAGCTCAGTATGTTACCAAGCTTCCAAGTCATGTACTGTGTCTTTGTTTTATGATGTCTAAGGGCCGATATCTCTTCTGAATTGACACTCTACTGTGGATACAGATAAGTAATCAATCATAGGTACCGTAGGCTCTAATTAATCCCATGTGTAGTAACACCTGCCTGACATGTGCTACTAAAGTGTTAAGTTATTTTAACACCCAATTAATGTTTTGTTTATCAGTGTCAGCAATGCGTTATTAAAAGCTTTCTATTAAAGGACTCGGATTGCCTTGGAAATTCAGAAAATTTCATAACATCTAGAGGTTTGGATTTAAAAATTTTGAGAAATTTGAATGGCATTGCATTTAAGGCAAAGCATATGAACCCCAGTATTTGTGATGCTGCTATCAGAATGGAAAAGTTCGACAGTGTCAGATGTTAAATAGTGTTTTAGTCAAGCCAGTTTTGTATGAAGTCTGTTGTATGTAATATTTAAGCTGCTTCTAATTTCCACATTTATACCTCATTTATGCCTGATATTAAAATGTGATATGTGTATCTGGATATCATATCCAGAAGCGTATGTATGCAAGTTGTATTTGCATGCAGAATGCATTGCATAGAAGGTTAGCGGATTCTCCAGATCTGGAGGTGGTCTGGCTTGCATTGCAATTGGATCTTGGTCAGATGTAAATGCACAGTTTGAAAACAAGTTGAAAAGGTCACCTAAGATGCCTCCTCCTGCAATCTCAAGCAAGCCTGGTGAAAAGGCATCGATGACCCACCCCCTAGCTTGTAGTAGGGCTTAAGCCGACTTACATCTGCCCACAGGAAAAATCGATATGAATGCAATCACATTTGTGATCAGAGTTATATAGGTGCATTCATTTGTGTTTAAGTATAAACTAAAAGTGTATAAAACTGCATCTGGATGTTATCCAGATGGATATAAGACACTTGAAATGACAAGTGTAAATGGACTCTAAGTTTCTGGAGTTGTAGACAACCGAATGGCTCTGGACATTCTTGCAGTTGCAAATAACTGTTAAGATACCATAAACATGGTGTTTTGGTTTTCCCATTCTGAATAATAGTCATTTTATAATAATTTAGCTAAAATGATTCAGTTTTTACCTTTTTCCTATGCCATCATCATGACGATAATCAAAACAACTGGTGAATTTTACAATTCATGCCTTTTTAAGGTGAAATCAGAAGCCAAGTCAGCCAGCAGTTATAATGCCAAGACTACCATTTCACAAAAGAAGATCTGTGATTTTATTAAAATCATTTCATGCATTCTCCCTTCTTCATCGCCGACTAATGCTGGTGCCATAAAGTCTCTGCTACTTTTCATATCTGTCAATACATTAATGAGGCACATTGGCCCCATTACACTCTAGACTGCCTGCCTCTCTGGGGAACAAGGGCAGCAGGGAGAGAGCAGGCCTGCCGATGATTGCTCTGTTCTCCACAGAGCGTAGCTTCCCTTTAATCATCTCCCTTTTTCAAACTTTCCCTGTTGTAGCCTTGGGCGACTCACAAGCGCAAACTCACCACTGTTTCATCAATATTCTGTCATTTTTCTTCTCACTGTGGGATCACTGCGTGATAAATTTTGCTCACCACGATACGCCATATTGCCTAACTGTGTAGATACCATGGGACTGAGCAAATGGTTTGAGGCAATATTATGTAAAATGGGCCACATTGGCGTTGTTGTGTGACATATGGACAAAAATACAATTTGCAAGAGGCCAGTTAAGACTGGGCTCTAACAACACCTGTGCATTGACTCATGACTAATGAAGCGTCATTTTAACCACTGTGTTACAAATGTCCCTAAAATCACAAGGGAGAGTTGCATCATTTTTAAGTTTAAGATATCATTCGTTTGTGGGTGTTTTTTTTTTTTTTTTATTCATATATTTTTTGGAATTATTACTCAATAGAGTGATCAAACTTGATCAAATTACCCTAAGAGACCAAAATTGTTTGTGTGTAATTATGCGTCTCTTGTAACAACACAGCTTCTGCTATTTTTGGAACCAGCATTATTTTTTTTCTTCTTTGTGTTTTTTCAAGGTACACAGAGATTCACCGTCACATTAAATTAAAGGCATGATGAATTATTTCTCCTACAACAGCTATGAAGACTGTTGAAAGTTGAAAATAAAGTTATACCTCCAGGGTGCCACAGAACTGAGTGGTTTAATTTAGTATTGAGCTTTCTCTCACTGAAGTATGGAATAAAAAGTAAATTTGACAACATTGTCAGACAGTATGGCAGCAAATCCAATATAATGTACTTGTGCAATTACATCAGCACATTGTACAGTATTTTTTTAAGGCAGCAGTTTTTGTGTAAGACTGATATATGATAAATATTCATTACTTTTGTTTATTGCCTCAATAGTATCTGTATCCTTCTCTCAGTTTCTGACAGATATACCATTAAGATGGATCTCACGGCATTTCCTCTACTTTTCAAAACCCTGGCTGCAAAATCAAAACAAATGCAAAATAATAGCTAGTTTTGAATAACAATAGGATTTCACTTCATGTCAAGTATCTATTCCCAGGAAGCAGCATAATAACAGTCTCACAGCGCTGCCATTGACAGTGCTGTCACCAGGAGATATAAGAAAGATATACGCACTGCCCCGGCTGAGGCTTTGTTGAGATGTCCGTGTTAAATCATTTTGTAGTATTCTGTTGTGGCAGATTTATGCTGCGACATAATCAGTTGTAATCAAGGGAAACCAGGAGGGCGGCTCCAGCTGAGAGTTGACAAAAGTGCGATGGCCCCGCAGAATGATACTAAGAATGGTTTTATCACAAACACATGGCGTGTCGCCCGGCAGCGGAGGACAGAAACCACCGCTGCACTGTCACATCAAACCACATTTTACTTTGCAAGTGGTTGTGCTGTTTTCTAACCATGATTTGCTTTGATGTACCATTCCCATTTGTGTGAGTACTGCAAGATAAACAGCTGGGCGATGTCTTTCTAGTCTCGTCTATTGTGGAGTCACAAGGGAAACATATTTGCTTTGGCCCTCTGTTGATGGATATTGATTGGATGAAAACAGCCCACATCTATATGCACTCTGGTAGTTACCTGCTCTAAGCAACACCACCAGTCACCTTTGAGGTGAATGTTTCCAGACAAGGACAAAAGAAACCTGACAAAGGGGCGACAACCGCTACTCAAAACATTATCACAGAGGTCATTTACTTGGTATGCTTTGGGCTAGCCAATATTATTTCTACTCTACTGATTTTTTAATGTGCTAAAAATGCTTTAGTGCCAGATGGCAGGTCTTGGTTGAGAGAATCTGCTGTTTATGGGTAGACCTGAACCAATAAGGAGGGCTTTATGACGTGTTAGACACAAGATTAAATAGCCGTGTCAAGGGACATACGCCCACAGGGCCTCAGCACCCTGATACTCGACACTGTGGCAGTTGATCTGTTGGCTACATTAACACATAATGCACCCAGACTTAGAGAGCAGTGTGTATTAGTTTTTAGGACTGGCTCAGTCAACAATATAACTTGATGAAGAATGTGATGAAGAGGCAGAGTTATTCTTACTGCGGCCTTCCTCCTTGTGAGAAACTATTCAGTCTGTCCTCAGAGTGGTCACTGGTCAGGGAGAGACTTATGACATGGCCAAGGTCTTGGTATGAGCCGAACCGACTCCCTGACCTCTGTAATTGAGATGCAGGAAGAAAACTGCATTCGTATCAAATGAAAAACTATTTTAACGCAGACAGGAGGAGCAGTTGCCAGGGAAAATAAGTTGATCGAGGAGTTGTCTGCGCCTTGCGGTTTAGTGGCAAGACCTTCTGCAGAGTCTATGATTAGATTGAACATGCACTAATTTAGCTCAGACTTGCAGCAGAGGGATATGCTCTGTGTCAAGCGGCGATGACGTCCCCAGATAGTTGCTTTAAAAATTACCAACTATTAATTTAACAAGATAGAGGTGTTTTAATTTGCGTGAAACAAAATGCCTGACAAGCTGTTTTTTTTTTTTGTGAGTGAGAGAGTGGGACATTTACCAGCTGACAGAACAGACAGGGGAGACGCTGAGCACTGTAGGTCAACTTTGACAGCGCTGTGAGCATGATGTGTTTTGAGGGTAAAAGTTCGAGAGATAGTCTGGCCACATATTTCTTTTTTTTTTATTGAAAGGCAGATAGCACGTCCGGGCATCGTCCCACGGCCAGATAAGAGCTTAGCCCCCTGACATTGTGCTGTTGCCAGGACTGCAGCTTCAAAGCCAGTGACACGTCAGCTTTTGATCTGAGAATAGGCAAGGGCATCTGAAAACCACTGGTCAAAGTACAGTTCACTCACATTTCTGTGCCGAGCTGAAAAGTGGCACACAGCTGACGCCATGTTGACGCGCATACAGAAAAACGCGTGACCTGCCCGTGTGCGCACTCAGCTGCATGCACTCAAAAACAAAACTGATGATAAATATTGTAAGAAACACTCTGAGTATCTGTAAACATGCAGACTTTAAGCTGGCTAACACCATTATCTCATTGACTTATACTGTTGTCTTTGGAAATAATTATTCTCTGTACACATTTCCTCATGTTTGTCCATTCAAGCTAGCCAATTACCTTTTACAGTGAGTAAACATTGTACTGTATATCCAGTGTGTTTGGGTGGATTTTATTTGTGGTGGGGAAAAAACAAAGCTAGTTCAAATGTGAGGTTATGTTTGGATCATGGCACGCTAAGATGTGTGAGCTGTAATACATTACAGGCTTCTTTTCAGAGCTGTTTACTGCTAAATGGATCTTCTGTATTAGTTTAGCTGTTTGGTAAACGTCCTGTTTTCCTGTTACCAAAGAGACAGAAAGAGCAGGAACCGAGAGCGAAGAAAATTATAGATGATTGATTTGATTACATTTATGATTAAATTCATCCATCCATCCATCCATTTTCTATACCACTTTATCCTCAGAGGGTCGCGGGGGGCTGGAGCCAATCCCAGCTGACATTGGGCGAGAGGCAGGGTACACCCAGGACTGGTCGCCAGTCAATCACAGGGCTGACACAACACAATATGATTAAATTCATATTTACTAAAATATTGTTCATATAAAAAGTAGCAGAAAAATGAAGAGCAATTACAATCATGCTCTACTGCTCATTTCCATTGTGGTACTCGAGATATTTGAAATGAAAACGTGGAGAAAAGGTGGAAGAGGACAGATGCTATACAGTCCAGAGACGACTGAGCATGCACTGTTATATCACAGCTGAGAGAGAAACCAGGAGATTTATCCACAAAGCTCCTTAGAATATGATCACGGGTCAGTTAGCCATGAAACCTTCACTTTCACTTAGGACTGTGGCAACAGAGAGAAAGACCAAAGAGAGTAGAGACCAGAGTCATAGTGAGGGGGGCAGAGAGAGAAAGAGAGAAACACAACGAAGTAATATATGGTTCATGACAGGAAGCAGGGAGACAGAGGGCGAAAGAGAAAAAATACGGCTGAGGAGGAGAGAGTGGGCAAAACTACACCTTGCTGCAGCTTTTCATCCTCATGGTTTGAATTGATGCATAATCAAAAATTATTTCTCTCCTTGTTTTAGCGAAACACAAGCGCTTTTAAAGGATAAGTCTGGTGACTTTTTGTATTTTTGGCATTGTTATCAAGTCCCATGAAAAAACCAAAACCAACAATTAATTGATCCAGAACTGTCCATGTGTCGTTATCCAAAAACTATTATGCACTGGGTGACATGCTCCTCCATTACAATAAACACGGCCACTTTATTTTAAGTCAGTCCCAAATACACCCAGTCCTGCTGCTGTAAATACTCATTAGGGCACCAAATGTGTATTAATCCGCTGCTGAAAGTAATCCCCAACAACAGCACTATGTACTCCTGATTGAGTAACATTTACTAAAAAACTACAGTGCCCAGCTGTTTTAGGAAATTGCTGAGCCCTTTTTCACAATGAAACTATATATGTGTAAACCATTTTTTAAGATTTACATCTTCAGTAGGAACCAATGGGCTTCGGGCTGAGTCCCAGAGATGGGGTCGGAAAGTTAGAAAGTATTGAAAGAGGGACTAGAGCAGTGTTGATGTTGCTTTGATTTACTTATAATTTTTTTTAATCCCTAATGTGGGTATCTAACAGTACTACTGTAATTATAAATTAAATTAATACACATTAAGTAAAACTGCTAATACTAAAATAGTAAATCCAATTACCTTTGACTTTCTAAATATCCTACTACTGGATGAGAACCTTCATTGTCCTTAATGTAAGGAAGAATATTCTATTACATTTCTTTCTTAAAACATCTCTAGGCATGCATTTTCACAGAATTTTAGGGAACATTATACTATATATCATGCCTTTAAGAAACATAGAATATAGATGATGTGATGCATAAAACAGAAAGAGAGCAAGGCCAAGTACAGTCCTGTAGGATAAGCCTTCCTCGTAAAGACCTTGGCAAAGTAGAAAATGTATTCAATTCTTCTGTTCTTTGTTTTAGTGCAAAACACTATGAGATAGAAATGGACACAACTGTGACTTCACAAAGATAATACAATTACAGTATAATTACAAGATTTTGCAAAAAGATGAAAATAAAGAAGATATCAGGTTATATAACAGAAATAAATAAGCAAGCCAAAAACGTATCTTTTTTCCTGCAACACTTTACTTTAAGTCCCCTTATTTAGCATTCATTAGCCATATATAAACATTTAATACATGGTTTATAACACACTATTAGTTAGTTACAAGCAGATATAAGTGTTTATTAATATATTTGTCCACAGCTATACCTTGGGCATAGGTGGAAGCTGGTGTATAAACAGATAATACTGTAAAACCCAGTTGTAATGATATAAAATATGTCTTCACAGGAGAAGTTATAATTGGTGACCAATACTGTACATTTAAAATGTGTGTTACAAACCATTTATTAAATATTTGTATACTGCTTATAAAAGCTTTATAGGGAGACTTAAAATAAAGTGCTACACATTTTACAGATAGTCTAATGGGCTTTTAAATTGTTTATTTAACTTAAGAAATGTGAGAATTTAGAAATTGAATCTAAATCCTTCAGTTTATCTGAAAAATTCGAAATCAACAAATTTAGAGATACGTGTTTTTTTACTGGCCGAGAGTGTGAGTGGCAATATTTCTGAGTGTGGGAGTAAAAGAAAACACAATCCTTCATTCATCTGTCATATATAAAACATTATTCTGTGTCAGTGGAAGAGGGCAATCAGTGAGAGACATCTGTACAGTTAGTGCATATAGAAGAGGTGCCTGTCTTTTCCCAGCACTTCTAATACCTTAAGATGCATATGCTGGCAATGTTTTAATATTTTGCTTAAGTTCACGAAGTCCTGTGAAGGAAAAGAAATGATAATATAAACGATCATGGCTTGCGCATCCAGTGAGTAAATGCTTCTATCAACTGCTTTGTCAGCCGCTATTACACTACCATAGGTACCACACACTAATGACACCTTTAATGTCATCAGGAATTGAAATAGCTGTCACACATCATGATTATAGTCATCTGTTGGGATGTCACTGAAAACAAATACAATGTAATATCCTGATGTGAGGCGAGGGGGAGGTGTTTTGTCTATGATCTTCATTGTGATTTTTAATAAGATTATCAACCCTGTCAGTATTAGGCAGCTGATTATAATGAGGTTCTCTGCTCGGCGCACACTTCCCCTATCCTTCCTCACATACCATCACCATACTGGAATGGTAATGTGGACATTTCCTGTTTATATATATTCCGTTAGTCCTCCTTCTTACATCTGTTTCCATGGAAAGTACAGTCTTTATGTTAGACCTGGAGATTCAGCTTGTGTGAACGAAACATCATTAGGAAACATAATTGGTTTCAATTTGAAGAGTATTTTCTCACTTTCATTTCCTCTCTGTATTTTCTTTCAGGTTGCTTGCGTGTTAGCGTTTCTCAAAGACATAGTGCCATCTAGTGTGCACTGCAGATGGTTGCATACCAGGGCTGCTTGTTGCAGTCGTATTACTTATTCATGGGCAATGCGCAATGAAGTGAGAGCCAGACTTTCCCCAGAGGCATATTTATTATTGTGTGAAAAGGCTCAACCTTTCCTCGTCTTTCTAAACTTTTCTCCTTTCAGACATTTGAGGTATTTTATTTTACTTTAATTTTGTTCCCAGTTGATTTCTTTTAGTTATCTGTCTCAAGAGGGAGTTTTATATAACTGCTAAGATGTGTTTGTTGAAATAGGAAACATTCCACATTCAGTCACTCTGTATAATGGATATATGGCTGAGTACAGCTTTGTGTGTCAATACTGCACATATATTGTGACATGTAAAAATCATTAAGATCATCTCAGAAGAAGTGTTTATCTAGTTTCAGCTGCATGAATCATGGCTGTACCATGTTTAGTGGAGGTGCAAATTAAATATTTGCATTACTCAAATGTGAGTATGTCATTCACAGTTTAATTCACAGTTTTTACAGGCCTGGTTTTGCTAGCAGATGCTGAGAAAAACTGCGAATCTCTCCCTTGTTAAACTAAACTTAATGTGTGAGGTTTAGTCAAACATTGCCAGTCAATCTCTTGCATTGAGTGCAGCCTTGACCCTCTGGGCAGTATCAGAGCTGCTGAAGTGCTTTGGCATCAGTGTGACAGGATTAACACATCAAAAGCAGAGGCCTACAGCAGCGTCACACAGTCAGTACAGCACCTTTCATGTTCTGCTCAGGTTCACTACAATTTCACGTAAGCCAACAGCAAGTCAGACGGAAAAAGATAATGGGGCCAACCTGCCGCTATCAGGCTTTCCCTCAGCTTCAGTGAAATATGTCAAATTCTGTGTTTGATGAAAGATTGGAGTTCAACAGGCTCAAGTCAGGAAACGATATCTGACTGTGTCACATGGCCATGATGCAAAGGAGCATTTAAGTCTGACATTGAAGCTGAAATTATTGCTGCAAGCCTGCATGGTCTTACTTTTCATGATGCAAACATTCGATAGTCAATATGGATGGAAAATTAAACCCAAATAATTTTTTGGCAGTCAGAGAGTTAAGATGTCTCGGGGGTTAAATCCCAAGATTTATAATCCCTTTGATAAGATGTGGTAATAAGTGAAGGTGGGGCAGTTTTATCATGAGTTTACAAATTAGATGTATGAGAGTTTTATAAAAGACGAAAGCTCAGTTAGGACATACAGTAGTTAACCATTTTTCATATGTATCAGAAACTTCTGTATTTTCTCTCAGATGCTTTTACAAGGATATAAGTTAATTAGTAATATTGTTGTAAGGCTTTGAGGGGTACAGCATAAATAAAGAATGGGGGTGTGTGGGAGGGTTGTTTTAAAAGAAAAGCCATTGGTCACACTCTTAATAATGTCTTATTAAAGAAATTCCAAATAGGTTACAAATGTACATCCAATCAATGTTTCACTTTTAGATGATATTTTTATTTTAGTGACCATATTTTCTGTATTATGTACTGTGTATATAAATATGTGTAATTTTCACCTGTAACTCTAAGGCTGCAACTGCTATATAGGAATACAGACGTGATTTGTTATGACAGGGTTTTTTTTGTTGTTTTTTTTGTTCCATGTAATGACCCCTGTCTTTGCTTAGGTGGTTGACATAAAAGAGAAACTGAAGCTGTCAAAGAAATTTTGGTCCAACCTGCCTGAGGCGATGTGCGTGGAGGACAGAGTGACCGCTGGAAATGCCAGCGATGAGGAGTGCTGGAATGGACACACCAAGGGCAGGTAAGTGCACCAGGGCCCGGGGCTAATGCAGGCTAATACAAAAGGTTACACAGAAGTCCAAAGTCTGTTCAGCTCAATGTTAATCAGTCTAATCCCAGAATTAAGGGTCAGACATAACCTCAGTTGTGCAAGAGCTTGGCTTACTTTGACTGTGATTCGTCAACTTAACAAACGGGATGTGGTCTCTTAAATATTCAAGAGTTGATCATTCTGGTTTGGATTCACCCTTTACTATATAGCATAATTTGCTTTGATGCTTTTTGCATTTTTGTCTGAGTTATTTTATGTAATGTAGTTAATTGATTCATGTTGCTTTTATTCATAACATCAACTGTATGATTAAAAGATGTTCAGCATTTATACTTTAAATTATCTGAATAACCCTTAAAGCTAATAATTTAACCCTGTATATTGGTATTAGATGTGGAAGCTGCTGCTATTTCCTGTGACCAAAAGAAAAGATTATCACCAGTGAAATCAGTCAAGGACGTCAAATGTTTTCTGACGTGCTGAGATTTCAGAGGTGTATATTATCCAGAGTGACCTGCGCTTATGGGAAACAAATGCTGTGAGATAATTTGTGGAATGCCCTCACAAGATGGCCTGCTTGCTTGTTTATCAAACAGGAATGCAGGCAGCTGACATGTTTTCCCTGGAGAAATATCTCACAAGACTGTCAGAACATTACCCGACATGATTAGGTCAAATTTTGTCAACACTGTTGTAACCTCAAAGAGCTGTTCTTAAGTGCTGTATGAGAATAAGACCCTTAGCTTAAAACAGCAGTCCACCCTGAGCCTTTCTCTAATCTTTCTCATTGACACATGACTTCTGATTATGAGAATTCTTCACACGTGAGAGAGCTCACAGTCTATAATAAGTTAGTCTAGTGTCGCAAATATAATATATTTTTTATTGGCTAATGAAAAATCACCGAATTCATTGTCCTTTTAACAAGCACCTTGTCAGAAATAGTACATCAAGTTTATTTTATTTGTTGTATTTTTAACCTAAAAGGTACTTCCCTGAAGTTCAAAAGGATGGACTGATCAACCAGGTGAATAACCCTGAAGTGGGTGTGGACATCACCCGCCCAGACACCTTCATCCGCCAGCAGATCATGGCTCTGAGGGTGATGACCAACAAGTTGAAAAATGCCTACAACGGCAACGACATCTACTTTCAAGACTCAAGTAAGCAATTGGCCGGCTTTTCCGTGTACAAAGATGTGACAACATGCAACTTTTTTTTGTTAAGGCAGGAAATTTATTTTTAGTCTCGCCCTCCCTGCCCTGGTTGGTCAAGCTCATGCTCCAACTTGTCACTCATCTTGATAAGCTGTCTGCTTTGAAACACTACCTAACCTTGAGGCAGAGGTAATCAGCATCAGTAAAGCCACAAGAGGCACTGAGGGAGCAAATAACTAACACAGGCAGTGGGCAATAAAAAAAAAACTATGCCTTCAACAGTCTTCAACAGTGCAGACAGGAACTGATGAAGGCAATTATGGAACAATTTGGAGGCAGCACATTGTGTTTGCAGTATTCTCCTTCATTTAAATACACTCCAAAAAAGCCAACCATCACAAACAAAGTCATATTGGGATGTACAGAGACATTGATATTGTATGGAATTTTATTGTAAAACCTCCATTAACTGATTTTTTTAGCCACTTGAGGGCAGTGGAAACAAGCTGTAAACAAACCACTGGCATACTGTATTATCACCTTTGAAGTTGATATGGTGAACTTCTTAGCAAACAGTGGCTTATTTACAAATCCAGAAGATATAGAGCAGTATGAGCATTCATTTGGAATTTGTGTCCACTTGATGAATGTAAGTCCAATATTTACTCTCCTGATTGTATGGAAGCCCATTTCCGCCAATATGATGAAAAAGAAAAGATCCTGTAAGTTATTATAATGAGAAACCTTCTTGAAATAATGACTTAGTATCTCAAAATTATGACATATTATCTCAAAATAATGACTTAGTATCTCAAAATAATGAGTTAATATCTCAAAATACTGACTTAGTATCTCAAAATAATGAGTTAATATCTCAAAATAATGACTTTGTATCTCAAAATAATGAGTTAATATCTCACAATAATGACTTAGTATGTCAAAATAATGAGAACATTTCTCAATATTTTGACTTAAGCCTACCATACTTGCTTGGCGCATATGAGAAAACAGCACAGGCCTATGCAAATTCCAAGAATGTTTTTCATTAATTTGAGATACTAAGTCATTATTTTGAGTTACTAAATCATTATTATGTGAGAGCTTCTCATAGCTAACTTTGTCTGCCTGCCACTTGGTGCTGAGCAGGAAGTGTACACTGGGTTTATCAGAGCTGTAAAATAACGCTGATGATAGTGAACCAAAACAGATAAGTCGCTCCATAGAGCTGAAGGGAACCTCAGACTCAGGTGATAATTCTCTGTTGGTTCATCACTATGAACAACACCTTTCACATACACTCTTTTGATCCACTATTAATAAAAAAAAGTTAATTATAGCAGCTGTAGCTAGAATGTGAAAAAGGTGCATATTTTAGCTTTGAAGAAACCGTTTAGGATTTTAAAATCTGGTTTAATTGTTGCCTAATGTAACATTTTCTGTGAGGTGCTCATTCTGGCTTGTGTTTTGTTATGGTGTTGCAGGCGATGAAAGCAGTGGCTCAGGCAGCGGCAGCGGCTGCACAGAGGTCTGCCCCACAGAAATGGACGGTGCTGCCACTGAAGCCCCAGTGGTGGAAGCCGACCGGAGCGGGCCTGTGGATGACTCTGCCCCGCTCCGTGCACCCTCTGTAGCCCTGCCAACCATGCTGGCCCTCTCAGCCCTGGCACTCCACCGACAATGGAGATAATGCTGGAGGAACTGGCAAAACATGGACAGCAGGGTTTTTCTTTTTTGTTTGTTTTTTGCAGTTTTTGTATTCAGGCAGATTGGAGCTACAGTCAAGCAGACAGTGTTCAGGCTGCCAGTCTCGAAGCTAGAGGAGTCTGCTCTGAAAAAGAGAGCAGTCATGCATCGTGATTTCCCACTTTCCCAAAGATTGTGCAGTGCCATCCTTAGACTTGATATTTTGTGGCATCACTTCACCATCTTACACTGATGCCGACCCAACAAACTCTGCTTCAGAGATTTCTTGCACATATGGCAGGTATTAATGTAGGTCTCCATGTGGAAAAATATAACACGCACTTTGATTGTTTTGATTTTTTTAATGCAAAAATTGTTTGTGTGTTGAAAAATGTTGAGAATGTTATTTGATGCACCTAAAAGAGGCACAATAAATTTAATATATGTTTAACTTTATATTTTGAAACAAATACAAAGGATAGTGATCTAAATGACAGAAAATTCAGGAACATGTGGTTCCCACCTAAAATTTTAATTAAATCCTTGTTCCATTGTCATTACATCATGTGCCAATTATTGATATTTTGATGAGAAGCAATTGAATAATCATCAACGTTGTCATAAATCCATGTTTGTTTTTAGATCAGATGTAGCCACTGAATCATATTGCTTCATCTAATATTTCACAATAATTTCAACCATGACGTTTGGCAAGAGTGTAGGTCAAGTATGTCATGCGTTGGATCTGCTTTGCTCTTAGCTCTCCACTGAAACTGTTCAACAGCCGCCTTGTGCTAAAACTCACATTTTGTTAAAAGGGTTAAGATTGACATTTTTATATACTCATTTGCCTTGCGACTAATTTATTGTCTGCAAAATATTCTCATATCAAGCTGGTTTCTCAGGCTTGGCTTCAGGAGTCGACAGCCTGGACAGAATTAATATGGAGCAATTATTGACACACAGAGAAGGTGCCACCAGTATACAGTAATGCCATCATAGTGATGCTTGTTCTGTAGTGTTGTGGGGTGCATGTCAGGGTGTCTTATAAATGAATTCAAGTCAGAGAGGGCTCAACAAATTCTAATCCTCACTAATATAAGAAAATGGATGGATGGATGGATGATAATATATTTCAATTTTTTATCAGTTGGGCTTTATGTCTCCAGTATTTATGTCTTAAGTGATCCAGTGTGTTTCCATCAGACCATTTTATAGCAACTATGTATAAAAGATATTTAAAATGACATTATAAAGCCTTATATAGGAAGTCCTATACAGTAATGGAAAATCATGACCTTATATTGTATATGTGTAAATGCATATTGCAGTATGAAAGGCACACCCACTCAATACAGAATCACCATCACCGAAGGAAGTCTTATGCTGTTGTAATCTTTATATTAATTTACAGTAATTGGGACCTATGAGGTTTTCTTCTGTATCCTCAGAAAAGTCTACAAGGATTTCCACAAATGTTAAGCATTTTTAGAAGATCCAGGAATTCTGGATTTGCATATACAGGACAGGAACAAAGAAAATGTGTGTTTGCCATGTTTGCAAATGTGATTGCATATATGTTTTCACAGTGTGGACACAAGTGTCATTAAAATGTGCATTGTAGTGTGTTAAAAAGCTACAAAAGTGAAATACTGGCAGGCAGTATTAAAAAGTCAAGTTAAATGTTGCTATTTCTGAAAATGTATTACCACAGTTATGTAAAAGGTGAGGAAGTAGCAAACAGCACACAGTGGTTACTGGAAATGCAAAGAAAGGGTCCCTAAATTTATCTGTAAAGGTTGAATGGTTATGTCTGCAGCACAGACAGGCTTGAAGCCGACCACAGTCACCTGTGAAATGAGAATCTGTGGAGATCGGACAGGGCTGAATGCTCCAGTGAAGCTCCTCAGTAGAGCGTACTTACAGAGAATGTGAGAGGCCTGGCACTGCTGAGGGGGGCGGACAAAACCAGCCTGTGTGTGCGTCCACTGTTCTCTGAGAGCCCGTCAGCTCCATAACCACCAGGCCAGCTAAGCTTACATATCCAAGGAATTAGCCAGTGTTATGCCCTTAGCAGTATATCAATGAATATGTGTTGAGCTTTTCATTATTGCATTTATGTCAGCGTTTGCATCCACAATGCAGGAACAAAAATATAGAGAAAATATGTCATTTAAAAGGATTCTTTATTATGAATATTGATCTTACAGGATGCCCTTTTTATGTTTTGTATCATTGAACTTTTAATGGTAATATTTTTGCTATAAAATATTGAAAATGGATGTCTGGTCAGACAAATTATCTGAAAAATAGAATAAGCAGGAAAACGCTACAAATCAACATTTTTTACAATCAATGCATTGCTGTATGAAGTCAAATCCTAATGAGGTCACATTTATTTGGAGTTTGAATCTAATTTCAAACTCAGAGAGGTGAAGAACTAGTTGAGCAAATATGCCTTATTGTTTTTCAATGCAATTAAGAGAATTGCATTTGTGTTTTGTTACTGTTCTTGAGAATAAATATTTATTAAAAAACATTCCAATAGATTTGTATTTGTGGTGACTTATAAAGAAACAGTAACATAATAAGTGCATAATAATGAAATACAGTGACAGGGGGTCATACTTTTGTAAGCTCGCTCGAAAAGAATATTACCAAACAAGTTTCAGTTGATATTTTTCAGTGGATATTACATGATTTACATTATTGTTCATATATGAAATATCTAAAAAGTAAAAGTGTAGTTTGTTTACATGATTCATATTTTCCTCTTGCGTCACAGTAGGACCTACAGAACAGTGGTGATTGGTTGCTCCATCTCTCTTAGGTATGTATAAGAACAACAGGTGAAATCTAGGCGTCCTCTGTGTACTTTCTATTTGTGAAGTCTGCTTTTATCAGAGGTTCAAAGCCCCTGTTTCTCCGCTGACGCAGGTAGAGCGCAAAGATAAGGAGAAGCACCAGGAGACCGATGAAGACTCCCCCCAGAGTGGAGCCCAGCACAATCACAGGCCCTCCATCTGTGTCTGTAAAGATGAAGCACAGGTGGAGATATTCATAGAAACCTTTTTGCAGCAGAAAAACCAAATGTAAATGTCAGACATTATTAACTTAATGTAAAAAAAAATTTTAAAAATCATGGAAAAGGAGGATGATTACAGTATTTTGCACCATGATGTAATGCATTCACAAGACTTGAGTTTCTGCTCTACTTTGACGGCTTTCTCATATATATTGAAGAAAATTGGCTTTATTGTTTGCCAGTCACAGGCTGCCATCACTCAGCAGTCTGTGCCAGAGACTTAGTATAGAAAGAGAGAACTTCTAGAGCTTGGCCAAGTGGAAGTTCGTAAATTTAAAGGAATAGTTCAATATTTTGTTGTATGGATTAAACAAAGGAGATAAGAATGTGTTAATTATTGAATTTTAGAGGTGCTAGTAGGCGGATTTTGTTACCTCCAGGCTAACTGTTCCCCCTGTTTCTTGTCTAAGCTAAGCTAACGGGCTGCTGGCTGTAGCTTCATATTTACCGAACAAATATGAGAGTGGAGCCAATCTTCTCATCTAACTCTCTGCAAGAAAGTGAATAAGTCTATTTCCCAAAATGTCAAACTATTCCTTTGAACTCATTCTTTTAACACTTACTCACCATCCAGGGAAATGGCATAAGAATATCCCAGCTGCTCAGATGCAACGTATATCTCCTCGTTAGTGATCGGAGGGAAGAAGGGAACCATGTTGTAGTCCCTGTTGTGACCGATGGGGGCCATCTCATCTGGGAAGGTGACGTTGGACGGGGCAAATCTTTTCATCCACTCGTCAAAAATGGCATCAGTGAAAGCGTGGAGCACCTGAAAGGTAAACAACCAGAAAGACCACGGCGGTTTTAATGACAACAACTCTAGCGTGTCATTTCAGAGTAAACCGTGAAATCAGATTCTGACCAGGAAGATGGGGTCATTGGCTGCAGAGTGAGACAAAGAGCTGGTTCCATTGAGCAAGGAGTGGACGAGGTTGTGAAGGTTATTGACTGATTCATCCAGTTCTCCATCTGGTTTTTCGTACCCTTCAAGAGCATTTCTGTTACAAAGCACAAAGTCTGTTAAACAGAAGTTTTGCAAAGCCTCTTAAAACTAAAATTAAACTTGGAGTGAAATAGCATTTATACATTTAAAATTGTTATTGATGCTAAACAGTAGAGTTGTACCTAAAACTAAAGGAGGAGTTGGTGAAGTACGGAGGGCTGTCGAAGTCTCTGATTCCAAGACAGCTTCTGACGTCATTCATGGTGGGCAGAGACATGTTACCTCTCTCCATTATCCCTCTCTGAATGGATCCCTCACTGGTGCCATTACAAAGAGTCACCAGGCGATTGTAGTCATCCAAACTGAAAGAGAAAACAATTAAAATATCAAAATGTTTCACTGATTCCTACCAATCAAAACACATTAGTCTGCCCCCACAATGTTTATTTCATCATAATCCAACCAATAATTATTGAGTCTTTTCCCCTCCCATCAATATTTTGTGCTCACCTGTTACATACCACCCCCCATCTGGAGAATCTGGACTGGTTACTGATGAGGGACGGGTTGTCTTGGTTTCGGCCCCCCAGCAGAGAGTCGGTACACACATCACACTCACTTTGCCCTGTGGCAAAGTTCCAGTAAGGGATCGCAAAATTCTCATTGCCGGTCAATCTCTGCAGGGAACAGACAAATTGTATTGATATTAGTTTATATTTGTATTAAAACATATCTTCATCATCAACATGGGCTTTTGAAGGCCAATACAGCTACAAGTCCTGAGTGCTACACTGTAACTGTAACTTCCTCAGTTTGGAGACAGTCTAGGATCTATATTCTCTATTTTTCTTCCCTGAGCTTTCCTGTTTCTCTCTTCCATTGTTTTTCTGGACCATTTCTCTGCGTCTTAAAAGATTTACCACATTCATTTAAGAATTATAAATATCAGAATTTTGTTCTTGGAAGGACAGCATGTGACATTAAAAAACTCTTGTATGTGATACAAATACATTTTCTTTTGCATAGGTCAGAGTGATTCACTTCAACAATACAATGCAAGAGTCTCTGGTATGTATTTGCACTTTTAAGAATGTACTCACCAAAATGTTATTGATTAAAAAACTGGATGGATAAATTGTGTAGGAAAAATAAGGTTTGTATGTAGCTGTGGTCTGGAAAGAACCTACAAGATACCAGACACTGATGTGCCAATAATTGGTAACAATAATCCAATTTATGATTTAAAATTACTTGCAAAGCAAATATGATATATAAGGTAATAACACACTGATCACCCCAAACAAGGAATATGAATGTATACAGTGATAAGAGCCTATTTCTATATTTCCAACCAACTGTTTGGTTTAATCAAAAATAAACTCTTGTAGTGTTATTGATCCCATCCAGTCATGACAAAAAGAATTAGTTTAATAACATTTTTCCAGAAGATTACACATACCTGTAGCTCTCTTTCCAAGCTGAGGAGGTGATACCTGTGCCAGGTGATGAATGCTGGTCCTTTGTGTGAGAAATCAATGGCTTTGAATGGTCGACCGGGACCTGCAGGGAAACAAAATGTCTGATGAGCTCATCTATGTGATCAATAATGCACACACTATTATTTGTCATATTAAGACTATTTAATGCATGTATGAGTAAAACAAATTACTTTTGAAAATATCTCATACATCACCAGAGCTCATTTTAATAAATGGTGATGCTCCTATTAATATCCCAGTGTTATTATATTCCTAATATTTATTTTATCAAGATATTCCATATAATATACATATTCCTAATAAACAGAGTCAACCACATGAAGTAACCAGTTCCAATAGTTTTATGAGAAATGTGACCATGCTCATTTACCAAGAAGAGTGTCTCGGACAGAGTAGTAATGTTGCCAGACAAAGAAGTTGTAGATGGAGATGTTGGCAATCTGGGGCTCAGTTCCATTTGGTCCCAGGAGTCCCAGCCAGTGCTGAGTGGCAATGACATAGTCCGGGTGGGTGGTGGTCTTAGCCAGTTCCAGCACATTGAGGAACTCCCGGAGCTCTTCAGGGGTCAGGGAGTGGACGTTCTTCCGCACCACAGGGGCTTTCCTCTGGTCACAGTTTGGTCCGGTCCAGCCAAATTTACACTGACCACAGTCATGCCCTGCAAAGTTACCTGCAGCACAGAGAGCAAACTGAACGTGTCAAATCATGTTGGTGATGTTCCAGGTTCAACATGAGCCATTATCTAGTTGAGTACTTGCTCACCAAAACAGCATCTTAATAAAACTGTACATGACTCACCAGTACATCTGCAAGTCTGATTGAAGAATTTGGTCGGCCACCTCTCTCTGTCATCAACATTTCTCAGTCTGTACGGTCCTCCCCAGGGTTTGCTGTCTACTCGAACAGCCGAGCAGCTTCCTCTCCCCGACAGAGAGCCGCACACATTGGCAGGTTCTGAGCCCAGAGCGGGACAGCACTGCTTGGACAGGATCCCTTCAACTGTGCAGCACACTCGAGGAAACTGAGCCTCTGCAGGCTCAGGCCAGAGGAGTAAACAAAGAAGACCAAGACCCAGCGCATGCATCATATTTTACCTGTTTGTTTCTTCCAGTCAGTGGTGACAAATCAGTTTGTACATCAACTTTCAGCAGTAATACGGTAAATTAGTTCCCCCAGAAGAGTGTGGCAATCTCAGTCTGCTATGGTCCCCAGTTGTGTATCTTCAAATAAGATTCAGTGATAGTTTTAACATCTGTGGAAACAACACTTAAAGCCAAATCATGGTGTGTTCCAGTTGGTTACAAGCACATTAAGAAAGCCTCTAATTTCTGTTCTTGCTTTTGTAAAGCTGAGGAGGATTAACGATTGGTCTTGTGATGATCACCTGACAGCAGAGCTGTGTGCTGGACTAAGACTTTGAAAAATACCAAGGAACTGCCTGAAGGGACTGTTATGTGTTGTATAACCACATTGTATGAGAAGACTGTATTTGTCTGATTCAATACTTAGAGCAAATCAGGAAAAAAAGATAACAAAACAGGCAAAAACTTCAGAACAATCATTTGGTCAAACACAAACTACATTATGGTTTGATGTGTGAACAAATACCATTTAGGGATAATTCTAATACCACATTTTAAATAGAAACATTGACCCAGAACAAATGAATTGACTAGTTGAGTCATTCTCAGCTATTGTAATAAAAGAACGAAACTGAAGTAAAATAACTGAAAATCAGCTCATGAGTCAGGGCCCCTATTGTAGATTTATTGTGTAAAATTTAACGTGGGCTTAATCACTTTAATCCAGTCATAAGTTACAGTTTTCAGAATTCTTTGGAGCTCGCTATTGTAGTGGGTCTGTTCTCAGCTTTTTGTTCCCTTGATCAAACTTTTCACTCCAGGTCTCAGCTGACACATTTTGCTGTGCATGTGAGGTGAAGTAGTAGTAGTAAATTGATTACAGTAAAAATGGACAAAAACACTGGTATTGTCCTTTAAGGACAGAGAGGTTACTTAGAAAGTATCTGAACCAGAAAAACTACCCAAAGGCAGAATATTTATCTGATTCACAGAAAACTGGCTCTATGTCGAAGAGTTCTTTAAAGAATAACTAAAGAAGAGTGGATGATGCTGAGGCTTTATGACCGGATTTCATATGACCAAGTGTCTCGTTCAGATTTGAAACTGATGGTCAGGAGCAGAAATCAATAGTATACTAAATTATATTAACTAAAAACACAAAGAATTTCTTTCTCTTAAGCCATAAAGATCAAATCCATCACATTAACTACCCACACATTCACATTTGAGCATCCATGAGGTCGTACTTGGGACTAAAGTCATGATAATCACTTGCTCTGTGTTTTCATCAGATGTTGTTACAGACAGTGGTACTGGGTGATCTTATATAGACACGAGTTGATCCTCGTTGCCCTGTAGAGCTTAATGTGACTCAGCTAGCGTTTTCTTTAATGGGGCTTTGTTCAGAAGCCCCACACCCATCAAAGAAGCTTTATAATGCGTGAAACTCCTGATGCTTAGGTTTGTCTCTTTGACCCACACTCCTGATGTGTTCCAGAAGCGTGGCATGTGACTGACAGTATAAATACTGTAAGTACTGTATTGAGAATTAAGGGGAGTCTGTATTCCACCACACCAAAGAGAAAGTTATGGAAAGTTAAGTTTTTTACTTATTACTGTTGTTATAAAAGCTATAAAGTGATTAGCTATACATCCCTAACCCTGGAGTCCTTTTATTACTGAAAAATGCGGTCTTTACTGTAATACTACAGTCATATAAAAGCATTGTTTTGCAAGCATTTCCATAGAGTCACTTTGCCTGCTTACATCCTATGTATCATAAGATTACATTTCAGATATTCAGCATGTGATTTCACTGTAAATGTGTGGTAAATAAAACAACTGAGCTTTGTTATAATATAAAATCCTGAGGTCTGAATCTAAACTTACAAACAAAAAACAAATATCACATCAAATCTTCTTGAAGTATGTCAAGACATTTTGAATTCATTATCAGAATATTGTCATTATATTACTGAAAAAGTGTCATTTTAAAATCAGTGTCCAAATCCAAAATGCCACTAAAGTGAGGCATGAGGCTAGAACGGACATAAACGTGGCCCCATGAGAAAACTCATGTGTGACCTGGTGACCACTGAGTCTTCCACACAATAGGACCTGTGAGGTTCACTGCACTCAACAGGATTAGTGAGCAGAATTCCTGGAAGAAGTCACCTGGAATATCTCAATAGAAATTATTTCACATTTATCTCAGTAAACAAGTCTGCAAGCGTGTAAGTGACAGGGAAATGAATGATCAGCCCCAGGGTGTCTGTGATCATAAAGAATTTACCAGAGACTTCATTGTTGTTCATCACAGTCACAGGTTGTCATGTGAAGGAAGATTTGATGTTTCACGTGCAAAAAGCAGAATCCATTTTGACACAGTACGCAAACTTAAATCAAATTAAAGACAAGATAAAATCAAATGTTGTCAAATGAAACAACATATTAGCAAACTAATTTAGGGAAATGGGGAAAAACATGAATGAGCACCTTAAACACAGACTCACACAGGTGCATATAAAGATATTCACACTGCAAGTTTTTAAAGGCCAAAAGTCATTGAATTTAATATTTACTCCTTAAATTTGACAAAGATTAGGTATTTGCAGCTACTAACTTCAAATAACGCTGAACTGAATCTGACTGACCCTCAGTGAAACTGCTGAAAAGCAGTGGCATAAATATCAATGTCATGTTAAATTCTCTGAACAAAATTATTTTTGTACTTTCAGATATTTTGTTTCTGTTATTTTAACTGGCTTCTGGAAATGTCTTCTTCAGAATGTGTAAATAAACAGACTCCATTATTCCTACTGAAACACAGGATGGTGCCAGAGAGCCATGGAGAAACAAGCTACTACGTATAATGGCATGCGAGACATGACTGTGTGAGTGAAAAATATTTATAACAAGAGGATGGTGGGTCTTGATTTGAATTTTAAAAAATATATATCTTTTAGCTGGAACCTTCTGCTGATCAGTTTAGGATAGTACAGGATTACTGTCAACATATTTCTATCATTATCTAAGGATATTTTGAGGATTTTGACAACATGGAAATATATTTATAACACAAAACAAAAGACAGATTTTGAATTGGATATCACTTACTTATAAAACTCATTGCATCTATTCACTGTCATTTGTCTTTTCATATGGAGATCCCCTTCTCAGGTTCAACATAAGGATGTGCATAATAGTCCGTAATGCATCTTTGAAGCAGGACAAATGAAACCATTCTGTTAATAGTATTTCAAAGAGAATCACAAATTGATGTAATTATTCATTTGTGAAATTATTGTTTTGCTTGTTACCATGTGGATGGAGAAATGCATCCATTTTCTTGACAGCTTTGTGAATATTGCACTTAACACCTAACCCACTCTGCATATGTTTTATAGAATTATGTGTTGGCTAAATAATAGGAGGCCTTTTAAATTTTGAATGGAGGCCACTTCAGCTACATTTACAGAGAACGGAGTTCAGTGCGCTAGAAACTGGTGAAAAGCAACCGATTCACATGTTTTTGCTTGTTTTTATTTAGTATTATTTCATTAATGATGCGTAATGTGAGGAGCCACTCGACAACCCCTTCTGTGATTTTGGGTTTCTTCTCCATATCCATGTTAGTATTTTTAAATGAGCACATATCAAATCTTAAATATTTTTTCTCTTGTGAAAATGCACATAAACTAAACTTTTAAAAAAAGGGATAGATAAATGGACAACGGGTCACGTAAATGTTGCTGTAGTTCAAACAAAATAAATTATTATAAAACAAACAGATAAGATGAAATTAAAAAATGATGGATATTAATTTTCAAAATAAGAGCTGCCTGACGTTCATTATAAGTTTAAAAACATAGCAACGGTCATGTGATCACCTGTAAATGTCATAATGTCTCATATTTCTTTCATGCTATCTAACTAACTAATTGATTAAGAAAATACCTCTAACTAACCAATGATTGTAATTATTCCAATACTGATATAAAACTCTTTGAATGCATTTTGAAACATGGCATGCCTAATTCTTAATCCCTCTACTGACAATTATTCTAGTCTATTTGAAAACATCTAAACGTCTGATTATTTTCCCTTTTTTTACATTTGTAACACACTTCCACTGTTTATATTGCAAAACAACACTGTGTAACTGTCCTGCAGAAGTCTCATATATCTTTTGTGGTTTTCAGTTATGTCTTTTTCTGATATTATGTGAACATTTCTAGTTGTGGCATTTTTTTTTAAGAATTACCTTTTTTTTTCCTTTTTTGTGCACGAAGAAACCACATATGTCAAAAAGCAGGTCTTTAAATAAAATGCTATGCAAATATTAACAGTAGCTGTGGCAGTATGCCTCCTTTATATTCACTATGATTGTATATTCTAGTGTGAGAGAAAGGGTGGCACAGAGAGGGAGCTGCAGTATCTGTAGACAATAGCAGGGGGGCAGTGTTGCTGTTTCTGGTGGCCCTGGTTCACTGGAATGACTGGCCCTAACAGTTTGCATTTCCTTCAGGATGCTCCAAGAAATATGCCATGAAATAGTCTAGGATTGGACATCTTTGTACTTTAACTGTCACCATTTCAAATCTCAACCATGCCAAGCAGTGACTGACAGTATATACAGTGGGCTGGGTGGTATGCAGTCGTATGAAATGACTAGCCTGTATAGAGTTTTAATCCTCTTTAAGACTCCTATCCATCTTCAAATTAATATCTAGGGGCCACATATCCCTCTGCACTAGTTTGTACTCTGTATAACCCACTTCTCTTGCAAACTGATCAAATTATTCACTGGAAAATAAGATTAATAGTTATGCTTTGAAACATGCCCGAGGTCAATTATTTGGGAGATTCCAATGATATACTCATTACACTGTAAAGGCAATTCAAGGACAAGCAGCATGAAGAACTGTGTTGTAGATTAATTGCCATTAAAGGTCAACATGCATTCAAATTGATGAAGATGCTATCCATTTTCATCAGTATGAAGTGCACAGTATATGGGAAACCTATAATGCTCATTACATGCATTTAAATGAGTCTGTCCTAATTACTAATCAGTCTCTTGTACCATTAGAGATGGAAATTAGAAATACAAAACAGACCCCTGGGCATCATTCACTCAGAATATATTAGAGTTTCCTTTTATACTTGTTGGCATTTTGAAAATGAAAACCTACAACCCTCGAAACTTTGTCAAATACTAGAATATTTCGAAGGCAGGAGTCTCACTTTTTATTAAGCTAAAATCTCTGGAAGTGTGTAACATTGAAGAACACTTGTTTGTGAATATAACAGAGAAGTGTGATATATTTTTGTTCAACTGGCTTCTAAAAAACAAAACTATACTGTTTATTTTGCTATGCCCCAATCAGAATATTGGCTAGACCCTTCAGTGATTCTTTCTTCAGTGATTCCCGCCCACCTCTCTGGCAGCTTACCGATTTACATTTGAGCATAATGCAAGCATTAGAGGAGGCACAAGGCAGCCCTGATAAGTTACAAAGTGCTCCAGGGGTAAACCTCGTAAGAGAGGGTTTGGAGTTATTTACAGCATTCAAATCCTTCAAAAATTCATGTCTGGAGGATGAGATTGGTTTTGCAGTTGATGCTTTGCACACAAAGCAAACACAATGCATATGGAGGGTGTTTAGCTGTAAATGACCAGATGACATTAATTCTAATTGACTGATCTCATCCCATGCTTAGGACCAGTGTGTATGATACTGCTCAGGACACAAGGGTCCTGTCAAGGCACAATGTTACACACAAAGCAACAAAACAGAAACACTAAGATTGGCTTAAGAAATGGGGAACACAGAGGACTAAAAATGATTTTTAAATGCAATTTAATTTTCAATGAAGCAATACTTAAGTTGTATGGCATTTTCTATTCAAAGATATGTTTTGATTGTGCAGTTCTCATAATAAGAGTGCTCAAAATTTGCAAAGCCATTACAAAGGAGGTTAAAGGCAATGGAATTCCTTCTTATCAGAAATGCTCTCTGTACAGTTGTTCCATTTGAAATGCATTTAATTGCAAATAGAAAAGAAGAGAGAGAAAGCCAACAATGCGAGGGTCTGAAGCATTTTTCTCGTCTGCTTTGAGTGAGCGTATTCAAATCTAAGCGGGCAGACAATGAAGGAAAGGAATCGTGCTCTGAATAGCCTTTCCCTCTCTCCTTTTCATTCCCAGGCCAATTCACAGCCTTCCTCTTCTCTGCTGTTAGGGGCGGGCTTTCCACTCGCAGCTCAAACTTCCTCGCCACTGTAGAACAACACATTCACCTGATAGCAAGGCAGTAGCACACATGTAGTCACTATTCATCATGTCCTTGTGAGAGACCTGTGCGGGAGTCAGGGGTCCTCTGTAAATATTGTCTATGACTATCATCATGACACACTTGGAGTCCATGTTGTGCCTTCACAGAGCTGTTCGCCCACTTGTTTGACAAGGACGCCGCTCCTCGCTTGCATCAGGCTTTGCCAGGCCCTTCCTCTAAGGCCATGGCCAAGCCTTGACCCAGGATCCCTCTCCCTGCTCGTTCCACTGAGGGGAGGAGTATCTGGGGACCATGGGGCACAAAGTGCTTGAAGCCTGTGCCTTTGTTGGGGCAAGCCGGGAGAGAACACCCCCAGCAGATATGCTGACAGTCTCATGGGAGCAAGAGAAGAAGTTGAAGCAAGAAAGTGCACCCTTCAAACTTTCCAGTGCAGTGCTAGGAATTCTATTTTTTCTCAACAAAGATTTATACATATTTATACAAGCCCAAATACTGATAGGAAGGTGGTAGAAAAAAAATCTTGGAATTGCAGAGGTAAACTATATGTAAATGCCATAAAGTAATAGACTTGTAGTGCAAATCACACCATTTTATCTTTAATTTTGCTTTCGTACCCTCCCCACTCCCCCCCCCATCCTCTTTCCTCTGGCTTAAAGGTGCATCAGAGATATGCATTTAAGCATATTCAGAACACGGGGCGTGAAATTAAATGTGTGGCAGAGTGAGAAAAATATACAGACGCTGGAGATGCCTTAAAAATAGTCATTTATGCAGATGGAGAGGAGTGAAATCATTTGCAATGGGATGACCCTCTCTCCAAGCATTTCTCCCCTCACTGTTCTTCCCTAATCTTGCACTGTATCTTCATTTTTCATTGAACTCGCCAGTTTGCTGCTAAGCAGCCTTGTAGATAAGGCAAAGTGCTAAAAGGAGACGACAGAAGGAGCTCAGTGGGCCCGTTTCTATTGCACTTTCACCCAAGGCAATGGGCAGAATTTAACGGATTCCTTCCAACATATGTTTTTGCCAGATAAGTAAACAGTGTGTGTCGGAAATGAAAAAAAAGCATTTGCAATTTAATGACATTACAGCTCCCAGCTTAGCCCGCCGTGCTGCGAGGCGAGGAGCAGAGAAAGGGGAGAGCGGAAGAATGGAACCGGGTGTCATCAATGTTTTTTTTTTCTTTTCCCTTGCAAGAAGCAGCACTGAATTCTTCTTATTCTTTTCAAACCCCTTCCCTTCTCCATCCCTTCCTGCTATTTTGTTCTCTTGCCCATAGTTTCCTCGCCTTTGTCGGAATGAAATTATCTATTATTTTATTCAGAAAAACTTGCCATCCCCTGCCATTCTACCCTCTCCAACATCTGATTCTCTCAGATTTTCTGAGCTAAAAACACATCTACCCATGAGGGCCATGGGTGCTCTCTCTCTCTCTCTCTCTCTCTCTCTCTCTCTCTCTCTCTCTCTCTCTCTCTCTCTCTTTCTCTCTCTCCACCCCACCCCACCCCACCCCTCCGCCCCCCTTACTCCTTTGTCTGGCTTCATCAAAGTGCAATAGATTCTTGGCACAATAAAGAAGAGCAAGCCTCCATGTTGTCATAACGTTCAGACCTAATGTGAGGACCAGCAGTAGGTGATGAGTTGGAGAGAGAATCACCTCAGAGTCTGTATTTCAGTGGCAGTAAATGATCCATCCATCCTATGTGAAACTCAGTGATTTTCCTCTTTTCTCCCTGCCGGCTGTCAGGCAGCTGCCTTATTATAGAAGGCTAATTGTGCAGGAAAGCAGATTATGAGAGTGGTAGGATGTACTCCTTGACCATGTGCTAATGTGATGACAAGTTTGGGGACCCTCTAAGCAAAAGGCGTCGCACGCCAGGGCACTTTTGGCACTGGCTATAATCTGCCTTTGGTATTAACTCAGCAAACCGGCTTGTTTGAGTATGGATCAATCGCTCGCTCATTATTTTTACAAGAAAGCTTTATATTCAAGGCTCTTTCCTGGTGTTGATCTCTCATTAACCATGCTATGTAAATGCACTGGCAGTCCCTGTGTAAGGGATACATCACCCCAGGGCCCAGGCTTGCAGAAGCATGTTAAGGAGAAGAAGGGGCAGGAAATTTGGGTCAGCTGCCTTTGCCAAAACTTGAATTTCAGGTTTTGCTTAAAGCCCCCTGCTCAGCTTTTCTCTTTTAATGTGTTTTTGTTTGGTGATGTTATGTTTTAAATGTCAGCCCTGGAGCTGTCCAGCAATTTAGGAGGCACAAAAAGCCCTGTCTCAGTATCGCTTCCAAGTGTTCATGTTACCTCTGTAATCGCTGCTGGCTGCAACATTACACACACTCCATTCACTCATAGTCTTTTATCACCTCTGAGTGTATTGACTGTACAGGTAAAAGGTTAGATAGGGTCAGAATGAGGTGATAATATTACAGGACAAATAGAAATGCCTGATTCTCCGTGTTCAGTGGCGATATGGCGTTATTAGCTTCCTGCTACTAAACTAACTTATTTATCTGAGCAGAAAGGACCTGACATGTGACACTGGATCTTGAATCTGCATGCATTGAATTAGCTGTCAAGATGCATTGTGCATCAAATTAAGGGGGGAATATTTCAACTTGTTTACTCATTTCTTACATACACATACAAACATCCAACAATTCATGGTGCTCAGACATCTGTTTGCCTGACAAGAGATCATGATGCACGTGGTATGAGAAATAGAGGATTCTGCCATATTTGGCTTCACTGTGCGCAGGCATGGTGAATGACGCAACAGGAAAATGAACCTGACAGCACCAGGCAACGGCTTGGCATTTCTTTTGCGCCCTACATACATAAATCTCTTATTATTGCTCTGCGTTAGCTATGTATATTTTTACACCTGTCTGCACTAATATCAAAGAGTAGAGGTTTGCTTTTAGACACTCAAGTTCATTTGTGTCTCCTGTAAGAGTTTGTATGGGTGCCATCTCTTTGATGGAAGAAAAAAAAAATGCCGCTATTCCCAGGCTTCACTCCATTTTGAAAAGGACTGTCAAAGGGCACTGTTCCATTTGACCCATTTTATTTTCCATACAAACAACTTCAGTGTACTTGAATTAAAATGGTGAAAGTCCCATACCTTCCCATGGACCTGTCATATGTATCAACAGTTCAATGTAATATGCTTCTGTGCTTTATTAATACCATACTTTTAATTGCTATTGGTAACTTAGACAGCGATTTGTTTTGCAGAAGAAAAGGCTGGGTGAAACCATGTATCTTACATGAGGAATTATAAAGAAAAACATCTAGACAGGAGGACCTCTCAGTGGCTCAAAAGAGAGAAACAAAGATGTCCCTCTGTCTGCAGGTACTTCAGCAGCTCCTAGCCTTGTAACATTTTTGTTAGCAGCACAGTGAGATTGAAGGCCAGACTTTTGATTGCTTTCCCTGTTTCACATCCTTTTATGGATCCCTTTTCTTCCCACACACCAGCAAACAAAGCAAGAATAAATACAATGTTCAAATGCCATTGCCTTCAATGTAACCGTTTTTGTGGTAGCAAAAAACATGGAAAGAATTTCCACAACACAATGTGACTAGGCACAGCGTGATGATGTGGTTAAAGGGTACGAGATGTCTGAAGGACCCCTCCATATGATGTCTGGCAGGACCATTCATAATAGATTTGTTCTGAGGACCTTCACATTACTTCCCAATCAAGGTATGAAGTTATGCTCCTTCATCAGTATAACTAATGGCACGTTTCATGAACCAGCCATGTTTTGAGATTAAAGACGTGTTTTGCAAGTGTTGGATTTTCTGCTGAATATGATAAGGTGCCCGTATGAATTATTGCTTTGCTGTCATCGAGGTACACACGCTTGCATTCTTTATATCGTCATTACTGAGGCATCTATATGGTTGTTCCAGTGCATTACACCCTGGATGCAAAACTGTGTGTGGGAAAAAAAATCTGACAGTTACAGACATGAGATTAATGTCAGCTCTATTAAACACCACTTCACCGGACACTATAAAATTCAATAACATAAACAGCTACGAAGAAATCACGTTTTGCAATTTGGACCGGAGTACTTTTAACAGAAGGGTACTGCAAGCAGAATGACAAGCCCCCCCCCCACTGATAGAGACAAAATCCAAATTTCTATCCACTGAATGCATTCTTCAGTATTCCAACATTTCAGTACACAAAGATTAGCTATGGAGCGCCATATCATTTGGCAATGATCTATTTTGCCGCTGTTAATTACAACAAGTCTGCAGAATTTGACTGCTAAACCACGATATCACAATACAGAGTGTGAATCCCAAATCAAGCTTTGCACACCATAATCCTGTTAAAATGTAATAAATAATCCCTGTGAATTAATGTTGGCAATATTTCATTTTAATAAGTTCTTGTAAAATCGAGAGAGAGAGAGAGAGAGAGAGAGAGGGGAATTTGATGGCATTACAGCTCACTCACTTGGAGTGTGGTTGTGAGTGTGCAGGAGGAAATCATTCCTTCTCATTAAAGGTGCAATCTTCGAGCCCCCCAGATCTTTGTTGTAATAACTGGGGAAAATAATCTCTTTTATTGATAGGCACATGTAGCAGAAAGTATGCCAACTGACAGGTACTTATCTTTCGCCTGTGTCCTGTGTTATAGAAAGATATAATTCTTTGTGACTGCTCCTCAGGGCGTCAGCTCTTCAACTTCATTATTTCTACTTATGATAGATATATTTTTCCTTGAAAACCTGAGAATTAATATGAGAGCCAGCAATCTCTGCCAGCGGTCATTTGGAAATGGAACAAAAAATGTCATGTCAGTTTAAAGAACATTTTTTAAGGCTGCTCACTGACATTATTCTAATTTATTGATGGATTCAAAGAATAATCCTATGCCTCATGTTTTGGGTTATTAACTTAATGATTTCGGCGACTACCTAGCAGCTATAGGATCTTTTGAAAAAGTCTCATCTTGTCAAAAACTCCATTGTGTCACCCCACAACATCTGCACTTCTTTTTATTTCCTCAAGTACAAATATGTGTTCTTGTATATGGTATTCTCATATTAAATTGCATACTTTCAAGCCAGCCTTTGTAACGACTGAACATGGCTTGCAAATGCTCCTTCTTTTAATACTGAATATGAATATAGAGTTATTAGTGCAGTGAGTTCCTTTAGACAGCAGTGGGAGCTTTAGAGTCAGACTACTCAGAGCAGAGTCTGTTTCTCACTTTGCACATTTCCTTCTGTTTTAAAACCAACTCGGATGCAACAACTCATGTTGGTCTTTATAGCACACCTTAAAACTGTTTCCTCTTATGCGTTCAGACTATTTAGAGGTGATGGTTAAAATCAATGTCAGAAATTCTTGAGATTTTGGGAGGGGCATGGATATCCATTGTTTATTTATATCACTTAGACTTCGACAGTCTGATGAGAAAAGTCAAGCCTTGTGTTTTGACATTGGCTTTACTTCCTCATGGTTTGGGGTTCCCCAGATCCCACTGCTGTATGTGCAAAAATAATATTAAAAGATTGCAAAATCAACCTTTTTTTTTATTGTGTTTTTTTTTGCCTTCAAATATTTTTTTTAAATTTCTTATTACCTTAAATCTAAATATGTAGAAAAGTTTAAAAGTGGTATCTCTTCTCATTGCCAAAAACTAGGATCGCACATTTGATGAAGGTGACAAAATACAGAAATGAGCATAAAGCATTGTTATCACACCAAACAAGAAAATGTTTCATAGTTTTATATGTTATATGGTTTATGCATGAAGAAAAATTCTAAGTTAATTTCTTTTGTTTTCCCAAAAGTCATTAACAGACAAGAGACAAGAGGTGTAATTCCCTCTTAGACCATTTCTGAACAAAACTCCAATAACAGAAACCCAAATAGACTACTGGCACATGTGTTTGTGTAAACACTTGTTTAAGATTTGGGAATGCTGTATATAAAACATATAAAAATGCATTTTATTTAACCATGTTTTACCTTGAGATCCCAAAGAGAACTGACATGTAATTTTAGACTTCTGAAACATGTCATCTCAAAAAGAAATTCTCATGAAATTAAGAAAAAATCTGAATGTTAAGCTGATAAAGCAATGATTTGGCCCCAAACAGAACATTAGGTTTAAATCATCTGCAGTAACCGCAAAATGATGTTTTCTCACATTGGCACTGTATGTTTCCACACAGGGGGGTATCAAAGTAGTTTATCAGCTACAGTCAGGGTATAAAAATGAAAGAAATATTCTACTGATATAAGAAGAGTCCTAAAATGCATTTAACATATAGTGATAAATCATAGTAGGGCTATGATATTGTTGCTAATGTTAATGTCAGACGATCTGGTAGACACTATGAGGGCAGTTCACTCGTCTCACCCGCAAAACTCGTGATTACCTCAACTACCCCCCCCCCAACCCATCACCCACTGCCCCCACCTACCTCCACCTCCACCCACCTGCCCCAAACCTAATTCAAGCGTTCCCTCTCTAAACTCCGGCAGGGGTCCATCGACTTATTGCATTATGTACTATTAAACAAACTTGGACTTCTTAAAAGCAGAGTCAGACTTCAGAGGCTGTGTGGCATGTTTATAGGGATGGACTGTACAGTACACACAGATTTCTCATTTCTCTCGGTGACCTTGGGCACAGTGACATGTACGGTTTTGAGGCTTTGATTTGCCATGTTGAGGTGTTGCGGAAAAGGTGCAATGCAAGATAATTTTGGCCTTTTTCCCCTCCTGGGAGCATAGAGAAGTAAGAAATACAGCAGTTCATACTCTGGAGATTACAGGTAATATGGCACACAGCCTGCATAAACATTCTTGACCCAAGCTGATGATGGAGATATTGCTTCAGGAGAGACTTTTCACACTTTGATTTGCCTAAAATGAGATGGAGAAGTCAGTGATCAGACTCTTTGAGGTTCCTCACAGAGAAGCCAGCACTGGCTGTGTATCTCTCAGCGTTGCACACAGCACACACATGCTATGACAACCAGGTGAGCAAGAAGCAGACTCCTGCAAACAAATGGAGAAAAATATCCTCAAAGAGATGATATTGATGTATTATTCATGTCAGAAAAAAAAATACTAAAACGATCCATCTCAAGCCATTGAAGCCAGGTGATAATCCACATGCTTGTGGGGCAGCCCTGGGCGAATTAGGGATGAGGAAACCATTGTACATCCCTCTAAGGTCAACATGGTTGAACCAGTGATACATATGTATGTTAATTTGCCTAATCTCACTTCTACAAATGTCTTACAGGCACATAAAGGGTTTAACACTAAGACATAATGATATCAGGGCATCAGACGGGGGGCTTATGAAAACATGAGGCAGCCATAGCTTTAAATCTTCTGTAGAAACCTTTGTATCGGCTGTCAATAAAATACCAAGGCAAGTATTTAGATTTAAAACGTTAACTTCTTATTAAAATATAAACAAAATTCCTATTTCTTAGTCTTTGTTTATCTACAATATTCGTATAACACGCATAGCATTGGTGAAGTAGCTGTTTGGATCCTTGCTTTAAATTTAAAATACTTTTTTTTCTCTGCCT
>SEMN01000026.1:450000-467201 GCA_005408345.1 Macquaria australasica
TGGAGGATACCTTACACTTCACCTGGACTGAGGAGCAGGAGCAGGAAAAGAAAAAGATAACAATCTTGTTCATCTCATCAAGAACTGCAGCCGCGATTCCCTTCCGTTTAATCCGAATACGCTTTATTGTAGTCCTTTGCTCAACAAGTGAACAGTAGCAATAGGTTGAAGTACATAACGGAGGTTAAAGAAAACACAAAACATACAAATTCCATAAGAGTTAGTTAAAAACGTTTTTTTTTCTGCTGCACATGATACGAGGAGTGGGAGGGTGAGGGAGCAAAGAAATGATAAACTCTTTGAATAAACTTCTGCATTTAAATTGGTACTTTTTTTTCACTGTTTGGAGGGGGAAATAACGGTTTGATGAATCAAACCCGAAAGTTGCAATGCATTGAAATTGAATATCACCTTCAAAATAAATTACATCCTCTACGTTTCATGTGCAAATATTACAGAACTAGTCTTTGTCCTTTTTAAAAATTGTCTGGGTCACCATAGATTCCACTAAACAATAAATATTACAGACATCTATAAAACGGTTTAAAAACTCAAAATATACACCGGATTTCTAGTGAAATACGTAGGTTCCTGGCCCTATCTCAAACACTAAGCCTATAACGGCAAATAAACTAGAGTCATTTTTATCTGTACACATTTACAGTCAGCTCAAGAGGGGAGAAATGTTTGGACAATAGCCTAATCCTGTCATTAATATGCTCATTGTATATGCTGCCCTTGATTCCAACAGGTTAGTCGAGCAGGTGCAACTTGCAGAAGATAGAAATCGAATAGTGTACCTTTCAAATGGGTTTTCACAAGAGCAAACTGCTCTGAGACCATTTTCCTCTCAAATTTGTGCATTTCTGCCATCCTTTAGTCCTTTTCCTCTTGGCTGCGAGAGGTGATGGCTGAGTAATAATAGATTAGAGAGTTCTCTAAATAAGCATTACCTTAGATAAAGGCATTAATCAATATACATACACATGTGATATCTGAGACGACGAGCACTTCATCACATGTACAAGTTTGTGCATGCATAATAAAACTCTTGCATGAATAGCTTTTTTTTGTTTTAGTTTTCACATTTCATTTTCCAAAGTCCAAAGTGGGCCTATCATAATGCTGCCGCATATGCAGGGTACGGTTCAAGTTGAGGTTTTCCCATCCCGGGGAGCAGGATGTATGCTAAGGGCGGCTGGAGTCCTGCTGAGGGCCAGCCCGTACAGTTACAAGGGATCATGTAGCCTGGGTTTCCCGGGGACGGATGTGAGTGAGTGTGGGTGTGTGTCCCGCCACCTACACTGCCAGTCCCGGTGAAAGCCGTGGCGCCTCCCGGCGGGTAGCCCAACGGAGACGCGTACGGAAACGAAGGTGGGGAAAGCTCAGTCATCTTGGATCCCAGGTCGAAAAAGGAATAGGGGTTCGTAGCCATGGCCGGGTTGAAGAATACCCTCGCCGCTGCGGCTGCTGCAGCCGCTGCTGCCTTATCAGGGTTTCCCATGATGGACTCGGAAAGTGCTGCTGCGGAAAGCCCGTTAACTTTGAGTGCGTCGTGCTCCCCGAGATTGTAGGGCACAGGGAAAGAAAACTTATCTTTTTTCATCAGAGTCTTGGGCTTCCGCCTCGGTCTGTATTTATAGTCTGGGTGTTCCTTCATGTGCATCGCTCGCAGTCGTTTGGCTTCGTCGATGAATGGCCTTTTCTCAGACTCGGTGAGAAGTTTCCACTCCGCTCCCAATCTCTTGCTGATCTCGGAGTTGTGCATTTTCGGGTTCTCCTGGGCCATTTTTCTGCGCTGGGCTCTGGACCAGACCATGAAAGCATTCATCGGGCGTTTAACGTGATCCATTGGTTTAGACATTATTGGCACAAACACTCTCTGGAAAATAAGATTTTAAAAAAAAATAAGCTTAAATGGGCTACAAATAACTTGCAAAATCAGAACAGAAATCTCACACAGGACTCCTTCAAAACGTTTAACAATTCTGTTACATTCATTTAAGATTCACATCAACTGCACCTCGTGTTTTGACTACTTACTTAAGACTTCAATTCTTCATCCCACTGTTGAGGATCGTCCGCAAAGTACAAGTGGCAGCGTCCTTATGAGTGCTCAACTTATGTTTTCTGCTTCATGGTGGCATCCATCAGTGATACGCCTTTAACAAAGAGGAGAGTTTAAAAAAAACAAACAAACCCGCTGTCTTGTTTTCCTCTTGTCGCCGGAGACTGTCAACCACCACTCAGCTGCAGCATTTACGCAAGTGAATGAGAACTCCCGCTTGCCCCATGTGAAATACAGGATTGTGTGGCAGGCAGTGAAAGTGCAACTGGCGCATGCGCAGTGGCGCCGCGCACGCAGAGGACTGCTGAACGATTCTTTAAAAATCCCACCCTGTTTGAAAGAGAAACGCGGCTCGTATTATATATCTTTATTTGCTGTGTGAGAGTTGTTGTTTTTTTAACTCAGTGTTGACCTCGGTGTTGTTTGGACTCTTTAGTTTCATATTCTGAATTAGGCTGTATTTATTCTCGTGAGCAACTTGGCACGTCGTAATTGTTTAGTTCAATCAAAGTAATTAACTTTTTCACTTAAGTGACGAATGCACCTGAAATACCTGAGGATGGCAGGCGTGTAGGAGCCTCACACTAACACACTGACATATCTGGTGAGGGTGACTGCAGCAGACAGGTGCATGTCGTTGAAGTTCAGTCTCAACTTGAATTGAATCTGAGCCATCAAACACTCGAAAAAGACGCACACGCTCTCCCTTCTTTAAAGCACGCCTAATCGCCTCTTGTTTAATAGACAATCAAAGCAGCTTGAATATGCTGGTGTCACTCCACTTTCTCACCTTTCATCCTCACCGGTGTCTCTCTGCCTGCCCCTTCCTCTTCCCCCATGGGTGGCACTGCCATTGAAAAGTAGTGTGTAAGACGACAAGAGAGGTAAAGAATGTCTTCTTTAATTTTCTGATATTGTGGCATTTTGTCGTAAATACGCAAATGCTGGGGAGGTCTGAAGTGTTTCTAATCGCGCTTGGTGAAATTAATTACTTTCCTGAAATCCCCCTTTTCACTTTCACTTCAAAGGACCTTCCCAAGGGCAGCGAATCGACAACTGAAATTAGGTTGTCGAATATTCAACTAAGCAATTACAGTTATCTGCAAGACTTGTTGAGTAAATTGCAGGTTTAAGTGGTTTGTTCTCGCACCTTCTCCGTTGTACATAATTATATATGTACAAAAAAGGAAATAGAGAGGGGCTGTATCGAACAATATTATAAATGACGAATTAGGCTGTAGGTTGAGCGTTTGAATTAGGATATAAATGGATGTCAAATTCAATTCACTGTACTGTTGTTCTTTTTGAAAGGCTTAGCCTAATCTAAGGACAGTTTACACAACATATAATGTGGAATTATTATTGTTGTTATTATTATTACATAAAAAATAAAATTACTACTTTTAAATAATGTGTCGGCTGAAGCTGAGTGATGACGCTGACCTATCCCAAAGTGATGCGCAATTTCCAAGAGACAGCGCCCTTTTGATTGCTGCACGCTGAGCCTGAGATTTGTTTATTTTTTCTTTCTGTTAACAAGGATTAGGGTTGTTTTATTGCAGCGGAGAAAAAGCTCACCGAGGGATCGCTCTTTTGTCTCAAGTAGGAAACCTGACAAGGTGAGGATGATCCGCGCCAAGAGGACCAGATGAGAGACAAACCTGCTGCCTAAACTGAGTCGCAGCATCTCTCAACACCGCGCGCCCCTTTTGTCGGCTTGTCATTCACCTCGATAACATTACTGCAATGAAGCGCTCCACTCACTCCGCAGGAGCATATGCCTCTCATGACACAAACGGGGAAAAATTGCTATGAATTATATGAATAAGTTACGGTGCAAAGTTCTTATCGGGAGTTGACAGTTACAGAGGTGTGCAATTCAGTGTCTGCACACATGCATGCTTTTCACTGCATGGCCCCCTGGAGATTTCATAATTTTTTTTATTCGTCTCTGCTGTTTTATTTAATTGTATTATTTTGTTTGTTTGACAATGTATAGAAACACCTCTCCTCACTGCCCTGCTGCTCCCAAAGCATGGCCTCTGTTTGTTCTTTTTAATAACAAGTGTTGGAGGATTTCAGATGATAGCAGGGCCTAGTTGAGCCTGCATTAACAGGAGCAGGAGCAGCCATCCAGCATGTTTTCTACTAATCACAAAGTCAAAATTCATTGTATCTATTTCACAAAACAGCTTATTATTTTTGCAGACTGAGAAAACATTAATTCATTCAATTTAGTAATTTAATGAAGATATGATTTAAAAAAAATAACACCAACAACAATCCAGTCTGTGTTCCCCCCCCCCCCCCTCACACTTTTACCTCTGCCTGGGTCCTGGAAATAACACTTAAATAATTCAAGATGAGTTAGTGAGAGTGGGAGAATTACCTGCCGATAAAGCCCGGGTCCAGCCTCTGAGACGGAGCCAGCACTCCCACCTCACAGCACACTGATGATAAGACTGAATAGAAAAATATCATGCAAATAGAAGGCAGACAGCAGCAACAACAAGCCCATGGGGACATTTTCCTACCCGGAGAGATCGCACACAGTTCACTCTAAAGTGCTAAAGCCATCACTCTGAAATAGGAGCCCCTGGAGGTGCAAGAATCTTCATCATAGCGCCAAACAGTTTATTCTGCTTGACACTCCACTAACTCTGGGAGAAAGCACAACAAATTATGGAGAGAGTTGATGAGGGTCCCTGGATAATCTCAGTTTGCATAAAAAGGCCTAATCTATAAAGAATATTGTAGGATGTACCTCCTTTTTCTTTTCAAAGTGTTTACTGTTATGCTCCCAAGGTGGCACCGTTGGAGGTGGAGGGAGGGGAAGCAAGTCTTAAAATAAATTGATTTCAAGATAACACAAGTTGACCTCTTGCTATCGGTTGGCTTTTCTTTGACTGGAAAAAAAATAATAAGTGAGGAGGGTAAACAACAATATCTTCTGTTTGCCACTTCAAACAGAAGAGAGTAGTATTTACAGCCACATGAAAGTTTGCTCATTATCGGGGAGGTTTGAAGAAAGGGAGAGGGAGGGGTCCTGATTGTGTACCTGATGTGGTTTCTTTCTGCTTGTCTGATCACAGCTCTGCCTGGATCTTCCCCTTCCTTCTCAGTTATAGCTGCTCCCATGCAGGCCGGGGCCAACGCAGAGGCAGCAAATGCACCTCACAGTAAAAGGCAGTCATCTCATTTTCATCTGTGTTGTGAGGATTTTCATTAATCCTTATATGAACATGCCAATTGCTCTACTTTTTCCAGCTGATTTTCAGATTAAGGATTTATACTGCAGATAAACAGCGCAAATCTGGACCAAAAGATTTCATTCGTTTTGCTAAAAAAAAACCTATTTAAAAGCATGACTGATATTATAATACCAAAGCTTTAAGGAGGGAGAAATATAATATTGTTTTAAACATAATTACTGTGTATTTTCAGTTAACTCTTTTCATCATGTAGCCTATTTTTATTAATCATTGGTTGAAATAAATTCCAATTGCGCAAGATTAAGACAAAGGTATTCATATCAAAAATGTTTCTGAACAACAAAATCTAAAAAATTGTAAATACATTTTCCAGCAAAGCCAACATGTTACATACACTGAAGGACAACAGTGTTTCCTGCATGATGTGGTGAGTATTGAAAGTCAATTTGTCACTATCACACGCCATTAGCTGCAGAATCTTATCTTAAGTGAGCCTTTGATAAAGTGTTAATGACAAACAGTTTAGTGTTGTAAGGGATCCAATTGATTACTATTTAAAGATGATTGCATTTAGATTAGAAGTCATTTTGTCTAATGAGGTTTCTTTACAGCTTCTACAATACGTAGAAAATATGCTTAAGTGCAAGGCAATATAATGATCGGATTGGTAAAGAGACAATGCCGACTCCAGCATCACTTCAAATGAGTCACACAGAATGCCTGAATAAATGCATAATTAATGTGAATAAAGTTAATATTTTTTTGTGGTTTAAATATGTGACCTATTTTGAACGTTGTGTTCTCAAAATATATTCAATAAGTGCCAAATTAGTTGTGCAGTTCTTTAATCATTCTAATTATACAGTCTTTATTGCTCCTTAGGGCAGACTTTCGTGTCTTTGTGTCAGTGGGAATTATTTTGGTGAAGAACCAAAATATTTACTCAACCACAACCTAAATATTACGCATATCAAGAGGAATTGAGAAATAATCCTCTCATAGAGCACAGTATTAACTTAATCACATTAGTGCAAATACTATTGATAGTGGTCATGATCCCTAGTGAGGGAATCTGTAATTCACAATAAAACAGCCATACAAGATAGAACCCACTGCAGTGTGTATTAAAGACTGGGGAGTGGAAACAGGCAAATGGCCCTGAGGATTGAGTGAGTGTGTGTGAGTGTGTGTAAATGCTTGAATGATGCTAAAGAGGAAGGAAAGAGGAGTGATTGTCAGTTCAATCTTCGAGGACCTGAACTGACAGATACAACAAACTCTGAAAGCACATTATGGAAGGAGAATGGCTGCTCAGAAGGATGTGGAGTCCGCGAGGTTGATAAGACCTTCATCTTTAAACCGCCGCTTGTCAAAGTATTATATGTAATCTCACACTGCAGAATATCTCCACACCCTGAGGGGCAAACAAAATAGCAGCGGCAATCAAACGACTTCCTGGATCATTAAAAAAAAGGCCTATCCTACCCTTTGTGAAAAGTCAGATTTTTGAACTCTGATTGCTGCTACCCCCCACAGGGCGCATGTTTAGCTTAAACCTTCCACATGTATTCTCTGTCACAGAGCCCTGTGGTTCAAATCCACAGATACTTGTTTCCCTCCAGGCACTGAGATGACTTTTCCAATGATAGACTATTTTGAACCATTTAGCGGATACATTATCGCTGGCCTTTCTTCCTCATTATATTCCCCTTATCACCACAGCATCGCTGCAAAACCCCAAATAGAGAGTTGTAATTACCCAGACTGCCACCTGATAGCAGCCCTTCTATCAGCTTTATCACTCCAGGTCCTGCTAACTCATCATAGGGACAGAGGGAAGAAAAGGCCTGCTTGTGGCACAGCCCGCCACAGATAGCTCATCTCTCAGATACATTCATAGTTCCAGTTGGGATCAGGGAAAAACTGATGCACCAAGGCAATTTTTTATCCACCCCTTCCCTTCAACCCCACAAAGACTGCTCTCTCTCAGTCCCCTCCTAGTCTCTCGCTCTTTATGTGGAAGCTGAATTGAGGCCGCTCCGCAAACAAAAAGTGATCCAATCTCCTTGAACCCATGGCAGCGCAGTAACATGCTATTTGGGCTTTCATAGTGTGCCATCGTCCTTCAGAGCAAAACAAAAATCCAGAGGGTGACTTGTTCATCTTTAACATTGCACACAACATCAAACACACTTGTATAAAAGTTGACAGTATAGTGCCTCCAGCTTATTAACCACCTTTGACCCTCATTGCAAGTTTCCCTGATGTTATGAATAGGAAATGAAGCACGACATCTAAGGATTTGTGTTCATCTGAGTTGAATGAACAGAAGGTGAAAAAACACACAAAAAAGTTGAGGATAAAGGTCAAGATTTATTCAAATTCACAACCTTTTCAATGCAAAGGTCTGCAGAAAATAGAAAGTGAAAGTTAAATATGATCAAATCAAATTGCAAAACTGTTCAAAGTATCCTCATGTATGCTATTAAAGATGACCTTTTGTGATTTATTTTTCTTTGGTGCAAATCACTGTCCATTGTCTGTTGGACCTCACAGCCTAGCCAAAAGTGGTTTATGAAAAACAGACTAAATAAAATTACACCAAAGAATGTCAACAAAAAAAAAACCCAGACGATTTAATTAAGCTTGCACCAGAACGCTGACCTTGACAGTGGTGCCAGACGATTCTGTGAATAAATATTTCTTTTAGCGAACATTACTTTTAAGTGTTTAGGTGCTTTAAGTGTTCTGAGGAGTTCTAATTTATTTTGAGATGACATTTGTACAAAAACAATATTTAGCCAAGTCTTACTGAGTTACCTTAAAAATACAGAATACATTCATTTGTTAGACTAAATAAAATGTTGGTGTTCATATGTGTTATCACACTATTAGTCTGGCGTACTTCTTAATTACCTGTTCATTTTGGCATAAAGACAAAGACAAAAGCAGAATCAGGCTGGAAAAGTTCTTGATGATCACCCCATTCTTCCCCGTTGGTTATTATTATCTAAGTATATTATTATCTGCCAATTAAGGGTGGGTGTTTGCATTTGTATGACACATTCACAACCCTGCATCTCTTCCTGTCGTGTATTGTGCGCCTAGCCGTGCTCTTCTCTATCACTTGTAACAATGAAAGAGCCTTTGTGTGTGTACTCATCAGTATGTCAAAGAAGCAGCCTGAGTGACTGTGACCTCCATCAAATGGGAAAATTGTGAGGATGCATTGGAGCCCTATGGTTCCCATGGCCTGAGCGCCTTCTGACAGAGGCAGTCTAACACAGCCTGAAAGGACAAATCAATCTTATTTGAGTAGATTAAGTGACCAAGATAATAACCATGTCACTGAGAGAGAGAAAGAAAAAAAAGTCCCACTTTTCAAAAAGAGGGAAATAACTGAGTTCCTGCAGATGGCTCATTGTTGCAGCTGAATGTCACATCTCTCTAGGTGAGCCCTTTATAGCAGCGTTGTCTGACATACCTCAGGGACAAAACATGTGGCCATTCCAACAACTGGAGTAAGAGTTCATTATCCCCGACACATAACACAGGAAAAGATTAGTGACATTTGCACTGCATTTCGCCGTTTGTATTCGAACACGTGGGTGTGTGTGAATGTGTTTCTTAAGCACTGGATTGAATGACAATATGATCAATGGGAGGGCAAGTGTCCTGTCAGCACGTCGGGGGCCTTGGTGGTGGTGGTGGTGGGGGGGGGTGACAGTGGCTGTCTCAGGTGATCTCATTATTTGATGGACACAGCAGTGGAGAGGCCACATTCATACTAGCCTCTCTCGCTTAATCAGGCCATTACTCATGCAGAGCAGCGGAGGCACTTATAGGAAATATTGATCATATTTTGACAGAGTATTCTCCCCTCTCCATAATCAGCAATGCATTACCGCCGCGACACTGATTCTGTGCACACAGCACACAACGTCATTAGATGCCATTGCAGAGGGGCTACACTTATCAGCATTCCAAAGCAGGCAGCCTGTGTTCGCGTGTTAAGATGTTTGCCTAATGATTTTAACTAATCTGTTTATTTCCAATGTTTATCTAAACAGCCTGTGAGGGGGGAGAAGGAGGGGGGGGGGGGTAGTAAAGCAAGGAACATGGCTTTTCAAAATCAAAGACTTCAAAGCACTAATCGCCTGCGTGAAGATTAATGAATTACTCTTACGAATGCTCCTCTCAGTCTTCACTCATGTTTTTTTTTTATGTTTGGCTAAAGTCAATACCCGTGCAGAGCTACACTCTGAACAGATAGCTAACCCAAAGGCCAGGACCCTGTATGAGTCAGATCATCGTCCCATGGGACGTTTGCTAAAGATGCTGTGACACGCCTAAAGAGCAAAGCTCCAGCGGGGGCCCCGAGGGCTGTTTGCATTTGGCAGCACAAGCCAAAAGTATTTTCTCTGTCCAAATTAAGCCTCGCCAAGGGTCAAGTGAAATCAATATGTTAATCCATAAATTGTCCTGAGTGATAATTACTAAGAGGAACAGTAATTACAAAAGACATTAATTTACTTCTTAGATTTTGTGCCAGGGGAGAGTTTCACCCAGCCTTGATTCATCTGGAGGCAAACAATTCACAGAGGAAGCGTCCCTTTTTTTTAAAGCAGTGGTCGATTCTTTTAAGGAACAGTGGGCACACACAAGCACTCGGTCAAAGCACTTTTGGATATGCTAAGGGATTGTTTGAAGGTTTTCGAACCCCTGTGTAGTCAGCTCCGGGGTTCTTACATTGATCAGTCAGCGATGACAAAGGTTTCACAAAATACACACTTGTTCCCTCCGACAATGTGTCCTGGACATTAGCATAATAATAATATAAAAAATCTATACGGGCTGTTAAGGGATAAAACCTTAATGTCCTCAGCTAAAGACACATGGAGCGCCACACAAAAGCCACCCTGCTTTAATAGGGCGACAACCTGTATACATTTTGATCTTTTTCTTCCCAGCCACTTTGAGGCATGGCACAAACATTGCACAGGCATTCTTCTCTAAACCCCAGGTTGCAGCTGGTCTGCCACTCGCTGTGCACTGCCAAGTGCAAGAAATGGCTCTCTTTTTATCAGGATGGAGCAAATGTGGGCTAATGTGTCTGGTAGAGAGTGTCCCAGGGAGCCTCGCTCACCCATTCTTTGGCCATTCTTTCCACTTTTCTCCTCTTCTGCTCTTGGGATAATTGCAGTTTAATTGGGTGACAAGAAATGAAAACTGTGTCCACATTATCTAGGATTATCTCTTTTTCCTCCAGCCTGCCATCAATTCAAAGAAGCCCATTTATCAGCACAGGGAAGCTGATGCTTGGTCAGCGGAGAAGAAGCTTTGAGCACCAGTTAGCAAAATGAAGAGAGAAGGGGGCTGGGAGCAATGGGAGGGGGCTGACAGCTAAGAAAAATACTCTTTGTATCTTATCGTAACTGTACATTCATCTTCAAGATGCATATCTTTTACACACTCTAAATCAATAAAAATACAATAATCTTATTCTAAAGAATTATTTCTCCCAAAAAAGAAAAAAAACAGTATTAGTTCTGGCATTGTCAGTTCTCCAACTCAAATTCAACAGCAATAGTTTGCAGCTTTGAATACTTGAGTTTAATTATTCAGAAACAGTTCACAAAACCTACAACACATCACATCACTTTAGCAACCTGGACAAAACCCGTTAATGAATACCAATAAGTCTCCCAACATTGTGGCTTGGATGTGCTTTATAGCCAGCTTCATTCATTGCCTCAGCATTCTTGAATTCTGCTCGGTAAGGTTATAAACATTGAGTCATACTCAGGCCAGCCGTAGCTCACATTCCTTTTTTTTTAGCTGTACTCAACCTTAAAAGCCTCTTTCAGGATGCATGAATGAACTTCATTTTCTCTCTGAGAACTTTGCTCCGATAGCTGAAAAAAGGAAGGTTGTTTAGAGAGGAAAGGAGGAGAGACAATGAGGGAAAAAATGAAAGCTTTCAGATGCCATTATGAGCATTGCCCTCTATTCTTTTCAGCTGTTTATACTGTACATTTTCCTCACAATAATTCTCCTTTGCCTTAATATGCTTCCCAGTCACTCAAGCACAATTCTAAATGGGCCGTGCATCAGGGTTATGGTAATACAGTAAATACTAGAAACACAATGGCAAGGCATTCTGCGGGAGGATCAGGGTAAAGGGAGCAGATCAGAAAACGACTTCATTAATACTTTGCTAGCCTCTGCACAGAAGTAGATGAAAGAAAAGAGACCTTGCCAATGCACTACATACGTACCTATTCAGTCTCAGGTGCAACATTTAAGATGGCCTGATCATTTGGTGGAAAGAGCAGGCTTTGTGTAGCACTAAAGCATGAAAATCTGCTGTACAATGACTGAGCTGGAGTGCCTTCCACTCTGAATGCAACAGGGGACCTACTCTAAACACAATACGTTTGAAGGTTACAAGATTGTCTGCTCAGGAGTGTGTGCGTGTGTGTGTGTGTGTGTGTGTGTGTGTGTGTGTGTGTGTGTGTGTGTGTGTGTGTGTGTGTGTGTGTGTGTGTGTGTGTGTGTGTGTGAATGTGCGTCTATGTGCATATGCATGTGTTGCACATAGGGGTAGACAAAATAACATATACACAATGTAAAAATTGATTTATATAATATAAACTTAGTCTTGCAGTGAACAAAGTTGTCATATTAGTGTGAACACCAATTAGCATTATTTGACAAACCCAAGCATATCCATCATTGGTTTTGTAATGTTTTGTGACAATTTTCCACACTGTTCTCTTCATATATGAAACAATTAAGCAGTTTTTGACCGGTGAATTTAAATTTAGGTGGAGGATTTGGTCTCTTAGGAGCTTTGTTAGTTGTGCACCGGTTGCTTTGAAAACCCAAAGTGCTACCTGCTACTGTAGACCTCTGTTCTAGCTAATAAATTCAGCAAATTAGCTTTTAACTTAATAGCAATGTTTATGTCTAGTTTAGTTTAGTGTCTTCCAGGCTCAAGTACTTTTTAAGCAGGTGTTTGCATTACTTTGTCTAACCTCTATGTACTGTACATGTGTACGTGTGATCTACAATGTACATGCCATGCTGTCTTCTGTATTATATTTTGTAATTTTGCAATTTCAAGTATTATTTCTGCGTGAATGACTGACGACACACCCAAGCTCTACTAGGCACAATTCAAAAGAACACCGGAAATTCATACAGTGATTGTCAGCTGGCAAACTGAGAGATGAGATCAAGTTGTCTGAGAGATATTGAGAGGTGAAAGGGGGTCGTGTTTTGCTGAATCAGCCAGCCATACCTAAGGAAATATACATTGACACAAACGGTTATATCTCTTTGTTTACTCTGTTGTGACCAATTGTAGAAACAGTGGAAGTTCTGTGATTACTTCCATAAAGTTTTAATGAATATGAAGCACCTTTTCATAGCTGTGATTAGTTGGCTTACAGCAGTAGGACTGATACCTGGTGCAGAATCAGGGCTATGCAGGAATATGGCTGTGGTGAATGGCTGCCACATTCATCCATCTAGTGCTAATCATTTTTACGCAGGGCAGCAGTATAAAATTGCTAAAGGAGAATTGCTTCAGCCTGGTCAGTGCAGGGAGCAGTTTGTCTAATCAGAGTGCAAATAAGGTTTGATCACTGTCCAGCGTAATCTGGCCCACAAGCAGCATTTACAGCACTAAATCAAGCGTCGGGGAAGCTGCAGGTGCTGCCTCACAGACAGGCCTCCCCCTGGGGGCCCTGTGCTGGGGAATAAACAGCAAATAAATGGCAGTGCTGGGAGAGCGATGAGCTGATTAACTCACTGCAGGGCAGTTTCTCATTATCCCCTTAACCCAGACAGAGACCTACCCAATCTTACACCCTGTCTCACTTACAGTAGGGCGCTGTCCTGCGTCAGCCTGGCTGACATTGTCTGGGTTATACTTTCAGTGAGATACAGTCTGTATAGATGATGTATAAAAAAGTGAGAATATGTGGGTGGGTGGGTGGGTGGGTGTGTGTGGATGTGGACGCCTGTGTGTGTGTGCTTTGTGGTCCATCTCTGGGGAGACTGCTAATGTGTCAGCTCCATGGCTCATTTCTTTCAATTACAGCGGCTGGACTAAGAGAGCCCACCAGCGGTCCACTGACAGCTCCATATGGGTCCCATCACCGCTTATCACGGGCCACTCGTGGATAATTCATTTACCCTTCACTGAATATGACATATTACCATCAACAAAAGCAGTTATATATCACACAATTCACACATTGTTAATTAAGAGCAGGTTATCGTGGCAGTCATTTTAGATGCAAAATTATTCTATTCAGACAGAGGTGGGATTATTTAACTGAGCCTTTTATAATTTATGACAAAACATGAAAATGGAAATAATGGTATTTTGAAATAATTGCTTTCCAGTATAAAGTTTACTTTACATAAGTGAAAACTTATTAAATAAAAGGAGCTGTATTGAAATAAAGAAAAGTCACTTTTTGACTGTTTCTAGCTTTGACTGTTTTGACTGTTTTCTCCAGAGAAAATGGTTTTTTGTTTTTTTTTTGTATTGTAAAATGTTGATTTAGCATGTCACCTGAATATAAAGCATCCTCAGACATACTTTGAAATGAGCTGCACTGTTTTCCATTGTGCCTTCCCCTGTGGTTTCAAAGCGAATTAATTAACATGATACAGAAATAGGTAGAATGCAAATGTTGGAGCCCTCACTTTATGCCTGGGTGTCCTTTTGTTCCCCTTTATTGTACCAAATTATTTAATTGGGTCTCTCTGATTGTGCACAGACACAGGAAGGAACACAGGCCATTGTTAGCTTCCATACAAGCCACAATACGGTATCAAATTCAATTCCCATCAAAACGGCAAGCTGCTGTAGAGCCCACAGCGGCCCCGGAGATTAATGAAGATCTGCATCAAGGCAAAGCGCTGGTCTGAGATGGGAGATTTCTCCCAAATAAAAGACCCCTTCACCAAGAACAAAAGGGGCCCTGAAAAGCAACGGGATGTTCTGAGAGGATGAAATAAATCAAAACAAAGACAAGAGTTTGGGGTGGGGAGGGGGGAAAGCTCTGAAATAAAAAAAATGTCGTCATTTGATTTACTTAATTCAGTCAACAAGTTGAAATACTCAATACAAGCCAGATGTTTCTGTAGGAGATGAAATAAATACAAATATTAATACTTTACAATTTATTTATTTTACATGCATTAACAGTTTTATGTATTGTATTTAAATCCTATACAAAAAAGGGAACGATTTCATAATTATTTTAGAGCCCAATCATCTCTCTAAAATCAAACTTGAGTTTTTAATGACAGGGTGTAGGTGTGAATAGTTTGTGAAGAAACACATGGTACTCACTGCCTAAAGAATCAAACAAGTCATGGTTCACCTTGACTGCCGTGTGTTCATCAAAGCGCGAGGGACAAACAGTGGAGTGAAAGCAATGACCGGCACTGTTCTTCGTACGTGGATAACCGAGTTATCCAGATTAGAATGCTGACGATTTGACGTGAGTCAGGATTTTTTGGTTCTTCGAAGCTGGTTTAAAAGTAATCTGTTGTCAGAGCAACAAGTCCGTAAACACAAACCTGCAAAGGTAAAGGCTTATTGACAGTTAGCTGGATCATGACCAAGACGTTTTAGGGTGAACCCCATACATGAACTCGTTTCAAATACAAATGGCTCGCTTTCTCAGATGTATAATGAAAACGTGTTGATATGAAGATTTTGAAAGATAACATGCAGGTTACTGAGAAATCATTATAATCTGTTGATGTAATTATCACAATGAGGAGTCACCTACACTTATACATGATCAAATATACAACAAAATAAAAGTTTGTACATTAAAAAAAGAAAATATTATGACTGTTAAAAGACCAATGGAGTCAGAACATATGGTGTTTAATGTGAAATTAAAATATGTCATTTGAACACTAAAACCTATTAATTGATTAACTGCAGGACTCACTTTGCTTAAAATTGTTAATGTTAAAGCTGCTTTTAAAAGAGATTTTAGTAAAGTTTCATTTTCATTATGATTATCTTTTAAAACTCTCTTGCACGTCCATTGGGGAGAACCTCACCAATCGTGCACCAACATCACATGTTGTCTAACCACATTCACGGGTAGTATCTCATTGTTTAACAGTGACCAAAGTGTGGAAACATTGAGAGCAAAACGACACCCGTAGCAATGCAGGAACACACATTAAAAAAAATGTTGACTTATGAATGAATCTATTGCCCCATTGCACACCTACCTCATGTAACTGCAATCACGTGATCAGCAGTCAGCCAATCATATGAATGCTGATCATGGATTCAACTCTCTACTCATTTTGCCTATATTTCAAAATAAGTGCACACTGTTAATCAAGATAAATTCATCCAGAATTAACAAATCAATCATCAAACTGCTTTCAAAGAACCAAGTTAGCTGGATGAGAATAAACAGGATTATTTTAGCCTGATAACAACATTTTAGCCAGAATTAGTTAAGAACAGGGCCCCAGGGTCTGAAGTGAATTAATACACGGCCTTTCACTGTTTTGTTCTGTCAAATAGCAGTCATCGGAGGAGAGACACACTTCAACTATATTCAGAGTGTGTGAATGGATTTCTTCTCTTCACTCGCTTTGTATGAACTGCAACAACTGGGTGACTTGTTCTCTGAATGCAGCGTGTCGACAGGTGGGCTCTTTCAACACAACTTAGCACACAAAACTTGTTTTTGTTTTTTTGCCTGAGAGATTCCAGACTCCATGTTGGACTCTCATCATCTTTTCAGCTGTTTGATAACCACAAATATAGGAGACACTTTTCAGGGAATAGATACTCCATTTCCATTTCCTAAGTGATTTTTACCTGCAGTATATGCACTCAAAGCACTCTAAAGATTGATGCTTTTTAAAACTTGAATTCATACGTATCTAAATATAATATAATACATGGCTGAATTTGGTACCACTATTCCAAAAGAGACTAAAAGACAGCCACAAAGGATTTTAAGTTTTTGGTCAGTGCCACCTAAACACTGCTCTCCACTCTTTCACATTCTGCACATGGCGTGTCCCAGCCAGCCATATTTACTTCATTTCCCCCGATTCATAGATGCTGCTCGCTGGACCAGAACATTCCAGCTGCCACCTCAACATCTCATTATTTTTTTTGAAATATCAAGCTTGTATCTTCTTGATAAATAATTCGCAGTAGTATAATGTATCAGACTAAAACATATTTTCAGGGGGGCATGGAGGTTAAAGTGCCAATCTCACCTTTTTAATTTTTTTTCGCCCTGAAGACAGAGATTTCCATATATAGAGTGACCATGGTTTGTGTTGAACATGAGCAATCGGGATGAAGCGCACGGCGACACATATTGCTGTCAGAGATTGGAAATGAGGCCTGCTAACCTGTAGGCAGCCTCCCCAGACCAATCAGCTTTACACATTGCCAATGCATTTGCCGCCTCTAAAAAGAATTGTGACTGTGAAGTTTTTATCGGAGTAGACAAACATTACTCTTTAATGCAGTTTTGTAGAAATGCATTCTTATCCCTCTTGGAAGGCATTTATCTACTTGAAACCTGCAAAATGGTTGCCACAGGGAAGGATTTCTTTTAATAGACTACAATAGGCTCAGTATGGGACACATTCTGATTTTTGTGATAGATAGGGGGCCCAGCCATATATTCTTGGGAAATTGTTTATCTTCAAGCTGGAGGAGTGAAAGGCCGTTTTACAATAGCATTTCAACTTTCATCTGAAATGATTCTTTTGACTCATATAAATTGTTCTGTAGAATTTCAGACAGGTGCTTTTAAAAAATATCAATCTGCAAAAGGAGATGTCACAAAACATGAATACAAACCACCCTGATAGAAGAAAATATGTGTGTATATATA